>OY997272.1:1057500-1642500 GCA_963921465.1 Triticum timopheevii | reverse complement strand
GTCCCCGGCACCCTCGCCGCCCCCGCCCCGCGCGCCCCCGCCGCCCGTCGTCGTCTCCGCCCCCGCCGCGCCCGTCTCGTCGCCGTCCCTGGCCGCCGCCCATGACACACACAAACACACACACGCACACACTACACGTACACTACACATGTACGTACACACATACACACACTACACACACACACACATTTTTTTTTACTTATTTTCTCTTTTCTAACGTTTAGATGAATTAGAACTATCTAGTTTATTTTTAGAATGTTAGAAATGTTAATGTTAGATGAATTAGAAATGTTAATGTTTAGTTGAACTAGTTAAATTAATATATAAATCGAACTAGTTTATTTTTAGTAAATGCTTAGTTGAACTAATTGAATTAATATAACTAGTTTATTTTTAGTAAATGCTTAGTTGAACTAGTTGAATTAATATATATAACTAGTTTATTTTTAGGAAATGATTAGTTGAACTAGTTGAATTAATATAACTAGTTTATTTTTAGTAAATGTTTAGTTGAACTAGTTGAATTAATATATAGAACTAGTTTATTTTTAGTAAATGCTTAGTTGAACTAATTGAATTAATATAACTAGTTTATTTTTTGTAAATGCTTAGTTGAACTAGTTGAATTAATATAACTAGTTTATTTTTAGTAAATGTTTAGTTGAACTAGTTGAATTAATATATAGAACTAGTTTATTTTTAGTACTGCTTAGTTGAACTAATTAAATTAATATAACTAGTTTATTTTTAGTAAATGCTTAGTTGAATTAATAGAAGTAGTTGAATTAATTAAATTAGTAAGTATTTAATGTTTCGCCTAATATGAACATAGGAAATGTCCTCTGATGACGAAAAAAATTTCATTATGTGCGAATACTGTGAAGACCAGCGCGGCCAGTGCGACAGAAATTTCCTTGTTGATGGTAGGCAATTCAGCATCAAGCTGGATGAGACCTTCGAATTCGATACAGTAAGTCACAACGACAAGTCTGTTTTCGTAATTAAGCATGACTTATATATGCTTCATTTGCCTGAATTATAATTTTTAATTTTCACTATTCTACTAGCGCATCCCCTGCCATGCAAGAATTTTTGTCTTGGATAAGATATGTTTCAAAGATATGGAAACTATGGAGGTAAAGAGAGTTTACCTGAAAACTGAGCATGATGGTTATACTTTCAACATCAAAGTATACAATGCACACACGTACACCTATTTTGAATGCAAAACTTGGCAAGCACTATGCAAGGCTTATGCATTTGAGCCTGGTATAGTTATCACTTTTGATATTCGTCCGAAAGATGATATTGAAGGTAATAGAGACATATGGGTTGATGTGCAGACGCCTCCAGTTCTACCATTATGTGAGTTCTTCTCAACTATATTTTTGTCTTTGATATTGCTTATTCAAAAATAATTGACAACTAATTTCTATTGACAGCTTATCTCCATTCAACCAAACATGTCCGGCGCTTGGTAGACAGGACCTACTACTGTCCCGGAGCTAAACTAAACTGCGAGGAGATAAGTCATTATATTTCATGGCTTGAGGATCTTCATATTGTCAAGACAAATTTTCTTCCTGCACATAGAAATGTTAGTACTCAAAACGTGCGACCAATAATGATGGTATTGAACTACGGTCATATCTATTTAGGAATGACGGTAAGATATTTACTATTTGTCCTCAGTGTATATTTTGCATACATAATTTTTTTGTTAAACTTTCATTGCTAAGTATATTAATTAAGTACTATACGATGTTCTTCAACAGGGACTCCCGATGATAGTTGTGCCTCAGGGGATCGAGACTAAAGGTCGCATATCAATTGTTAGCTTACGGCCAAGATATCCTGCATTGCACATGAATGCATTCAGGATTTCTAGAAGCGATGAATGCTTAATAGTGAAAGATTGGAGGAAAATTGTTAACAATCGCAGAGAAGTACTAGGAGGCAGCAATGAGAAGCGCAGCCCACGATTAGGAGACAGGTTCATCTGCATGCTCCAGTATGATCAATCAGGAGAGCTATACATGTTCTATGCTATTTTACCAAAGAGAGAGTAGCTAGCAGGAGTGATTTAGCTAGTTCATGCTGCTCTTAGTACTTGTCCTTTCATGTCCGTGTTCTTCATTTTGAACTTAAGTGATTTGCTTTTGTGGTGTTATATATGAACGCTTATAATATCATGAAAATCATGTTGAACTCGATGATATTTTTGCTTCTGGTACAAGTGAATGTTTCTTCTTTAAGCTAGTAATGCTGGTGGTGATTAGATAGCTAGCGGTAATGCATGACTATGATGATTAATATGATGATGATAATGAGTTATTATATCATTTAATGAAAGAAACCGTAGATTAGTTTCAGCTGGATGGATCCTACCTAAGTGATCAAGTTTATGCCATATCCGTATATATTATAGTTGATCAAGTATAATATGGATATGGCATATACTTGATCACTTAGCTAGCTAGCTAGTAGCTAGATATTCAATGCATCCTGTCGAAACTAATCCGCGGTACTTTCACCTAATGATTTAACAACTCATTATAATGTAAAACAATCACTAAATTAAATTGAAAATACAAAATTAAAGAAAAATTAAAAAAAAGCACCCAAACATTTAGTACCGGTTGGTGTTACTAACCGGTACTAATGCCCTACACGAAAACGGGCCTGGCTCGTGCCACGTGGTGGCACTTTAGCGCCGATTCATGACGAACTGGTACTAAAGCGGGGGGGGGGGGGGGAGGGGGGGGGGAGGGGGGCCTTTAGTCCCCACTCTTTAGTGCAGGTTGGCGAACCGGCACTAAAGGCTGTCACGAACCGGCACTAAAGGCCGGTTCTGTACTAGTGGTAACTGATCCGGCGTGTGTAGAAGCATTGTCGTGTCGTGATGCACTGAACCTAGCGCAAAACCTACAAATATCACCTTCCTTTATTGCATGTGACTCATCCCGTTTAGTAAGAAATATTTATGATGCAGTAAAGGTGCTAAATGCCATGGTGATCACAAAAATTAGGAGAATTATACAAATGATGGGAGACATTTCGTAAGGTAGATGCCCACAACATAGCTAGAATTTCTTTAGAGCTACAGCCCAGTCGCCATGTGTGGCTGTGGATCCTTCGAATTATGTAAACAACACAATTATACGGTAATAAAGTCTGGATATGTTCCCCTAAAAAAGGAATATTTTAACAAACAATAAATGAAATAGATAATTAAAAAAATAAAAAAGGAATAATAATCGCGAATTTGCAAAAGTTCATAAATGATTAAAAGTTAGGAATTTGATTGTGATTTAATATATAAAAAGCAGAACAAATAAAAAACATAAATAAAGATTAAAGGCCAAAAAACTGGGTGACTCCCCCCCCCCCCCCCCCCAACAAGCGAAACCTAGACCAGTACACTATTGGGAACCTTCTAGAATGTTCTGAAAACCTGTGGGGCCGATAGAGTGGTCGAGCAGGCCACTTACTCGAGCGAAGCAGCGGTGGGGGTGTGCGTCATATGGTTTACCCTCAATTCCACGGGAACCAAATAGGATTCGGGCTTGCGTTATGCGGCGCCTATGTCTTGCGTTGGAGTTCCTAAACAACACCTTAAACGCCACTTGCATGCTCTATTGAGCTGGCCCATCAAGAACAAGTGATCGATGTCGATAGGCAGCTCCCTCGATCGAGAGGCCTCGCTTGATCATAGCTTCACTCGTTCGTCCGTTTTGACCTTGACCATGGCCGTTTAACCCATTGATCATTGACGTTCCAGAAATTTGAAAACAAATCATGGATACAAAATAAGTTCATGGTTTTGGAAAAAAAGTGTGCACTAAAAATGATCATGAATTTGAACAAAATCACAAATTTCAACGTTCAAGAAATATGGCAAAAGGTTCAAGATTTGAGTTTTTTTGTACAATTTGCAAATAAATTGGGCATTCTAAAAATTCACTATTTGTGAAACATTATTTGATTTAAATGTTTTCAAAAATTGGAAAACAAGTTCATGGACTTGGAAACGTTGACTTTTCATAAAATTTCGTGAATTAGAAAAGTTCATGATTTTGGAAAATGTTCATGAAATTTTAAAAAATAAGTAAAATGAAAATGAAAAACGTAAATTGTAAAGAAAAGGAAAAACTGAAAAACAAAAAATACAGTTCAAAACTGGTGCTGGTAAGAAACCGCTCCATGAAAACCGGAGGGACCTTCTAGAAAGTTCCTAAATCTGGTCCAAAAAAAACTATAGGGACTGGCCGAATAGGAACCTGTTGCATGTGCATGCGCCCAAGGTGGCAGTGGGTAGGCGCCCCAAAAAAAACTATAACCGGCGCTTAAGGTACTGAATAGCGTTTGTATTCTTGCGGAATAACTGCTCGTAAGTGGGCCAGCACAGTCTTAGCGTTTGTATTCGTTACATTTGGTTTTCCTTACATTTGTTTGTTCAGTTGTTTCCTTTCCTTTTTTTATATTCACAATATTCTGAATACATATATTCCAAAATTTCGTTTACTTGAATTCTAAATATTGCTCATCGCCAATTTAAAATAATATTTGTCCACTGCAGAAAACTCGTTCGTGTAATGTTTTTAAAATATGCCATTCAAAAACATGTTCATGAAATTATTATTTTCATGAGATTCTGAAAATGTGAGTGTCCTTTTGAATACATATTAATACTCTATTAAAAAATTGCATAATTTTTAAAATGTTTTATAAAATGTTCATCATGTATTTGAAAAATGTTCAATATGTATCAAACCAATTCTCTGCATGAATATGAAAATATACATCGTATATTAAAAAAAGGCAACATGAATTTGAAGAAAAGAGACAAATTGAAAAAATTAAAAATGAGCTGAAGAAAAAGATAAAAAATGTTTAAGGTTCTAAAACCGGTGAACCGATCTGAAAAAGTTTCTCAAAACCGCTCTAACAACCTACAATGTTGTGTGGGTCCATTAACGCGGCCCAGAGGCAAGACGAGGGTATGTCCCCCCCCCCCCCCCCCCCCCCCCCCCCGCGCGCGCGTTGAAGTTGTCCCTTCAGAAAACGAAATATAACAGGGCGGTAGCCAAGCCTTGGGTTGTATTCTATGAATTACTTTTTCGCTGGCACGACGTATTTATGTAGACAATATTTTTCTTTTCTTTTCTCCTCTCCAATGAGAACACAGCTATTTTTATCTAAAGGGCGCTTTATTAATTTAAAATGTAGTATCAAGCGAATACAAAGCATGATAAGTAACTCTCAACATCTATATAACTAATATGCTTACAGCTAAACACTAACATGGGTGGCAATAGTAATGTCATATAAGACCGACACTGTGCCTATGTCGATGGAGTGGTGGATAGGTCCCGAGATTATGCTGCCACCCATGTTGGGTAAAAACGTTTCTAGCCAGCCGCTCCAACTAGGTAGAGACTGTCTCGAACCGTGGTTGGTACTCTCTTGCCAATTGCGACGATCGAGGTTGCCTTTTGTGAGCACCCCCCCCCAACACACACACACACACACACACATACACACACACACACACACCCCGCGCAAAGACAGTACATGAAAATCCAAAGATACCACATGAAAACATTAGCTTTTAGTGGAATCGTCGACTTCCAGTTTTTCTAATTTGTTATCCACTAGTATCTCTGAGTGCGTAAGCGCCAGGTACATAAAGTCGACTGTGAAGGATCCAGATGTAGTCTGATTCTAGCTAAACACATCTCGTCTTTGCGTCAGCTAATCAAATCCAACCGGGGGACAAGATTTTGCCATGCTATAAGATAGGGTCCAATCTAATCCCGCCTAAATGATATATTCAACGAGGATGAAGTGAACACATGTGCAAGAGTATCATTCTTATCACATATAATGCATTAAAAAGCTTGATACTATTCCCAGAGACTAGCATTGCCTAACTGGTTAAAAGATGTTTCCGCCATCAGAATAAACCAAAAGTGTGAATTCTCAATTTCCTATATGCCCAAGACAAAAATTTTAGTTTAGATACTTGTTGCACAATAGGGTTTGCCAAATGCCATCCTAAGTAAGTAAGTTTAACAACCATTTACTGACTAAGGCGTCATTCTTCACTTGTAAGCGATCTTACACTGGCTTCCATTTTGAGAAACTTTTTTCTCAAGGAAAACCCCGTTCCAAGCAACAAACAATTTGTTTTCTTCCCAGTTGTAGAATGTAACATCCAAAAAAAATCTAATTTTGGAATGTTAATGATAAATAATATTGAGTGAATTGCTTCGATATTCAGGGGAATTTCTTTTGGGTCTTTGCTTAAAGTTTTTCAAAACACATTTTAAAAGTTGCAAAATCATTTATCCAATAAAGAAATCTTGATTATAATTTTATTGAAAAATTCATAAAAAATGTTCTTTTTTTTGGTCTCTTTAGAAATATTTCAACCCCACATTCAAATAGACAAAGCGAGAATAAAATGTCTTTCTCAGTTATGGTGGAATGTATTTCATTTCATGGTTTATTTGAATTTAGAAAGTTATTTGATTATTTAGGAATACTTTAAATTCAATAATAAAAATGGGAGGAGATAATATGACTTCTGCAAGAATGTCATTGGAAGTATTTAATTATGGTCATTTGAAACATTTGGTTAAGATAAAATCCTTTGGGTATACATAAAACCTGAAAAAATATTTCATGAAATTATTCTATACGTTAAATGCTTTTATTAAATAAAAATATACTTCCTCTGTAAAATAATGCGCTCTCTCACATACTACTACTTTAGTGATTTGAAAAATCATATATAACTTTACAGAGGTAGTAGCTATGAATTTTTTATATGGAGAGGGTAATATATTTCTTATATTCGCTGTAATTTATATTTTATAAGTATTTAGGATATATGTTGAATTTTCTATTCTTCTTAAGGCCAATTCTAATTGTAGTTTCTTGAGGGGTAGTGTGAATTCAAATTCTACGGATAATAATAATAATAAACAGAGCTAACCTAACAGGGCCAGGCCTAGTCATTCTCCCTCTCCCTCCCTCCGTCCCTCCCTCACTCCCTCTCTCGCTGTCTGCATGTCTCTCTCTCTCACACACACACACACACGCACACACACACACAGGGTCGCGCTATTCCTCACCCTGGGTGAGGAATAGTTATTCTTCACCCCATCTATTTTAACATCAAATGACCGTATTTTTACGTTCCGTAAATTTGGTCTTGTTTCATACGTAAAAAGAGAACGTAAGAAAATTATAATCTCCATAAAAATATTTTATGTTACCTAAAATTACAAAACGTAAAAACATAGTGTAAAATGTACATAAAATGCAATTTTTCGAGATTTAAGACCCATATTTTTGTTTTCTTATGCTAAATTTTACGTAGTAAAATCAATATGAATGTAACTTTTTGTATACAAAATATAATTTATATATGAAACGATCGTAAGATTACCTCGGGTGAAGAATAACGTATTGTGCATCCTGGGTGACGAATAGTATTACTACACACACACACACACACACACACACACACACACACACACACACACACACACACACACACACACACAAGGATGTATTACCAAGTCTGGCCAAACCAAGGGTATAGAGTATGAAATCTGAACATGGAAAATACATTGCAGCTCTAGAGTGGCACACACCCCTATATGAAAGTAGCATTAAAAAATATTATGAAATTTTGAAAAATTCTGAAAATTTGGGAAATGAGACCTGAGTGTCCGCTATACACCCATGTTCATTTTCGTGGGGAATGGATGCCCGTGGTATCCACGGTGTAGGAATTACGGTCTGACATATGTTACATTCAGTTTTTTTCTGCACATACGAATTTTTTGTCTTTTTACTACCATTACCATGTGCAGCCATTCCCCGCAAAACTAAACACATGTGTAACCATTGTTGCCAGCCTATGTTGCCAGCCCCTCTTGCCAAGGCTAATGCTGCTGCAAGTAACCAAACACCCGACACATAGTAAGAACCTGTGCCGCCAGCCTTCATCTCAACCAAAATACCTATCCGCCATTGCAGACCTCCGATCAAAGCTGCCATAACTTTCTTCACCTTATTGAATTCATACTCCAGCCAAGTCCTCCAAAAGTCCGAACTGATGGAGAGAGGTGGGCAATATATTTCAACACTCCCCCTCATGTCCAGACTATTTTAGTTCTTAGACGTGGGATCGATGTAGGACGCAGAATCATTTTATTTAATACTGCGTTGGCAGGGTCTTGAACTCAAGACCTTTTGACTCTGATACCATATTGAATTCATGCACCAGCCAACTCATCCAAAAGTCCGAACTGATGAAGGGAGGTGGGCAATATGTTTCAACACACCTCTGTCCATACCATTGAAATCTATATGTAGACATGTCGCATGGTAGTAACAAGAAAGCGAAGCTTCAGGACATGCCCTCATGAAACCACGCTGGCCGAAGAGAAGGGCGTGCTCGATTTCGATCTAGATATCCAGTGCCATCACGCGGCAAACTGCGGAAATCTCCAAGAGGAAGACCCGAACTCGTCGGCGTCCAGATCGAGGAGGCCAACATGAAGCAAATGGGTGACATGGTGCTCAAAGATCAACGGGGCCAGAACATCGCAGCCACCCGCCAACAAACAGTCGTGACACAATGAACCAGACGCTGCTCTAATCCGCGCGGGCCAACAATGCACTCATGGATCAGATCCAGCTCACCATAGCCGGCACCAGGATACACGCCAACCCACTGGTCTACACATCCGTGGGTCGCCAGCTCCAAAGAGGCTGAGCGAACGCCGGGGTCCGTACCTCAAGCTCCCAGGACGAGATCCTCCAAGGACCACTGCCGCAAGACGCACACGAGGTCACGGTGCAGACTAGCGATGACGCGTGACACAACACGTGGAGTAGCTGGCGGTGGGGACATAGGAGAGGAGGAGAAAGGAGGTGGGGCGGCATAGTTTCCACACTTGATGATGTTGAAACTAATTGAAGGAAATGTTGTCAAAGTTAGTACAGTTTCAGCTAAAAAAATGCTGATAATGTTTTCAATACAGGTTGACATTCCTTCCTTCTATTTACTTTTACTGTTGACTCTATTTCATACAGAGGTAAACGATACAATTGCTCATCGAAAATTGTATATTGTGCATCTAATTGTTTTCTACTGGTTGATTTCTAGGATGTCTGGGACATAGGTGATTGAATATCGTTCCCATATAATTTTCCTGAAGCCCCCCTTTCCCTTCTTCACCAAAGTGCTCAAGGTTGTCCCATTCAAGTACGCACTACTCCCAGAGCACATTCAGGTTGTGTAGAACTGGAGCTCCACCCACGTCCATCTTGGAGACGTCCTGTTCTAATGTGAGGGCATGTACAATGGTTGATAAGGTAGTCTTATCTTAAGTCTTGCATGTAATTTAGAGATGACAAAAAAAGATGTGTACAATGGGTCATCTCTTAGCCTTAGCTTCAATAACTAGCTATTCCTAGAAACATGGTGAGACATATTGTGCTAAGAGATCATCTCTTGTCGTCTTCTCTTAAATAAGAGAAGACAAGCCATTTCTTATGATTTCTCTCTCCTCCAGCTCATCATTTATCCTACGTGGCATTGCTAAGATAGAACCATTGTACATGCCCTGATGGTTGACGTGGAGGTGATATGCTATAGTGCGGTGTATCTCCACTGCTTGTTTCTCACATGATGTTAGTGTCATGTCCGCCCTCCGACACGATGCTTCACAGCTGGCCCGTATGCTTCCCATGGTTGTGCTCGCCATGGCGTCGCCCCAGGTGCCGAGGGAAAGGAGGTGCTCGCGTACCTCGTCCTCGGCACCGCAGACACTGGCAACCGAGGAGGGGTCCCACTAGGAAGGGTCGCCGGAGCATACCACTTTTTCATGTGTATATAAACAAAGTTGAGCACAATATTCCATGGGCATATGCACATATTTTATCCAATTTTAACACTCCTCCTTGGTGAATATGTCTTCGCCATCTTGAAGCCATCATCTTCGTGCCAACACATGTGTATGATTAGACTTGGGTCTTATCTTGCATGAGTCGGCTGCCAAGCCCTCCACCTCATACTTGGTCGCCTCGATTGATATTATCGCCGCCGTTGGCTTCTTCTCAGCTCCACCTTCAACGATTCCTACCACACCGATCTTGTATAGGTTTCCCTTGGTCCTCTTTCCCTTCATCACGAGCTTCTTGTCCTTCTTGATCTGCATGATCTTCTTGCCCTTGTCCACCTTGTAAAGATAATCACAGCCATGAAGTTTACCAAGAGAAATTTGATTTCTCTGAACCTTTCGCACATGTGTAACATATTTGAGGACATGTTCAACACCATCAATTAGTCTTGATTCTTACATCCCTAATTCCCGCAATGTATCGAGGCACATCATCGCCTCGATTCTTACCTGGCGATGGACTTGTTCCTGGATTGGGGAAAAAACTGTCGCGATTTGAGTTGTTAGTATGCATAAAAAAGGGTGAACATGTGTTAGGCTGTAGACCTTTTTTTGTTTTTATCTCTTGTACTTCCTGAACATGCTCGATGCAGAGTGCGTGGTTGTCTGAACTGTTGGATTGATTTTCTATTAAATGGAACCCGGGGGGCAGAAACTCCCGTGATGATCTAAATTTTTTTACTGAGACTGCAAAAGCAACCATATTAAGAGCAGAGAACATCTACGGCAGTGAGAGGATAAAAGAACGTGTGTGGTGGAGAATAACTCCACGGCATTTGCATTATGCCCATTTCTCTTTTCAAAAGTAGATGTTCGTCTTCAAGTGTTTTATAAATAAAACCAATCCATCTTTAAGATGGTTGGAGCCAGAAAAAGAAGAAAGAATTGCTCTTGTGGGTTATTTATGCTTGTATGTGCAAAATCATGTCAGCAAAATTTCACTACTTGTGTATGTACGTGCATAACGTGCGAAACATTTTTTGTCCACCGCCTAGTCGTGCTATTTAGTTAGTTTGTCCTGCTTTATATTTGTCGAAATTTAGCACACCAAATTTTGGAAGGTTCAAATTAAAATAACACATGGTTCGATACATATACAAAATATGGGATTTTAGAAACAAAAAAAAAGAATTACAAATTAAAAAAGGAGTAGTTTGAAGTATACAAAAAACTCAAAATATTCTTGTTTCCATGCAAAATTAAAGTGTGAAGTTCAATTTGTTTTGAAAAATTGTACGATGTTTACATAAAAATCATGTTTTCTTCTTTTCAAAGAAGAAAAGAAAAGGTTCATATTAAAAAGCAGAGAAGTTCAAAGATTATGAAAACCTAGGATTTATATCCGTTAAAATACCCTAGAAGTTCAAATCTAAAAAACGGAGCAATTTGATGGTTATACAAAATTCAGATTTTCCTCTTTATTAAACTATGAAAATAAGATGTTCATTTTTCTAAATAGAGCAATACAAAAATCGTAAAAAAGGATTTTCACCATTTCTAATTAAAAAAACTCTAGAAGTTCATATTTAAATAATGGGCCGGCTCAATATTTATTAGAAAACTAGGATTTTTTCCATTACTACAAGGAAATAAATGAAGAAGTCCAAATTACGAAAATAGAGAAGTTCGATATTCATAAAAATCTTAGGTTTTCCTTATAACTAAAGAATAAAAATGAAGAAGCTCAAATTAAAATAAAGGAGATGTTCGATGTATACAGAAAACTCAAATCCTTTCCGTCTTTAGGAAAAATGAAAGCAAGAAGTTCAATTTTAATAAAATCGTATGATTCTAAAACCATATTTTTTTTGTCCGGATATTAAAACTAATAATTTTTTAGGAATTATGTGTAAAAAAGAAAAAGAGAAGTTCAAAGTGAAAGCAACCAGCGATTCAACTACTACATGTGAGTGTGTTTCATATAAGAAAAAAAGAATAAAAAGACAAAGTCTAAAAAGACTTTAGCTAGAAGTTCACATGTTTCGGTCCATGAAGTTCAAAAATTCTTGTTAAGGAGGTTCACTATGTATTTAGTTGTGCAAAATCACACAAAAATGTTGTTTCTGGTGTTTTAAAACAGTTTTCTCAATCCATTATAAATTTGAATCATAATGCTCGGCACAGAATTGTTCTTCTATTCAACAAATTTCCATGGGTATATCATATTCTTATTCCAACATAAATGGTTAAAAGCAAATTGGTGTATGTTGTCCTAAAAAGAAATTTAGTCACACGAAAAAAAGTTTCGTCTTTTCAACATGTTTCTAATGGTTTATCATTTGAGGAACTCCGAGTAACGGGTTACGAACAAAAATACGTGGTAGAAGTTCAAAGTAAAAACATCAGTAAGTTCGATGATTATAGAAAACTCAGATTTTTCTTTGTTATTAAAGAATGGAAACACGAAGTTCAAAAATAAAATAACAAGAAGTTCAACTTTCAAAAATAGAGCTCTTCAAAATTAAAAACCAGGAAGTCCATATTAAAGAAATATAACCAGGAAGTCCATATTAAAAAGGTGGAGAAGTTCGATGATTATAGAAAACTCAAATTTTCCTCGTTATTAAAGAATGGAAATAAGAAGTTCAAAAATAAAATTACAAGAAGTTCAACTTTTAAAAATAGAGCGCTTCAAGATTTCATAAAAAAGATTAAGAAAAAAAACTCAGGACGTCGATATTAAAAAGATGGAGAAGTTCGATGATTATAGAAAACTTAGATTTTCCTCGTTATTAAAGAATGGAAACAAGAAGTTCACAAAATAAAATAACAAGAAGTTCAACTTTTACAAGTAGAGTGCTTCAAAATTCATAAAAAAAAGAATTGTGGAATTCAGATTAAAATTCATAAAGAATTCATATATTTTCACGTAATCAAAAGAAGTACAGATTGATAACTGCCAAATTCATGTACTAGACGGTGTGAGTTTTGTATTAAAAAAGGAATAAAAAGCAAAAACTAAAAGTTTTGTTGTTATAAGTTCAAGTTCTCGGTCGGAGAGAATTAAAAAATTTATTTTGAGAGAGGTTTTGTACAAAGGGAATATCATTTGTGTAACACTGACAAATGGATACGAAAATTACAAACGAAAATACATCACAGAAGTTCAATGTGAAAACAACAGGAAGTTCAACTACTACACTGAATGGATTTCAGATTAAAAACTTTTGAAACCGTCGCGAGTATGAAAAATGATCAATACGGGAAAGTGCGTGTTTACAACAGCTTTTCATCTGGATATCACTTGCTCAATTTGGGTGAGTGGATGGAGAGTTACAAAAAAAACACGTGAAAAATAGAGTGAAGTTCAGGTAGACATGCTGAGTAGTTCAAGTTCTTCACACGGTGCATTTTTGGAGAATTTGTCTCGCGACAAAGGCAGAACGCACGATACTGTTATTTTCAAAATTACTTGAAAACGGCTAGGATTAATCAGAGAAAACAATCAACATGAAAAAGTTTGCATTTTCCATAGCTTTTCAAGGGTATATTATTTGCCCTATTCCGATAAAGTTTGTAGAAATTACGGCCAAAAAACATTTTTAGCCATTTTCAAAATAGACTTAAAACCGTAACGGATTGGGAGAAATTATAGATACAAAAAAGTTTCGTATTTCCTCAAGCTTTCCAACGCCATATCATTTGCTGCATTCGGACTTACAATTCAAAAATTAGCTTGAAAATACAAATTCACTAGAACTTGTATCGTTTTCTAAATTCCTTTTAAACCGTTCAAAATTAGAAAAACTTTCAACATGAAAAATTAGCAGATTTTCATAAGTTTTCTAAAGCCATGTCGTTTGCCTCAATTGGATTAGCCCTTTAGAAATGCCATCGAAAATATGAACTCGGCTGTTCGGTTTGCGAAATTTTACGATATTCAAAATTACTCTTTAACCATAAGGAATTATAGAAAAGTATCAACATGTGGAAGGAGCGGTTTTGCAGCAGCTTTCCAACGTCATATTATTTTCCTCATTCCGATAAACGGTTTGGAAATGCGATCAAAAATACGATTCACGGTTTTTGTATGAAGGAAAAACGGTTTTCAAAACTGCTCTTAAACCGCTTACATTTTACCAAAATTTTAACTTGGATCATGATAGTCATGTCCATAGTTTTCCAACCGTATATTGCAAGCCCCATTTGGACACTTTTTAGCTGAAGTTCAACCTAGTACTCGGGGAAGGTCAGGCGCGTTACTCGGTAAGTTCATATTCTGATCGAATACTATTCTGATCTTGTGATCAGAATAGTGTTTATGTATGTATATACATATGTCTGTATATATATTGGCATCTTGCCGGTTGCCACTTCGAATTAATAGACTATTTTATAGAACTGAAGAGCCTACCAAGTGGGCAGCATGGTCACGAGTAATATAACGACTCGGGGCTTTGTAGGTACATAGCTCGACTATGTATGCACCTTAATATTGTTCTGGCAGTTTTAAATTCAATGTTATTTTAGGAATTAAATAAAATGTTTATCAATTTTGAGAAATTTAATCATATTTTAAAATGTTTTCATAAGAATTTATATTTTGTTAAAAACCTTATAAGCATTCATAAATTTAAAAAGTATCACCACCTTTTAAATATATGATCATAATTTTAAAAGATATTCAAGAATTTTAGAAAGATCATGATTTTTTTTCAATGTTGATTTTGAAAAATGTTCATGGATTTTATAAAAATTGATCAGGATGACTAAAATATTCCTTTTTAGGGAACATCCAGACATTATTACCGAATAATTGTGTTGTTTACATAATCCGGAGGATCCAACAGCCACACATGGCGACCGGGCTGTAGCTCTAAAGAACTTCTAGCTATGTTGTGGGCATCTGCTTTGGAAATGTCTCCCATCATTGGCATAATTCTCCTAATTTTTTTGATCACCATGGCATTAGCTCCTTGACTGCCTTCATAAATATTTCTTACTACACTGGATGAGTCGCATGCAATGAAGGATGATGAGATTTGTATGTTTTGCGCTAGGTTTAATGCTTCACGACACATCAGTGCTTCTACACACGCCGGATTAGTTACCCCTTCTGTAACCAGGGCAGAAGCTCCCTGGAAAGTTCCATTCTGTCCCTACTAATTATGTTAGGTGTAACCCCCATTTTGCTGTAGACTATTGTTTAGTACCCCAGTTGGGTAATTTATATACTAGTATAATCCGTGTGACAGTGCTAGTGGAGAGCTCGATGTTCGATCAAAAGTTAGAGCACCAACAGCCGGACTTGTCAAATCAGCACCCTGCAAGCCTGCCCGCGCATTGCCGGGCGGCCTCACATTTGGGTTGCCGCACATCCAAACAACTCAAATGCGGATCCTCAAGTCCACGCAATCCATATACGTCGGTCAGACGATACAAAATCATTTGAATTCAATAGTTCGAGTCTGACGGATCACTCGTCGTATGCCAACCATGCCGCCTACTCTAAGGCCATCCTTGCATCCTACTCCGCCTGCATCCTTGTTGCCTCCTTGCGGCATGCTCTGCTACTGCCATAGCTGGACTGGCCGCCTCATACGAGCTGCAGCGAGTGACAGACGTCCACTGGTGGCATCTGCGTGGGCGGAAACCTATCCGGAATGCCCCAACATACCGTCGGATTTCCTCCCTTGTCCAAACCTACTCTGCCGGCGTGATCCTTTTCGGCAGCTAGATGGGTAGGGTGCGGGGTGCCGGGCACAGCAGGGGTGGGGGGACAATTGCTCTCCATGTCTGCATCGGCATCCGTTCCGTGCGGCGCCGTTGCTTCCCTATCTCGCTGCCTCCATGCAGGTCCCTGCGGGTGATGTTCTCCATCTTGCATGACAAAGCAGAGTAGGGGACGTCAATGGATGATGCGGATGCAACCTTTGTCACGACGGTGGGGGACATGTTGGACAACATCTAAGGTGGCGAAACGGGACCTGCGGCGAGGATGGAGAGTAAGAGTGGCGAACGACGATGGCTCAGGCACAGGAAATATTGGAGGGAGGTGGGAGGAGGGGAAAGGTTTGGTAGATTTCGTGCAATTTGTGGTGGGGTTGGCTTCTCGGGTCTGACGTGGCGGACGCGCCCGGGTGTGCCCAGGCATCACAATATTTGCCCTACATTTGAGATGGATATGAGGGGTGCCGGTCATCCCGGGTGTTTGATGCCCGTTTGAGGCGCCCGTTTGGATCGAGTTTTTTTATCGTTCACGGCCCTGGCCATCCATGCGGACATTTGAGGCGGGTTTGGGGTACCTGACTTTAGTTACTCCTACACAAAACTCTACGCGGTAGTGGTAGATGGCCGGACTAGCCGGACATCCGATCCAAGCCCGGACGATAGTTCGGGACGTCCACGGTATTATCCTGAAAGATAACATTGAGGCAATCATCCAGCATGGAACCCATACATCTGGGCAAATATACAGTGTTTTCTCTGCTACAGAAGTTAAAATATAGACCAATATACTCTCAAGATGACTTTGAATCATAAAACATTCAACGTAAAAGTTGTTCTCCTCGTCGAAATGGATAAATATGCTTTTGGGGTGAATTACATCGGAGGTCATATGTGAATTCTACAGCTCGAAAACTGCATTGTTGTACGAAAAACCGAGCATGGCCATATTGACCGGGCTGGTATTGTTGTACGAAAAACGGAAAAGAATTCTATGAGACCAGGTCTCACGGATTAGTCAGTGAGACCCATCCTGATGGATGACACGTGGCATTCACAAATCACAAAGCATCTACCCCACCCCCACCTGAAATCAGGGGGGTTATATGCTTTGTGATTTGTGAATGCCACATGTCATCCATCAGGGCCGGTCTCACCTGGTTTATATGAGACCTGGTCTCATATAATTTTTTTCCATGAAAAACCGAGCATGGCCATATTAACCGGGCTGGAATTGGGACATCTGGCCGGAATTTCGTGACCAGTCCTAGTTAGGTTAAAATTATACGATTTGGATGAAAATCCATGTATTTTTTTGTATGAGAAGTCTATGCACCTCATATATAGATAACAGGTTATGGCCAATTAAATAACACACAATCGATCTATCATCTAGCACTTTTTGTTATCCTTTAGTGTTTCTCTTTTACCCTTGTGCTTCTTCTATTCTTACTTGCTTTTCGTTCATTCTTAGTGTTGGAGAGCAGCGATCCATGAGACCCTACAAATGATCAGGTCTACTTAGGGCAGCCCATTACCAGTGCACGCCCTGACGGGGTGACTTGCGGGCATGTTAGGTTTCGGGTCTCTAAAAGACCTTGCCGGCCTGTCCTGCCTATCACGCTCCCGGCGTTGCTCCTCTGCCGACATTTCCTATATATCATGCTCGAACGAAGGTGAGTGAGGCATCTTCCCTCATTTACTCATGCCTGCCTGTTTATATTTGTGCTCATCCAGTTGTCAACTGAGCCATGTCTGTCTTCTCTACACCTACTAACTGTTACCTGTAGCCCTAAGATATTTTGCTGCTATTATTGTTTACGTCAGTCTCAAAAAGATTGTCTTAAATTTGTTTAGATACGAATGTAGACAAATCTAAAACAAGCTAGAGTTCTAGACGTGTTTTAGTTCTATATACATCGTATCTAGATAAATCTAAAACAAACTGTTTGAGACGGAAGTAATACAACTAATGTCGATCAATGGTACTGACCCAACACCATGTGACGACACATACAATTTGATTAGCATGAACAAAGGGCTCAACCGATCGATTAGTTTCTTAATTAGGAACTCGATGGAATCCAATGTCTCGCAATTGTCACTTAACAATGTCCATCATTTAGCAATGTCAGATCTACAGGGTTCCCAAGATAATTAGAAAGACCCCGCAAAAAGAAGTTAATTAGAAAGACCTCGATGCATCCCCTAGTCTTCTAGTAGCTGTAGCTAGGTCTGGATGAGTTTCTTAACTAGGACCTCGATGGATCCAAAGTCTGGCAAGTCTCAGTCAACAATCCCTATTACGTTCACACCTGCAGGTTTTATTGGATAATTAGAATTTATGAGGACCTCAATTCTTCCCCAAGTCTTCTCATAGCTGTAACTATGTCATCAAGCCATGCACACAAAACATAGTCTACTTTGGTGATCCATGTTAGAGGAAGTACAATAAGGCACAATCAGTAGGCTGTAAGGAGTAAAAATAATATTTCTATACTTAGTTGGAGGAGAGAGGATAGGAGAGAGAATGTAAGTGGACTCTTATGCAAGAACCAGCTGTAGCACGTGCTTCTAGGCACTATATGAGAGTGGAAGGTGGGCCTTGTATTAATAAAGTAGCACATACTTATAGCTAATTTATACATGTTGGCTATAAAGTTAGCTATAGATGACATGACACTTTCTTATAGCCAACAGTTGGCTATACTATTAACCATGCTCTTAGTTTATTTTCAGAAGCCGCCATTGTTGGAAATATGAGCAATTTACCGAATGATTTTATTAACAGAAATAGTACATAAAACATGACTAGAATTGCAAATATAAAGCAAGTCATGCAATCTGACAGAACGAAGGTAAACATCGTCTGCATATATGAACTTGAGGTAAACACATCTAGAACAGTCACTAGATGAAATTGCTTATACGACATAGAACCTAACATACGTAGGACAGAAACTAGAGCCAAGAACTGTAGCAGGACTTCTAACAGAAAGGAGAAGAACATGTACGGCACAGCAGCAGCAGAAGCGCTGGACTTGGGGTCGGTGTCCTTGCCTGCCATGTCGTCGAGGAGGTCGTGGACGTCGGGGAAGAAGTCGTCGTCGGGGAAGTAGTCGTCGGTGACCGGATCATCCGTGATGAAGCAGCCAGTAGTCGCGCAGAGCGCTTCCCAAAAACCTTATCACCCTTCTCCCATACAGGACTCAAAGAGTGGTTTCGGAGGCCTACTGTCCCGACCTACAGTGCACGCTGCAAGCCGGGATGGAGAAGATCGTAGCAGCAGCACAGTGCTCAGGAACCGGTGGCGAGAGGAAGAAGGAGTTCTGGTGCGCCTTGCTGAGAGCAGCGACCTCCCTTTTATAGGCGCAAGAGAAGGAGGCGAGAGGGCAGCGCCGGGAGCTGAAGGGACTGAGGGAGATGAAACGAACAAACAACAGCCGAAAGGTGCAGCGTTCGCATTTAATCTCCACTACAGCAAAAACTTTTCATCTCCCGAGTGACCTTTCGTATACCTGTAGTGCGTGGCAAAAATGTAGACATCGGCTCGGCTCATTCCCGCAACCCGCGACGCGGCGCGGCGTGGCGGGCGGCGGAGGAGGAGCGCGCGTGGATGTCTCTCTTGTTCTCATGCTCATACAAGTGGGGAAGGAGCCTCCCTTATAAAAAGGTCCAACTCCCTCTAAACTAGCAATGTGGGACTAAACTTTAGTTCCACCTCTTGCCTTGCACAAATGAGCTGCGTGGGCCTCTAGGATTTATTAGGAATTTCTGAAACTGCTACTGGGCTAGGCCCAAAATGGACAAAATTCCAGCAATCCCCCACCAGATCCCAGAGGCACACAAAAATTTGCCTTTGGTTCCAAAACACTGTTTTATATACCGGTACTGCAGTGGAGACTGTTAAGTTGAACTTCCACCTAGAACTCTATGCTACACTAGTAAGCAACTTGAACAGTGGACTGGGCCTTGAACTGCAAGTTTTCTGCGAATCTAGCTTCACACAAAGCCTTGACCGATACGTGGCTACCGTGGGTCTTCCCCGCGGGTGGAGCTTATGCGTCATACTGCGTGACCTTTCATGAGTTTACTAGAGAGAACCCTACTCTCATAGATTGCGACGTTTGACAATCAGACTCATATAGGTGTGTTCTTCAAAAGATGTTCTGTAGGACAACATCTCTGCTTCAAAGAGCCACTTAGAACACATTAAGATATACATCAACCTGCCATGCAGATTAGGAGAGTATTGCATCTTCATGGAGTGGTATTTTTAATAGTAGCGATACTCTCCTCCCAGTTGACCAACAACTTGTCTTCCACATCTAATTCACGGGATCTCCGATCACAAAGAATAGCTTACCACTGTGAACAACTCATATTGTGGGTCTCATACCCATCTCCCTCGATGCATTATCTATCACGTTACGTGATAGACCCTTAGTGAAAGGATCTGCCAGATTTTTAGACGTTTGGATATAATCCAATGCAATAACTCCGGAGTTTCTCATTTTTCTGACAGACTTTAACCTTCTCTGAACGTGTCTTGATGACTTCATGTTATCCTTAGAGATGTTCACTTTAGTGATCATAGTTTGATTTTCACAATTCATAAGGATACCCGGTACAGGTTTCTCAACAATCGGCAAGTCATTCAAGAGCCGGCGAAGCCAATCTGCTTCGACCGTAGCTGTATCTAGTGCTGTGAGTTCTGCTTCCATAGTTGACCTCGTTAAGATGGTCTGCTTGCAAGACTTCCAAGAAACAGCGCCACCCCATGAGTGAACACATATCCGCTCGTGGCCTTTATCTCATCAGCATCTGAGATCCAGTTTGAGTCACTATACCCTTCAAGCACCTTTGGGTGCCCAGTGTAGTGAATTCCATAATTTGCAGTGCCTTTCAAAATAACGCAAAACTCTCTCTAGAGATTTCCAATGCACATCTCCTGGTTTTGAGACAAACCGGCTCAGCTTGCTAACAGCAAAAGAGATGTCAGGTCTTGTAGCACTGGCTAAGTACATAAGCGAGCCAATGATCTGAGAATATTTCAATTGGTCTCTAGTAATTCTCCGATTCTTCTGAAGCAACAAACTAGCATCATATGGTGTTGGAGAGGGCTTGCAGTCACTATAGCCAAAGCGACTCAAGATCTTTTCCACATAGTGAGATTGAAGCAATGTAATCCCACCATCATCATCTCTCAACAACTTGATGTTCAGAATGACATCAGCCACTCCTAAGTCTTTCATCTCAAAACAGCGAGATAGGAAATCCTTGACCTCCTTAATAACATTCAGATTTGTTCCGAAAATCAGTATGTCATCAACATACAAGCAAAGCATAACTCCCTCGTCCCCACCATGTCGATAGTACACACATTTGTCAGCTTCGTTCACAACAAAGCCTACAGCTGTTAAAGTTCTGTTGAAATTCTCATGCCACTGTTTGGGTGCTTGCTTGAGTCCGTACAAAGACTTCATCAACTTGCACACTTTCCCTTCCTGATCATCTATTACAAACCCATCTGGTTGTTCCATATAAATTTCCTCATCCAACTCTCCATTCAGGAAAGCAGTCTTAACATCCATTTGATGAACGAGAAGACCATGTGAGGCGGCTAGTGAAAGTAGAACTCGAATAGTGGTCAGTCGAGCCACAGGTGAGTAAGTATCAAAGAAATCTTCACCTTCCTTTTGGGTATAACCCTTAGCCACGAGCCGAGCCTTGTACTTTTCAATAGTACCATCAGGCCTAAGCTTCTTCTTGAATACCCATTTGCATCCTATAGGTTTGCACCCATAAGGACGATCAGTTATCTTCCAAGTTTCATTCGCCAAGATGGAATCCATCTCGCTACGAACTGCTTCCTTCCAGTAGTCAGCATCTTCAGATGCATAGGCCTCTGAAATAGAACTGGGAGTGTCATCTATGAGATACACAAGAAAATCATCACCAAAGGACTTTGCAGTCCTCTGTCTCTTGCTCCTAATAGGAACTTCATTGTTCTCCTCCACAGGACTTTCAAAGTGTTCCATCGAAATGGCAGGTTCGGTAATTATAACTGGTTCCTGATTCGATGAACTAGGCATCTCCTGATTAGATGAGGTAGCCATATCCATCATGGGAAAGATATCTTCAAAGAAAGTCGCATCATTCGACTCCATGATTGTACCGACATGCATGTCAGGTACCTTAGATTTTACAACCAAGAATCTATAGCCAATGCTATGAAAAGCATATCCCAGGAAAACACAATCCACAGTCTTTGGTCCAAGTTTCTGCTTCTTTGGAATTGGAACATTGACTTTCGCCATACAACCCCATGTTCGCAGATAAGAGAGTTTTAACCTTTTCTTCTCCCATTCCTTGAATGGAGTTATCTCTTTGTTCTTTGTGGGAACTCGATTTAGGACATGACATGCTGTCAATATCGCCTCCCCCCACCATGCCTTGGAGAGACCCAATGTGTCTAACATGGCGTTAACCAAATCAATTAGAGTACGGTTCTTTCTTTCGGCCACCCCATTTGACTGAGGTGAGTAGGGAGGCGTCCTCTCATGGATTATACCATGTTCCGCACAAAAAGCATCAAATTCATTGGAAAAATACTCTCCACCACGGTCGGACCTAAGCCTCTTGATTTTCCGATCAAGTTGGTTTTCCACTTCAGCTTTATAGATCTTGAAAAAAATTCAAAGCCTCATCCTTAGATTTCAGAAGATACACACAGCAGTATCTAGTGGAGTCGTCAATTAACGTCATGAAATATTTCTTTCCACCTTTTGTCAAAACACCATTCATTTCACATAGATCTGAATGTATAAGTTCTAGTGGTGCAAGATTTCTCGTCTCCGCAGTCACGTGAGATTTACGAGGTTGCTTAGCTTGCACACACACTTGACACTTAGATCCCTTAACGGTGGTGAAACTAGGGATTAAGTTCAACTTCTCTAGTTGCGACATGCAACCAAAGTTAACATGACAAAGTCGTGAATGCCACAAATTTGATTCACTATTGTTGCAAATATGATTAACAACTTTATTGCAAACGTCTGATAAGGATAAACGAAACAGGCCTCCTGACTCATAGCCTTTACCAACAAAGGTTCCATACTTGGATATTACAAATTTATTCGACTCAAAGACAAGCTTATAGCCATCTCTACACAGAAGAGATCCGCTAACAAGATCTTTATTGACGGAGGGGACATAATGCACGTTCTTCAGCCGCACGATCTTCCCCGAAGTAAACTTCAGATCGACCGTGCCAACACCACGAACAGAAGCACTTGAACCGTTGCCCATCAGCACGGTTGAAGTCCCTGCGGTCTGATAAGACGAAAACATGGAAATATCACCGCATACATGCACATTAGCACCCGTGTCAATCAACCAATCAGGAGAATGACATACTGAAAGAATAGTGGGAAATATACCATACCCAGCATCCTTCATGTCAATGTCTCCGATGACAACATTAGCGGTCTTGCCGCCTTTCCCAGGATGACGCTTGTCATAGCGATTGGGGCAACTAGGAGCCCAATGATCAGGATCTCCACACACATGACAAGCACCTTTCTTCTTGTCATTCTTCTTCTTGAAGTTCGTGAGCTGCACAGCCTTGTTCTTCCCATCAAACTTTCCTTTACCATCAAACTTGCCCTTGTTCTTGAACTTGTGGGACTGGAAGTTTTTCTTCTGTACCAGATTGGCACTAGATCCTCCCTCAATACCTCGAGCACGTGTGTCCTTTGCTCTCGCCTTTTCTTCCACATCAAGAGTGCCAATGAGATCCGGAACGGAAAACTCCTGTCTCTTATGCTTCAGTAAGGTAGCAAAGTTCCTCCACGAAGGAGGAAGCTTAGTGATGATACCCCCGGCAACAAACTTGTCCGGTAGGATACAATTGAAGTGCTCAAGTTCTCTAGCAAATGACTGTATCTCGTGAGCCTGCTCAACCACAGAGCGCGCCAGTAGTCGCGCAGAGCGCTCCCCAAAAACCTTATCACCCTTCTCCCGTACATGACTCAAAGAGTGTGGTTTCGGAGGCCTACTATCCCGACCTACGGTGCACGCCGCAAGCCGGGATGGAGAAGATCGTAGCAGCAGCGCAGTGCTAAGGAACCGGTGGCGAGAGGAAGAAGGAGTTCTGGTGCGCCTTGCTGAGAGGAGCGACCTCCCTTTTATAGGCGCAAGAGAAGGAGGCGAGAGGGCAGCGCCGGGAGCTGAAGGGACCGAGGGAGATGAAACGAACATACAGCAGCCGAAAGGTGCAGCATTCGCATTTAATCTCCACTACAGCAAAAACTTTTCATCTCCCGAGTGACCTTTCGTATACCCGTAGTGCGTGGCAAAAATTTAGACATCGGCTCATTCCCGCAACCCGCGGCGCGGCGAGGCGGGCGGCGGAGGAGGAGCGCGCGTGGATGTCTCTCTTGTTCTCATGCTCATACAAGTGGGGAAGGAGCCTCCCTTATAAAGAGGTCCAACTCCCTCTAAACTAGCAATGTGGGACTAAACTTTAGTTCCACCTCTTGCCTTGCACAAATGGGCTGTGTGGGCCTCTAGGATTTATTAGGAATTTCTGAAACTGCTACTGGGCTAGGCCCAAAATGGACAAAATTCCAGCAGCCATCACACTCAAAGCTGAATGATACTACATGTAGCATCTCTCAACTATATTCTGGTCTCCCAGCGTGCAGATTCAGTGAATTGGCAAGGATTGGTTAAGTCCATCCATTTGTTATGAACTGCCTAACTGGTGTACAAATTAATTAGTTAATGCATCTTGTTAACCAATATTGACATGACTCATCTAGCTTGCAATTTTTTTTTTTGATATATGCTATCTTGATTTGAAGTACCCGCATTTATTAATTTATTAATTTGTCCCACGGCTGGCGGAGGTAGTATATCTAGACAGCTAGTGTGTTAACTTGAAGGCTCCATCAATGGACTAAATAAGTGAGTTTCTTAATTCAGACCTCGATCCAAGACGAAGTCTTGTTTACAAAATCAGAGTTTATTAGTTGCATCGTATCGCGACATGGCAGACAGCTAATTAAATTTTCTGTTGTTCACAACGCAAAACACTTGCATTGTGTGTGTGTGTGGGGGGGGGGGGGGGGGGGGGGTGGAGGTGGGGGCATGTCAAGCCATGCAGGCAAGTTGTGCCGTCCCTCCCATGCCTCCTAGTTTTATGTGTTAGATGGATGAGTGTTGACCATGGTGAATCTGATAAAGTTTGAGAAAGTTTCAACAAAATGACAAAAATTGGGAGAGTACATGGTCATATAGTCTACGGTGTTTGGTGTACATGGCAAAGTGCGGATGAAAAATGCGGAAGCAGATAGAGTGCTTTAGCTGCGGGACATGTAAAAAACTGTATATAAAAAGAAGAGACAACTATGAATTTGACTTGAGAAAATGAAAGAGCAACTAAAAATTTTCTTAAAGTTCACATATGCAATTCGGAAATTCTTTTATGTGGCATCCAATATGCTGAGTTATTCACTCGCATGAAGATCAAGAAGAAGCTATATGGGTGATGATGCATCGGTGTTGTCGGGTATGATGACTCTATGGTGGTGTGCGATGGTGTTGGACGGGTACTCCGAGAGATTGGTTACAAGAAACAAGAATGCAGAACTTAATTTTTGTGGGAGCTCTGGCTATCATGAAGAAAAAGATGTGATTACTGTTTTAGATGGAGTTTTGTGATGTCAAGGAAGTAGTAGTGGGGCTCATGAATAATGGTTCAAGTCCAATGTAACATGAATACTGGTTCAAGTCCAATTTAACACCGAGACTCGCGCATGCTCCCTTCAAGGTGGCGAGGTCATATTTGCCAATGTGGAGTGTTAAAAACATCTATTGAATATTTGGTGTATGAGTTCTTCTATATTTGGATTTGTAATTAGCGGTGGGTTAGCTGTTTGATTCGGAAACATGCAATTGAGACCTACAATATAAGGGCACCACTGCAGGGTAACGAATTAGACTAGACATAAATCGTAGGCTAAACAGAGAATACTAGAGGGACAATCCAGGGCCTGTGGCAGGAGCGATAGGACCAGTCGTGACACAGTAGTCGGAGCGTTGTCTAAGCTCGATCTATACTATGTTCGTAGATATGCCTTGAAGATGTAGACATATTGGTGAATCTCGTTAACAAATTTATCTTGGTGTATGGTTACTCCTCTCCAGGGTGACAGCTGGGACGAAACCATCACGCTGCCAGAAGCTCTCCCTTCTCCGACTCCCCTCACCGCCGCTGCAGTCAGCCCTTGCCGCGGCACACAATGGCGTCTTCAGGCGTGAACTGAACGAACCGGCGCCGTGGGCGCCAATTAGGAGATCCAGATGGAACCATACTTCTCGCCTGCAGTATTCCCCCTTGCGCCAGCGTATGGGCCAGCCATTAATAGCACATCATAGAGTGTTTTTGATACGCAAAATAGGTTTAGTGTGCGTTTTCACTCCTGTTATATTTCTTTATTCTTGTTTCCGTTGTTTCTGTGGTGCAACCTTGCTTCTGTTTCTTTTTTCTTTTCCTATTCTTATTCTTCCTGCTTTTCCTGATTTTTTTCCTTCCTTTTTTGCCTTCATATTATATGTGCTCCCATTTTTATTTTGTTTTTTCATAGTTTCTGGTTTGTTTTGTTAGAAGAATAGAATTATTTATAATTACCGTGAATCCTTCTAACTTAGTATGTGTTTAAAATACACTATGATCATTTCTTTAATACATGATGAACAGTGTTTCATACATGATGAATGTTTGTAAAATACTGATGAACATGTTCTAAATATATTGTAAATATTTTCAATGCACCACGGGCATATTTTAGTAAATGAAAAAAATATATGTTTTAAACATGATGACCAAATTGAAATATATGAGAATACTAATACACGATGAGCTCAAGATAAAAAATTCTAATAAACAAAAACATTTAAATAAATAAAAACATCAATTAAACATTTAATAATTTTCATTTTGGGATGAATATATTTCAATACATGATAAAACAAAAATATTCTTAAAACCGGTAGAAAAATCAGTTCTAAAAGGCCAAAACTACAACAAAAAGGGTTCTCTGACCCAGCTAGTGCGGTTGCTAGTGCTAGGCCGCCGGCCCATGTGTAAAGCGCTCTGACGATCGAGGTATCCACGAACCATTGCGCGAGAGCTGTATCTTGATTTAACCGAGATGGAAGGGGATAGCTCTCGCGCGTGACGCAGAGCCAGCCAATTTTTTCTATTTTTTTTGTGAGCAGACGCTGCTCTGGTTCATTCGAACGTTTCGGTTGTGTCTTCGTCGAATTTTAGACGCGCGTTTTCATCAGTTTCTTCATTTTCTTTATCTTTTTACGTAGATCTATTTTCTTTTCTTGACGGTTTACTTTATTTTTAACAGCGCTTACCTACTTTTTGTTTGTTGTCTTTTCCTCCGCTTTTGTAATTTTTTTGCTCGGCTTTCACTTTTTTTTCTTTTCTTTCTTCTGTTTTTTTGTTTCTTTCTCGGTTTTCATCATTTTTTCTTCTTCCTTTGTATCCTATTATATTTTTGGTTTTTCTAGTTTTTCAGTACATATTCATAATTGTTTATACATATCAGAAAAAAAGTCATATAAACACTTATAGTATTAAAATAAATGATTGACATTTTTTTTAAATCTTATAGATTTTATGTCTATTTTTTCCATACACATTGTACATTTCTGGTATATATCTAATACATTTTTAATAAGGGTTTAATTTTTTTTAAATCCAAATATATTTATTTTTAGTACATGTTCAGTTTTTACACACTTCTAAAAAAAACTTGATTAGATTTTTCAATTATTTTATTAACTTTCTAAATGCATGGTTAATATTTTTCTATATAAATTTAACATTTGTTCTTAAATGCTTGATTAATATTTATTTTTCAATTACAAAATTTATATTTTTTAATACATGGTCAACATTTTTTTTATAAACATATAAGATTTTTTAAATGTTCTATCAACATTTTTCATTGCAAGATTAACATTTTTTCTGAAAACTTGGTCATAGTTGTTCTATAAACAATTAACATTTTCAGATGCTTGATTGACATTTTTCAAATACTTGTTTAACTTTTTTTTCAAATGCTTTACTAACATTTTTTTATCAAATTTTTTCAAACACATTGCATATTTTTTGTATTCATTTTTCGTATACGTGGTCAATATTTTTTATACACATTTAACCTTTTTCAAATGCATGTTAACAAATTCAAAACAATATAACACGTACGGTTTGTGTCTAAGATCGAAAGTCACTCAACGTCTTCCAGATTGGGCTTTGTTGTACTCCCTCTGTTCCTAAATATAGGTCTTTTTAGACATTTCAAATAGGCTACAACATACGGATGTATGCAGATTGAAAGTCACTCAACATCGGATGGATGCCCGGTCTCTAGAACCGCCCGAGGGCCATCTGAAAAGCAGAAAACAGATGGAACTATAATGTGGTATGGTGCTTTGCCAAGCATGGAAGAAAACAAAAAAAAAGTATAAGACATATTATCGAGAATGCACACAAAGGGAGAAGAGAAAGTTCTAGGTTTGACACCCTCTTTGCCGAGCGTTAGTTTCAGTAAAGGTTGGCATTACCGAGAGCCGAGAGTCGACCCTCGGTAACCACTGCTCTAATTCTTTATTTTCCTTCTATCCGTGTTTTTCTTTGGCACTCTCTTTTTGTATCTGATATTTCAAATGTTTTTATGACTAGACTTTGAAAATGCCATAACTTTTGATGAACTTTTTCTATGAAAATGACTTTTGGATGACTTATATATATGTTTTGGGCTAGATTTGTCCAAAACTTAACTTTAAAGACTGTAAAGTAAAAAACGTGAGAACGGTGACCTTGCGTAACACGAAGAAACAGG
The DNA here is from genome assembly GCA_963921465.1 of Triticum timopheevii. NCBI lineage: Eukaryota > Viridiplantae > Streptophyta > Magnoliopsida > Poales > Poaceae > Triticum > Triticum timopheevii. The sequence continues at coordinate 1,613,924 of OY997272.1, read as the reverse complement.
TATTAACCGTGGGCTACCCTCTCTCGGTGCCGGTCAACGCCCTAGACCGCCGGGGCCACCGGATGGGTCCTCGATATGGAAACCGCCTGAGGGGGGAGGGGAACCACACCTGCATGCACGAGGCCCCATGCATATGCATGCAAATGGGTGGTGTGTTGTTGGCTACTACCAGGTGAACAAATTTAATCAACAAACTAACCAACAAAGCGCCACACCACCTTCAGTAAAATGCTCATTTAATTGCTGATAGTACAACCTACAACTAGGAATGCATCTATACCTAATGAAAAGGGCCTCTTCCTTCTAGCGGTACATCATGGAAATGTCCTCCAAAGTTGCAAAATATTACTAGCCAATGTCACCTATAAGTGATAAAAAAGTTTCACATAGGGGAATCGCCAGCCAGGGCCGACCCATGCGGCAGGGACCTCCATAATGCGCTCTGCGCGTTGGGAGAAGACATAGCCTGCCCGTTTGGGCCGGCCCATTTCCGGGCGGCCTGTTTTATAAATTCATATTTTATTTTTAGTTTTTCTGTTTTATTTTTCCTAATTTAAATAATCTGGGTCTTCAAAAAAGTTTCGAATATTTTTTCAGAAAACGAGAAAAGTTAAATGAAATGTTTAAAAAATCATCAAATGTTTGTGAATACAAAAAATGTTCGTGATTTTGTTAGAAAAACTGCTTATTAAAAATGTTCAAAATTTTGAAAACAAATGTTCGGCATATAAAAAATGTTCATGAGATTTTAAAGTTTTATACCAAAAAATAACAATGAAATTGAGAAAAAATTGTTCAATTCAAAAAATGTTCATGAATGGAAAAATATCCTAAAAATTCAAAACATCTTCATGACTTAAAAAAAATGATCATGCATTTCAAGAAAATCCAAAAATGGTACGTTAAATTGAAAAAAAATGTTCGTGAATTAAAAAATTGTTCCACCAATTTCCAAAACAATATTCACATTTTTTGAAATGTTCGCAAATAGTACAAAATGTTCATGAATTCAAAAAATATTATTAGAAAATACTTTAAAATTTGTAAAGTGTTCACTAATTTGAAAAAAGTACATGATTTCAAATATGTTCACGAGTTTAAAAAATATTTATGATTTCAAAAAGTGTTCACTAATTTGAAAAAAGTACATGATTTCAAATATTTTCACGAGTTTAAAAAATATTTATGATTTCAAAAAGTGTTCATGATTTCATGAAATTGAGGGTGATAATGTATGTTGGTGATGCTGCAAAGCGTGGCCGTCGTCATTGGAGGTTATGATTTTTTTTTCTCCCGTTACAACGCACGGGTCCCTTTTGCTAGTTATTAATGTGGTAAGGAGATGTTGTACAAAGCATACGCCGGTGCTCATGGTTAATGAATGTATATGATGAGGGCACGACCTCGGACGAGCCGCTGTTTCGGCGCGATCTTTCACGATGTAATAACTTTCTAGATCCATCGATAAAAAATACTCCCAATTACAGGAGCAGTACGTGTAACCTGAAGCAGGATTGACGACGACCAACGGACAATTCCCTCGACACACCAGGAACCTGCGAACCAACCTGTGGTCAAGGTGACCGACCCATTAATTCCCTAGTCTATCTCACGCACACAGAATAAGATCCAACTCCACCGTGACATACTTAAAGTATCTAGGACTCTAGCAATGTTTATTTCTTGGCGTGCATCTCCTGCTGGTGGACCCCATCCAGAATCCTTCAGGCTTAACAACTTAAACGGACAGGAAATCCTTTTGTTACTATTTTTCTTGTGAGGCAAAAAGATGAATGAAAATCCTCTTGGTATTTCCTTCTTGCTTAATTTGTGCGCCTGCCCCAAGTTCTGGACAAGAACGTCCTGTTCTTTGGCATGCATGTACACAATTGATTTTTAATCAAGTTTTGGTTAGGCCCACTTGGATGTGTACATGATCTTTGATTCCCTAATACATGTGTGCATGAAAACACAGCTATGTACGTTGGGCAATGCCCATATGGATTAATCCTTTGTACGGCTGCAACTAACGCCTTAACCTCCTTGTCGTCTCCACCCAATGGAAATATTTTGGGCACGTAATTATCTTGGGCAGGCAATCCTTTAATATGTGACGTTTGAATAGCAATCGTGGTTGTATCAGTACATTTTACCAGCAACGAGCCTAACTAGTGTATGTAAATAGCGATGCGACTTAACTCTTTGTTGATACTACAGACTCCATGTATAGTAGTAGTATCTGTAGTATTAGTTATAATCAGTGGATGGAATTGGCCCTATACATAGCTTTGCCTTGCTATAAAAGCTGCTGCTAGTAATCCTCAGGTAATATCCTTCGGGCTTCAGCCATTGCTTGGACGGGGCGAGCTCTCTGCTAGTCTGATGGACTTTGGGGGAGGAAGATGGATCCCTGAGATCTTATATAAGGAGAGAAATATGCGTTGATGTCTTAAGCTCATCAAGGTTCAGTTTAGACAATTTCTTCTGTACCTTGATGCATCGACTTTGACAGTGCAACCTTTACGTATCAGCAGATTATGCGTTGATGTCTCATATGTACTCCCTCCGTTCCGAATTACTTGTCTTAGATTTGTCCAGATACGGATGTACCTAGCACTAAAATGAGTCTAGATACATCTGTATCTAGACAAATCCAAGACAAGTAATTCAGAACGGAGGGAGTATATGCGTTGATGTCTTATATAAGATGCAGCAACGACGGTATGTATCAGCAGAATATGACAATTTTCATCTTTTTACGTATCTTTTCTCCAGAATTTGAATTTAAGCCTAAACCAGTTAAGCTAGTCCACGGAAATTGCTGGTGACAACATTTTTTGTGCAAACTGTTGCCACCTGCAGCTAGAATATAGATTTAGGAGGGCCCGAAGCAAGACACTACATGATTAGCAAAGGAAACACATAATGGTCAAAGGTGGATTCGGATATAACATTCACACTAATTGAAGGATGTCAAACCAAGACATCGGTGCCTTTTTATAAGTTGCTGTGTGATACATTTGTTGCCTGATTTTGCTCACAAAGTCGCTTAATAGACCGAAATACAACCAAAATAAGCTTGAGAAACCAATCCCGAGGCATCTGAATCCCGAAAATTAAGATAGCCTCAATTATTTACAGTTGGACTCTTCTGCATTTATTAACTGTCGCTGCTGAAACAAGAAACGACAAAACAAGAAAAGGAAACACAAAATGCTTACAGCAGCAGCAAGACAGCAACTTGCAGTAACACAAAACCAGAAATCCGTCAAGACGCAGAAATACCCACCACACCGTACATTTGTAGTATCAGTTAGTAGTAGGGAAAAGCAGACCAACATCAAATCACTTCGCATTGAGTACTAATAACATAAGAAATTTACAAGTATGAACAACAGGGTTGTAGAAATCATATGGAATCAATCACAGAAGCACTGCTATACTGAAACGTGATAAATGAATTAACAAACACACAAAAATATCTCTTGGAAAATATTTGTATTATCGATATACACCAACAGAGACAGAGTGACCATATAAATGAAAACATAAAAGCGATACATCATCAACAAACAAAGTAAAGATTCGGGATATAACTTAGACAGGTATGTTAATCTCGTGCTGGATGGATCTGCCTTCAGCACCAACGTCTTCACCGTCTACTTCTTCTTCTTCCTTGGTTTCGGGAGGCTCCGACTTTTGATACCTGTCGGCAGATGTCTCCATCCCCATGAGTGACAAGAGGATCCAGATGTGAGAGAGCAGCTCCATACCTTCATTCATGTTCTTGGCATGCAAGTACCCCCTGCACCTACTGGCAGAGTAGCATAGCATCTCCACCCATACCCCCTGGATCACCTCCCACCTCTCCTCTTCATCCCGCAGCTCCATCAATGCTTTAGCAAGCCTGCATACATTGGGGACCAAAGCTCCTATGTTGCCGGCGTGTGATGAGGGAAGCTGTTGCGCCTTGAGAAGAATTACCTGAGCAAGACCTCTTACATCTGTTGCTAACTCGCTGCCCAGCATGAGCTCGACATCATCACAAGCAACCATGAAGATACCCTTCCTGGTCCCAAGCATCAACATCTCAGGACGGATGCAGAGCAGGTAAGCCATGTAGTTGGATATCACTCTGCTTTGAGTGGCGCGCCCTAGGCCGCCAGGGATTGTATTTTGGTGGTGAAAGCAGAGGTCTGTGGCGATGTGCCAGAGAAGGACGCTCCTATCGAATGCCATCCTCAAGCTCCACCCCAGCCCTTTGGCCTGGCGACCATGCTTGTTTAGTGTCCGCTCGCCCCTATGGCTGTTGAAGCTCTTGTAGCTAGCCGCGTCCTGGATGTATCCTTTCCACCCATCCCTCACATATCCAAGCACCAACTCTGTAATTGTTTCTGAGGAATCAGATGGTTGTTGTTCTATATAACAATGCATGTTAACATAGTCCTTGCAGCAGAAAACTGTGGCAAGCTTCATCAAAGTAGTGGGCCTCTTCTTACGAGCATACAACGACAAGAGGCTATACTGGGAAACCTTGACGGATCCCAAGACTCCGATGAAAGGACCAAGCAAGAACAATAGAAAATCCAGCGGCAGGGTACAACAGAATAGGATGTATGTTACCTTGACATCTGTTGCGTTGTAGTCATGATATTTGTGGCTTGTGGAGAAGAGGATGACGGAAGCTAAGGTGAGAAATGGAAGCAAGACGTGCAAACCTAAGCCAAGGCCACTGATTATCATATTCACATTTGTGTAGAGCCGCGCAAATAACCAATATAGGTTGAATTTTGACATGGAATGTGCATGTGGGTAATCAAGGGCCATGAAAAGTTGTAGGATTTCAATCCGACTGGAGTATGGAGTTGATATGTCTACCAGTAGCCTGGAGGTATACTTTCTCGTAGAGTCTGAAGCTAGTTTTTCTGCTTTCTCTTGATCACTGGCTAACTCTGACCCCAGTATGCACCTGCTTGCATCTTGTACAAAATCTTCAAGCGTAATGTCCTTCTCTTCCGCTTCTTCTTCTTTTCTTCCGCTATCGGACAATTCAAAATCAGTCCAGGAAAAGCACAATTCCCAGCATGACGCAAAAGAACCTTTTTCCCATCGCATGGATGGAGAGGAAGAGGCGACCATGCCACCGATACTGGCATTCTTTAGAGCCCATGGCTTCTGGACGGATCTGACGATCCCAACGACGAACAACAAGATTGCGGCCTGAAGCAACCTCTTCTCCCCGGACCACGACTTGCAGAAGACGTAGAGGGCCACCGTGACCTGGGACACCACTGTTATGGCGTGCCGCGTCCACAGCTCGTTGTCTTGGATGCTGTAGGCCGTCATCGGGTGCTGGCCCCCAAGGTGGATGAGGAGGAAAGGCGCCCACAGGACCTCCAGGCCGCTGCCATCTGTAGGCAGCTGCTTGTGACGGTTGAAGAGGGTGGCCAAGGCGTATATCGCCACAGCATCCCCGCCTAGGTAGGCAAGCCAGATGAATTGCCTGAACCAAGATGGAAGAGCACGACTACGCACAAGGGAGGAGAAGAAGAGGAAGTACTGGATGAAGAGGCTGGCCAGCACTAGAATGCGCAGCTGCCACTCTTCCCACCATTCCACAGCGCCAGAGAAACCCATACTCTTTTTTGGTCTCTCCCTTTTTTGGCGCACGAGTGTATTCTGCTAATGTGTTGGTGGTGTTTGGATGCGCTCATGCTCAGCTTGGTTGTGTTGCCTTAAGAAAGCAAAGCTATATGCAATGCAACAAGTAACATGCCCCCCCCCCCCCCCCCCCCCTCCCCCCCAAAAAAAACTGAAACAAAGAAGTAACATGCATGAGAGGCGTGGGCCATAACAAAGTCAAATGCGCAGTTAAGGATTCCATTCATGTAGCTCAGGTTGCTTACGCAAGGCGCATGTACGTCATGATAGCTCACGTAAAACCATGTATAGTTCTGGCTTTAAATTAAAGAAGCGCCTAATGATCAACACCACAACGGCCATGAAACAATGCCCAGGGATGCCACCGTACAAAAGTAATGTTATACCTATGGCTCATTGTGATAATGAAAATCAATGGAAGTCAATTAGTGGACACAGCCTAAGTCTAATCCTCTGCCTTTCCTCCGCTAGTTTATAATGAGAGCACGTACCAAAAGACACCCAAACAACAAGAGGAAGGAAGGATGAGGACACAAACTAAGACAAACTGAAAATACGAGGTATGATCAGTTCGCCGCTCTCCGGTTTTTGTGGGTTTTGTGTGTCTTAGCCCTACTACCTGTTTGCATATATGTATCAGCTCCATGCGTAGTATGTTCTCAAATGGTCACATATCTCAACATGCGATTAATACTGTTTTTACTATCATCGTGATTTATGGATGGATTAAATGAAGAGAAAGTCCTAGTTGTACCCCCATACAAGTGTACTCTATATTCTCACTGTCTATTTTTACATAAAAGTTCGTGCAAGATTTTTTTTTTGTTTCTCCCAAATTGAAGAACTTTGCAGATCAATATCCCACATGTAATTACATGTGCATAAAAGTTCTCTGATGTTTTGGCGCAGCATAAATTTTAAAAAATGATACAATTCTTTCAGATTTTCATGAAAAAAATCAGAAACATGCTATACAATGAGTGACACTTGTGTATTGTTGATCTGCAACGTTCTGAGGTCAAGTGTTGTCTTGTTTAGACGAAACAAAAATGAGAAATTTCTATATAAGGGTAGCACGAATCTTGACACAAACTAAATGTTAGGCTGGCCTGACTCGAGAGAAGACTATGATGGAGGTTATTGGAATCTCATTAGTAACCCCTAGCATCATAGGTATATATCTCACCCATGCTAACGGATGCATGGACCCACTTGATGTGCGTAGTAATTGAAGGAATCTAATCCTAGCATATCATAATTATCCTTTTCTCATTGTCCTGACATGTGAGACAACTTGTCCATATAGATCGAGAGGTCAGGGGATTCCTCGGATCGGAGATTACAATATGAACCGACACGCTGTGCGGTGTGTATTTAGACTGAATGAACAAAGGAACTTCGTTTTGATCAAGCAGAAACAATCTAAAATTGCATTACTTTTCGAATCAGACATATGACCTGCATGTGAGACGACTTGCCTATATGCGTCTAGGTCCTAATTTTCTGGCCGACCTAAGGGCAAGTTTGGTTTGCGTCGGCTTTGTGCCTGGGCACAACTGCTGTCTGGTCTAGAGTTTGTTTGGTTCTTGGCCTAGCCTGGGAGAGATAGAGCTAATTTGGTTCGTGTCCACGTGTTGTCCTGCCTGGCCTGGACCGTGCCTGAAAAATGTTTGTAGTTGTTTGGGGTTAGGCCAACCAACTACAAACATTTTTCACGCATGGTCCGTGCCAGGGAGGACATCACGAGGACACGAACCAAACTAGCTCTAAATGCCTTGGTGGCTATGTATGATTATTTAACTATTTACTTGTTGGCTGAAAATTGTCGGGATGACATTTTGGGAACTAGATAATACAAGAAACACACTAAATTTGGGTTTAAATATGTATGTTTTCAAGGGAATGAATTCACCATGAGTGAAATAAACTAAGACTATACATAGTAGGAGTAACATAAATGGTAACATCACACATACTTAAGGAAAATAGATAACGTGGCAAACACTAATGAGGAAAGAGAGGCATCTTGTAACATAATATGTTACTGACACTATGGATAACATCACACAAGGTGAGTCTACAACCTAACAAATGAAGTGTTGTATGACACCACAAATATTTTACTCCCAACTATGGATGTAATAACATATACTAGTAACATATGCATGTTAGTAGTCTAAGTTACTACCCACTGCGACCTGCCTAAGCCAATCAACCATAAAAGAAAGAGAATACCTATATTAAATATGCATCTTTAATATTTTACATTATTCGGATTCAATGATGTTGTTACACAGAGGTAGGCCGGACTGACTCGAGAGAAGACTTGGATGGAGGTTGTAGGAGTCTCATTAGTAATGCCTAGCATCCTAGGTAGTATAGATCTCTCACATGCTAACTTCATGGAACCACTTGATGTACATAGTAATTGAAGGAATCTAATCCTGGTACATCATAATTAACTATTCTGATTAGTCTATCATGTCAGACAACTTGTCCATATACATCTAGAGGTCAGGGGATTCCTCGGATTGGAGATTAAATATGAACTGACACTCACTGAACATCAATGGAATGTTCATTTAAAAGTTGTACTAGAACAGATGCATGTTCACTGGAGGCGCGTCTGGTAGGCTGCATTAGGTCGGGCCAGGCCCGCGCGGGAAGAATTTGGCCCGTTTGGTGGCCTGGGTTACATTCAATTCCTAGCCTGCATGAACCTCAAAGCAGCCTGGACCTGGCTCTGGAGGAATGGTCGAATCGGCCGTTTTTTCCAAGCCAGGCTTGCTCGACCCACGCGTGGCGAGCGCTTGCACGCGTGGGGACACGCGGGAGATGACACGATTGCGAATAACTCCCCACACCCCTTCCCGTCAGCTCCCTCGATAGTTCACACCCGCTCCCTCTCTCTCACCTCACCGCCCGTTCGGTTTCTCCGATGGCCGCGCCGCCATCTCACCATGCCCCACCCACTCCGGTCATCGCCGGCAGCAACCTCATCCAAGAGAATTGGATTATCGGCCTCTCCACATTCATAGCAGATCTTGCGGTGGCACTGCAAGCTCCCTCCCCTTTCTGCAGCAACCCTAGGAATGGCCGGGTCCTCTACCTCTGCGGCGGCAACACCCCTCTTCCCGCCTGGGTTTTCACGACGGCCAGCGTACGCTACACCGGCAACCCCCACTGTAAGCTCTCAAATCCCCCTCTGCTTCCTACATGGGGTTCTTAGGATAGTTCTAGGTTTGTTAGATTAGATTTTGTCCCGCAGGTTTGATCCGATTCGATCCGATTCAACTGGATTCGACTAGATTTGACCATATTCGCCGGATTCGATCTGAATCGACTGTTGGGGGATGAACCAGAGTGCATACTTACTTTGTTCATCCCACATGGCTAGATTGTTCATAATACTGTAGTATTAGTTTGCATCGTTTTAGTGGCACTTTGTTATTTTCTATTGCCAAATTGTTAGTTATATTGCTGTTAGTAGTGCATATATGCTACTCTTATTGCTGTTGTTGTTATCTTGCACATTGTTGCTATGGTACGTGAGTGCATGTGGCTTGCAAGTAGGACATACAAGAATGCCACAAATAGTAGGTGCAAGTAGGACATGCAAGTGCTGGCTTCTTCTGTTGAGTGTTAGCACTAATCACTATAAGCAGTGATAACCGTAAGCATTGATCAAAGTAGCACTGATCATGTGTTAGTATTTAGTAGTGATCATTGATAGATTTGTTCTCCGAGCATACATGATGTCCTACTTCCTAGCTTTCATCATGTGTCATATGTGTTGCTAAGTGATGTCCATCTTGCTGACTAGATAATGCAGACAGAGTGGGACACAGCCGGTGCTGGTGCACAGGTCGTCGCCTGCACAGAGTACGCGGAGGACCTGGTCCCCACCAACAGGTGGCTGAAGAGGGTGGCGCTCCCTGGCAGGGTGGAGTACATGAGGCTGCTGTTGGGCGCTGGCAAGAGGTCGAGGACTGGCCACGAGGAGGGTGCATGGGAACCTATGAGGTTCTACGTGCAGATCGCTGACCAAGAGGATATCGCCATGCTCATCATCTCGCGTAAATACAGGTTGGTGAAGAAGCAATGGCTGGTCAGAGGTCCTCCTCGCATCATCAGCCTCTTCGCCAACATGGGGTGGTGTGAGTTTTGGGTGAAGGTCTAGATGTTCAGGGGGCACGTGGTGCTGGGGAGAGGCTGGGAGTACTTATGCCTCCAGCACATGGTCGACCCCAGTGACCTTGTTGTCTGGAAGCTCTTCAGCTAGGGCTCCACGTGTAGATCTACAATGCCAACAACTCCAACATCTGCACGGTCTGTTGCAGGAAGCATAGCTGCGTTGGCGACATCATTCAGCCCTCTAGTTTGTTTGTGAAGTCTGACCTCTCATGCTCGTAATTTGAACTGAAGTAGTGTAGTTTGAACTGAGCCCGATCGTCTCTTTTGCTGTTAAACTTGTGTATATTTTGCACAGGGAGCAGCACCCTGTGGTCCAGCAGGGGGATGGGATGCCCTGCTGTTTTAAACTTATGCGTTGCTGCTTATGATCTGCCCGTTCTTTGCAAGTTTTTGCTTTGTTCTTGATGTTTTTCTGGTGTTGTTGATGATAGTGTGTTGTGTGTGTGTTGTGTGTTGTCAAATGGGTGGTAAGTCAGACCATTGTTGAAAGGGGTGAGTAGATCAAAAACTTGCACACAACCAAACGGTTGTGTATTGCATCTGCTCATACCCAAAGCACATACACAGGTAACCAAACAACATGCACCCAGTTGGGCCTTGATGCAATGCAGGCAACCAATCAACATGCAGATGTTGTTTTTTTGCCTAGATATGCTCTGCAAAGCCAGGCCCAACTGGGACAAGTATGCAAAGTGGCCAAAAATTATGCACGTAACAAAAAGCGCCCTAAATGTGATTGAGCTGTTGATATGTCGGATCAAATATCAGAATATAACTCGACATGCGAGGCGTCTTGTTTCATGTACTCTCTTCATCCAATTTGTTTTTTCATTTGTCTGGATATGAATGTCTCTAGTCACTAGATACATCCAATTACACTGATATCTAAATAAATTTAAGAGTCATTTAGGGTTTGATGAATAATCCAATTACACTGATATTTTGGCATGGAGTCTGTCTCATAAAGCTACCACTACTGATAAAATTCTAGTGCTACTATTTGTTACTGAATCCGGGATCTATAGATAAATTAGAAATATTTTTGAATAAAGAGCGCATTTAGTATCTCAAAATATAGCACTGAGTCGATAGAAATCATGAGGAGTAACACATAACCTATGCATACTGAGATGCGCACAACTAATCACCAAAAAGTCTTGACAAAAAAAAGAAGAAAGAAACCAACATATCAGCAACAGTAGAGTCTTGCAGACAAACACTAAGCTCCAACCGCATACACACCCATTTTGGGTAAAAACATCTGTAGACAGATACTCCAAACGCATACACACTGCATTGAACAAATAATGGCATGGTGTAGTGTTGCCCACATATGAAGCGAGTGCGTAGAACAGAAAATAACTTGCATAGGAGAAGATTTTTTTTTTCATTAATAACTAGATCATTTCTACATAGCCAAAGCCATCATAGTAAGGCATACGATCTCACCCTTATTAGCACTCTCAGCCTATTTGGAATGACGTCGAATCAGTGACCAATATTGGCAACGCTATTGGATGGATACAAACTTGACACTATTTGCATTACTTGCCGCATAGAACAAGCAAGCTTGCATTAGAAGAATATGTGTTTGATTGTCTTGCCGTGCGTACAAAAACTACAATTCTTAATCTCTGGCCAGTTGCGAACTGCGAGGCCGTGTTTGGTTAGCACTACTCCCTTTCAAAGATACCATACGAAGATTTTAACTATGAGCGGAATCGTCCACTTTCAAAATTTCTTATTATTGTTCACCGGTACCTCAGAATGCGTGACCATACGGTACATCGAGTCTGTAGTGAAAAGCTCAAATATAGTAAGATTCTAGAAAAACACATCCGCGACCTTGTGGGAGCCTAATCGTATATAGTCGAGATGGGCGATTTTTCCATGGCATTAGTCGGGGGCCAATCATGTTCAGTGTGAATGAAATATTCGGTGAGGATGCACTAAGCACACATGTGAAATAGTATTGTTATTTTCGTGAGCAATGTTGTACAAGACTGGGTATTGTTCTCAAATACTGATATTACCAAGCAAGATGTCCTCGCAGAAAGAAATTTTTGACCCGTCCTTTATCACAAAAGACACAAATAGAAAGAGATGTTTCTTTTCTTCCATTAGGCAAGGCCTTAGTCTAGATATTTATGCGCCTAAGCAATGCAAGGCACCATATGATGATATTACCAACATCAGCATGCCAAGTTAGAGCGAAGACATGGGGTAAATAGGAGTGGTCTTCTCCTTCTGAATCCCCCTCAGAACAGTTATCTTGCTCTTGATTACGATCCAAAAAATGAGTGGAGGGGGGCTGCCTTTGCGCCCACCATGGAGCGACGTCTGCATGAAATTTTATTGCCACGCAAGTCTCGCCTCTTTTGCTCTACATGATCAGTTCCATTGTGTACAATAACTGACATACATAGGAATAAAACATAGTGAGATTATGTAAGATGTGCATGCACAAATCCAGAGTGATGGTAGCAAACTGTGGATAGACCCAAAACCAATAATAGCAGGCAGATAATAGCTTTATTTAAAAGTATTGATAATGGCTCCTTTAATGTTTGTTTGCACCCAACATGAAACTAATAGTAGACACCCAAGATTAACCAGATAGTAGACAGATAGTACTGATTCCTACCCCAATATGTACCCCACAACCATTTAAAAACTCAAGTTTCAGCATTAGTTTGGACCTAACTCGGAGTCTAATAGGTGAACAAGACGATAATGTAGCATGTCATCATATTAAGTGGTTCATAACGTAAGCAGACATGGAAGAGTGCGACCTCTCTTGTGGACCCGTGTAGTCCTCAAGGTCATCTGCTCAGTTGATTATGGTAATGCAGTTGTCGTGGCTGCCGGCGGCGGGGAAGAAGATCTGAGGCGGCGAAATACATTCTGGAGAGGGGATCCCTGTTGTGGTGAACCCTTCCGTCATTGGAGCAGCTGAGCTGGGGTGGAACACAACGCCGCAGGAGCAGGACAAATCACACAAGGTTTTCTTTGACACATATCCGTAACAGAAGTAATTGTGTAAGGGCTTGTTCGAATTTGAGGATTCTAACAATGCAGGGATAGGAAATAGATAGGAATACCATAGGAATGCACGTGCAAAATAGAGAATTTAAAAACATAGGATTTCTGCCAATCTGTGTGTTTCATTCACAAGAATTGGAAGATCACAGGATGCAAAGAAGCTTGGTGAGATTAAATCAAACCACAAGAAAATGTACGGTTATAATGGTATTATGCTACTATCTTTTAGTCTTGTGGTTCATGAATAGGAATATGAAAAGGACGACAAGTGGAAATTAGAATTCCTACGGTTTTTCTTTCATGGAGACACTAAAGGAACAAATCCTACAGTTTTCCTTTGCACCAAATTCATTCACTTTTCCTTTCAAGCACTGGCGATTGTAGTAGTAAGGCTTGAGCAATGAAAAGCTACGCTAAAATGTTTTTGTGCTACTTCTATTACTTTGGACCCATGCCACTGCCCTACTAGCTCAACTCCCAGACCCATCAACAAATGCACAGCACAAACGCGCAGAGATAAATAATGATGGCATTTAAGAGAGTCCACCACAGATAGCTAAGTTGCCGGGTACCTCACTGCTTGACATATAGTAGGATAAAATAATCATATTTCACGTTACTACGTGTGCTCAGTGGACAATGTATATAACATGTATAGTAAAAAAGAGATGCAACAAGTGTACAACCTCTTTGGCGAAGCCATGTCAGTCTCAACGTGGTTGGGTTGGTCGGTGAGGACGCTCGGGCTGACTTGGCTGTTGGTTTCCCTTTGAACTTTCCCTGAGTCACGGCCAGGGCCTCTCCAGGAGCTGCTGGCTCGGCTTTCCGCTTCTGTTTCCGACTGGAATTTCCCTTCTCCGACTGACTTGGCTTATGCTTGCCACTTCGGAGTCGGTCTTCTTCCTCGCCATTGGCGTACTTGGTAGCAATCTCCATCATTCGACTCAGGGTCATGTCCCCGGTTCGACCAAATTTTAGACTCAATTCCCTGTTCTTGACGCCATCTTGAAGGCGCAAACTGCTTGATGATCAGACACATTTTCCACAGTATGGTGCAGAGTGATCCACCTCTGAATGTACTCCCTGAGAGTCTCATTGGTCTTCTGCACACAAACTTGTAGCTCTGTCAAACCAGCTGGTCGCTTGCAAGTTCCTTCAAAAGTTCTGACGAACACTCGGGACAAATCTTCCCAAGTGTAAATACTGCTAGGAGGTAACTGATTCAACCACGCTCTGGCTGAACCTTCCAGCATGAGGGGCAAATGCTTCATGGCCACCTCGTCATTCCCACCACCAATCTGAACAGCCACTCGGTAGTCCTCAAGCCAAGTGTCAGGCTTGGACTCCCCAGTGAATTTGCTGACTCCTGTTGCCAACCTGAAATTGGGGGGAATCATTGCGGCTCTGATAGCCCTGCTAAAACACTCTGGACCAGAAATGTGCACTCGACTGCTCGTGGGTACATCTCTCTCGGGTCCACCTCGATGGGCTCTGCTCCGGTCGACCAAGCCTTGCACGATAATGGATCGCGCGTCGAAGCCTGGTTCCCTGGGGTCGACTGGAACTCTTCGCCCCGCACTGAACTGACGCTTGTCGTCCTGCCGCCGAGGAGCGTAAGACCTTTCCCTCGGAGGGGAAACGGGTACTCGACGCCTGTCATCCCGGTCGTGTCGGTCTCCATACTGATCTCGCTGGTTGTCGCGCCCTTCTCGCCGTAGAGGCGATCTGGGGCTGTGAGCCGACTGAACCGAATTCGCAGCGACGGATCGACCGTGAATTCTGTTGCGCGACTGTGACACTGCTGAGTTCTGGTCCCCTGCTGCTCGGAGCAAATCTCTGATCTGCATCAAGCCTCTCCCAGCTTCCGACTGTGAAGGCTGGATGGACTCTGCTATACGGGTTGCAGCTGCTAAATTCTAAATTGGCGTGCGGTATACCTGAGTCGGCGGGAAGAGTCGACGTCGACTGGCTTCGGGGACTCGTTGCCGCGCGCGCTCGTCGAGTGCTCGCTGAAGGTTCTCCAGACGAGCGCGTTCAGCCACATTGGCCAAACGTACCTCCTCCAAGGCGCGAGCCTCGGGGGTTCCTCCCACGATGGGAGTATGCAGGGCATCCATGTTCCTGCGGCGAAGCTCTTCTCTCTATAAAGAGTCGAGTGTCTCGGGCTGGTACTCTTCGTGGTCCTGTGCGGGGTCACCTCCACCGCCCGCTCCGCCATCATGGGCGAAGCCGGGAGGGCTGCGGGGCCCGTCGACCATGAGAATTTCCGCCGCTGGGTCACTGCTGTCGCATTCGGATGCAGTCTCTACGGAGCCAGTCGACAGATCGAACAGGCCGTAGAGAGACTCATCGGGCTCGATTGCCGCAACTTGCGCGGTGGCCGACTGGCGGGCCACCGCATGCTTCAGCCACCGCTGAAGCCTCGACCGACCAGAGCGCTTGCGCTGGTGGGAGACCGGACGGGTGGTCGATAAAGGAGTCGACCGATAAGGGGCCAACGGTTGCCGCAGCAGAACGCCGCGGACACATGCACGGAAATGCGTCGCACCGCGGACGGGGAGCGCATCGACGTCGAGTGGAGCCTCCTGGAGCCACGCGGAGTCGTCAGCGATAAAGGTGAGATCGCCGAGACGGATCTCGCGCCCCTCGACCAAAACTCCAGCAGTCATCATGACGAAAGTACTCGGAAATACTGCAACTTCTTCACAAAATCGCTAAGACACCTGCCCCACGGTGGGCGCCAACTGTCGTGGTTCTAAGTCTGACAGTAGAGTGGGGGGTAGGTATGGAGAGGCAAGGTCCTAGCTATGGAGAGGTTGTGAACACAGGCGATGTACGAGTTCAGGCCCTTCTCGGAAGAAGTAAAAGCCCTACGTCTCGGAGCCCTGAGGCGGTCGAGTGGATTATGTGTATATGTGTTACAAGAGTCGGAACCCTTCTGCCTGTGGAGGGGGGTGGCTTATATAGAGTGCGCCAGGGCCCCTGCCAGCCCACGTAATGAAGGGGTTTAAGTACATTAAGTCTGGGGCGTTACTGGTAACGCCCCGCATAAAGTGCCTTAACTATCATTAAGTCTTATTCAATTACAGGCCGTTGCAGTGCAGAGTGCCTTCTGACCTTCTGGTGGTCGAGTGCATCTTCATGGTCGAGTGAATCTCCATGGTCGAGTCCTTTTGGTCAGTCGAGTGAGTTCCCCGTTGGTTGACTGGAAGGTGATCTCTTCTTAGGGTGCCCTTGGGTAGGACATCTAGGTCAGGCCTGTGACCCTACCCTAGGTACATGAATCCATCACCGGCCACGTGGATGCCCATCTGTCCCGGTTTGTGTAAGAACCGGGTCTAAAGGGGGGTGTATTAGTAATGACCCATTAGTCCCGGTTCATGAACCGGGACTAAAGGCCCTTACTAACCGGGACAAATGCCCCCTTTTCTACTTTTGATCTAGTCTCATGTCTAGCCTTTATTCTAGTATCAACAAGTGCACTAATCTCATCTCTAGCCTCTATGCTAGCTAAAAGTTCTAGAACATCTACTAAATTGCGCTCTATCAATATATCGATGTACTCTTCTCCCCAATACCAAAAGTAGCATCCATTCTACACAATAAAAAATTTAAGTTAGCACAACTTGTCTAATCCGAGAGCACAACCGAAGATTTGGTCGGGTTCTTCCTCCTTTTACCGATACGTGGGACATACAGCATCCAGGTCATGTCATGCAAGAAAATAGAGTGGTAGTTGAAGCCACGTGATGTGCATCTGGGGTTAAACTGTAAATAGAATCGTACTACTCTTGAGTAACTCCAAAAGCGGCCACCGAAGATCTTTATTGGATTTGTTTTTATCACTAGCACGTCGAGGTGAAAGATGTGCAGGTTCACTGGGTCCTCTTGTGTTTTCATTGACATGTGGGACCGCATATGAGCAAACAGACGATGGGCTCCGCGCGTCTGCTGGATGGCTGAGAAGAGAGATAGAGGAGGGCTGAGCACGGACTCCAGGAAATTTGTTCTACGTAACCAGCACCTCGATTCAGGCTCGATATATAGTGGGGTGGCACGGGCCATAACTAGCATTCACGTCTAGCAGTACGGCACACGCCACCCACACGAGTCCCATCCGACTCCAATTTTCTTGGAATCCGTGCTACAGCCATCTCTTCTCCCTCCCGTTTTCTCAGCCATCGCACGGTGGGCGAGGTGGGGGTTTGCCGATAGTCGGTTTGCTCAACTGCGGTCCCACTTGTAAGTGAAAATGCAACACCAGACACATTCCCCCTTGAGCGGCGTGCCGGACCAACCGTGTGGGGGTGCGACGCGAATACGACAGCTTTTCCTTTTGAACTTTTAACTTGTAAAATTTGGTTCTGCTCCATGGCACGACCGATAGATAGAAAATAACGATGAAAGATAAAAATATGAAGTACAACTTAATGAGAAGTTTGATTCTGGCGCCGTTCATGCATGGAGTACGTACGAAAATTATGAAGTTGATGTCAAAGGTAAGATAATTACTAGTAGTACCATATACTACTACATGGATTTGACGGAAAGATAGAAATACATACAGATCCATCAACGACATCCTCACGCCCTAGTGCGCCGGGTCACCAACCGACGTGTGAGGAGAAGCGGCATTGGCGGCGAGCTCAACGTGCTTCCGAACAATGCCGTCCAAGGTTGCCTTGTGGTCCAAGAAGGCTAGTGTCCTATCGTCCTCCTCTTGCATGTAGTCCTTGTGGACGATTTGCGTGTAGACGTGGGTCATTATGTCGATGGTGTCTTGCTGCGGCAGGTGTTGTGCGGCGAGCGCGACCTCGAGGTGGACATTCTCCGGCGCGACAGCGGGCAGTCGCAGGGCCACCAGTGTGTCGAAGAGGTTGTCACCATAGTGGCCGTTGAGGGTGGCGGGCATCACAGAGCCTGGGCGCGTCGGCTGGAGGCGTACGTCAAAGTCATCCGCGAGCTTCTTGATGACGGTGAACTTGTCGAGGAAACCGACGAGGACCTCGTCGAACAAGGAGACAAAGCTGTCGTCCAAGCGGCCCCTCGCCCTGGCGGCCTCAAGCAATACCTTGAGACGTTCCTCGGTGTCGGGCTGCAGGCCGGCGTCGTGGACCATCTGGCACAGCCGGCTGATGCTCGCGCTCATCGCCTCCATGGGTCTAGCTTAGCTTCTAGTCAACTGATCTTGCGATTCGAGTGATCACTCTTGCCCTTGGTTAGCGTGCGTAGGTGCGTAGGATTTCTTACTACTCCCCGGCCCTCTACTGCACCTGCCTTTGGCTGTATGATAGGTGGGCCAGCCACCCATTGGGCCCACGTGTCATTCACCCAAAGACAGTTGCAGTAAGTCAATGAAGCTGCGTCCCCCTCCTTGTCGGTGCAGTATAGTTATCTCACCGGACTTCTAGTTGGGGCCACACGAGAGAAGTTTGACATTTACTGGTTTATTGGTTCCCTTTGCATTTTGCGCCAAGTTTTGACCTTTGATTTAACTACTAAAATGTTAATGCATGTAAACAAAAATGTTGTGTAAGTCACCTTACGAAAACCAAATAATCCCAAAACACTTAGGCACGGTACATTAACTCCCTCCCCATTTCTTATTTCGTGACATATCAATCAATGAGAGATGTGGGACGTGCATGCTTTCAATGGCTAGAGAGAGAGAGAGAGAGTGAGAGCTAGAGAGAGGACTCCGGCGAGCTAGGGCAGGAGCTAGCTGCGCCAACAGGTTAGTGCGTCTGTACTAGCTATTTAACTTGAAGAGATGAATGAGAAGGAAGGGCTGAGAGGGTTGGGTAAGAAACATGTATCCACTGTGTGCTCACCTAGGAAGTCTCTTTGGCAAAGCCAATGCATTCTACTTCCTTGGTGAAGTGTGTGTGTGTACGTGTGTGTTTTCTGCGTAGTGTGTGTTCTTGAGAAAGACAAGAGAAAGAGAAGAAGTGAGCTGTGAGAGGTAGCTCGAGGAAGAAGAAGAGCGGCGCCGCGAGGAGGCGGCGCCAACAGAGAAAGACGGCGGCGCTGCTGCGGTGGTCCTCCGGTGAAGGTGAGGTGGCAGGTGGATGCGGTGTCGAGTGGCGGAGGTGGTGGGTTGACGGCGGCGGCGAGGATGGACGGCTCAAACAAACTCCGTCGTCTCGGCTAGCTCGCTCTCGTGCTATGTGGCCAAAAAAAACCGTCAGGAAATTCCGGGATCGAGGGAGGGCCGAGCAAGGCCAACGTGATGGCCGAATTTGCTCTTACACTGATGGAGCGGACCCGCAAAGTCAACGGCGACCTGAGCTCCTCGTGAGATCCGAAACCAGGGATGCAGGGCTCTGGCGGCGGGGAAGATCGAAAAGGGGCGTACGAGGGTCCCCGAGGAGTTTTTCCTCGCGTGCATCGCTCATCGAATTGATATTGCTAAATAAATGTTTAAGGTCCTAACGCGGCACGATGCAGAAAATTGCTAAAGAACATGACGACTTTTTTTTTGAAACCTCCGCTCTCCGGATTTTATTCAGCGGTAGCAAATCTGAGTGCACAGCGCATCTCAGAAAGCCAGGGATTACATTAGAGTATGTCGCAACATTCTCTACCACTAAAGCTTCCTTAGCACAAGTATGAGCAACATAATTCACTAGACGGCTAGCATAACGAAGCTGAAATCCCTGAAAAAACGGCATCTCCTCCTGCATCTCTTGGAAGATATGGAACCCCTTCGATTTTGCGCCGGTGCCACCTTTTGCGCTAGCCGTGTCCACTGCGCCGTCGACATTCAGCTTGACAACCCCGGTCGTCGGCGCCTCCCGTCGCTGCTGCTCATAAACAGCAGGTGTATGTGTCGTGGGGGGAAGCTCCGGCATCCCCACGATTTCAGAAATAGCTTTGGTTGATATCTTTCTTCATGGTGAGTGAAACTGTTCCGGCTGCTCCAAATAGCCACAACACCGTAATGCCAATAGCTGCAACTTTCTTTGGTACCAACCTAGCATCGAGCAAATCAGTAGCCCAAGTGTGTGGATGGAGTCGGGGCAACTTTATAGCAAATACAATTTCTGCCTCCACCCAAAACAACTTGGCGTGATCGCATGTTATCAAACAGTGATAGAGACTTTCATCCCCATGTCCGCACATCGGACAGGCTGCATAGTCGCTCACATGTCGTCGTTGCAGCTCCTGCATGCAGGGTAGCATATTTTTTTGACCACCCGCCACCAAAAGACTAAGATTGCCGGTCGTTTCACCAACCTAGGCCCCGTATATAGAGTCCCGTATATATGTTCACGGGACTGTTGGAATTAACCACGATCGGTGGCCTTGTCCGGCTCGGACAGGTGCAATCACCAACCCGTATAGGTGTAGGACTAGGTTAGGCTAGCTTAGTTCCTATATATATACTTGTACCCCTGTAAGATTTTGAACTCAGATCAATAGAAAGAAAACACAGGTGCGACACGCACCTGTTGCCATAAAATCGCTACGTGTGTTCTCGGCGACTTGTGATAGTTTGGATCGATCAACCCGGCCACGTTGCGTAGCCACCACAGAAGCATCCACCTGCTAGCCAGTCTGCTTGCTAGCTTCGGCTAGTTCTGTACGTACAGTTTGCATACGGCCGGAAAGTACTCGGCCAGCTTGACAAACCGAAGTGCTCTTGACGGAAAGAACTCGTCTACGAACAACGTATAGAGGGCCTGTGCCAACAATTGGTATCAGAGCTTTGGTGTATTGACGTGATTCTCGGAAAGCAGTCGAAGGATCATGTCGAACACAGGCAAGGAGATCGTGACGGCAGCAGCGGGAGCGCCGATGCCGATGGTGGGGGTGTCGCAATTCCCCCGCCTGGATCGAGAGGACTATGCACTATGGGCAATGAACATGGAGGTCGCGATGGAGGGAGCGGAGTTCTGGGAAGCCGTCGACCCCGGCGGCGCAGAGTACACAAAGGGCGCGGCGAAGTACCGGAAGGATCGTCAGGCGTTAACGGCGATCTATTCCGCCATGCCGAAGGATGTGCTGCAACACCTCGTCGGAAAGAACTCGGCGAAGGAGGCATCGGAGACCATCAAGATCCTGCACCAGGGTCATGACCGTGTCAAGGAAGCACACCTTCAGTCCCTGATGAGAAGCTACGAGTGCCTGAAGATGGATGAAAATGAGACGGTTGATCAGTTTGCCTCTCGTCTCAAGACCCTCGTCAACGGTATACGCAGCTATGGTTCAACCCTAGAAGAGGTTGCGATCGTCCGACGATTTTTGCGCGCCGCGCCGGCACGCTATATCCAGATCGTCACGTCGATCGAGCAATGTCTCGACCTGAAAACTCTCACGGTTGAGGATCTCGTCGGAAGGTTCAAGGCACATGACGAGAGAATTCGTCTCAGTTTCGGCGACGCGGAGGCGAGTGAGCACCTGATGCTGACAAAGGCGCAATGGATCGCCCTGTCAAAAGAAAAGCAAGGCGGATCCACGAGCAGTAGCAAGAAGGGGAAGGGGAAGCAGCGCTCGGCGAGAAAGAACTTCGCCGACTCGGACGACGAGGATGCGCCTGCACCACCGAGGAGGAAGTTTGACATCAGAAAAGTGAGGTGTCATAAGTGTGGCCTCCTCGGTCACTTCTAGGCTGACTGTGAGGAAGCACCGAAGCAGAAGGCGCTCATGGCCGAGGAAGGAGACGACGGGGATATGATGCTGATGTGCGAGCTAGTGGACGAGGAGGATCCAGATGATCTTGGTCAGCTGGACACATGTCCGGTGAGTGCATCCGTGTCGGTAGAACCAGGCGAAGTTGTGGCGCCAGAATACCATGACTCAAGGCGCGACAGTGTGATTACGCCAGTAAACCCGGGCGAAGCCGTGGCGCCAGAAGACCATGACGGAAGGCGTGACGGTGTGGTCACGTTAGAAGCAGGCGAAGAAGTGGCGCCAGAAGCCCACGACACAATACGTGATGATGTGGTCACGCCAGAAGACGGCGAAGACGTGTCGCCAGAAGAGCACGACGCAAGGCGGATCGGTATGGACGCGTTAGGAAAAACATATGCGGGAGCGGCAATGAGTACGGGTGTCTCGTCTGAGGATGGCGTGACGAGCCAGGGCATGTCGAACTCGTATAGAGACATGGTGCAGCCCAACCAGTGTCCAGAAGGAAACGGCGCTCGGCCAGGAGAGCTCGAACCAGCCATGTTAATCCTGCATGGTAGCGCAGCGAGCGCTACGCCTGCTGGCAAGGATAATACTCTGAGCGGCCAGTCCAACAAGCAGGACGGTGGTGGCCAGTATAAGCTGCATGCAGCTAGCTCCCTTAAGAAGTGCTCGTCACCACGTGAAGGTCATGGCCATGTGGATGTGTTAAAAGATGGACAACGTCCAGAAAAAGAGGGACATAGCAGCTCAGCAAGTAGTACTGGAGCATCTCGGGCTACAGATTCTCCTTGGAGCAGTCGACAGGGGTGCAGCATACTAAACAGTTCGAGCGGGCTGAAACATACAGGAAGCGGACCAGCTGGTCCAGAATTGCCAGAAAATGGAACTTTGGCAAGTTCAAAAGCAAGTGTGTCTTCTTCGGTAGCACGGGAACGACGCGTGTTGGATATCTCTCCAGAGGAAGCGTTTCGAATAAATTCGGTGAAGATGAAGAGTAAAGGGCAACGACGTTTGCACATCGAGGAACCGGAAAATTTTGAAGACGCCAATATGGAAGAGTGTTGGCATCGTGCTATGGATGAAGAGTTGGGTTCGATCCGAGATAACGATACATGGGAGCTTGCGGATCTTCCCAACGGACATAATGCCATGGAGCTCAGGTGGGTGTACAAAGTCAAGAAGGATGCCAAAGGGAACTTGGTGAAGCATAAAGCAAGGCTCGTGGTTAAACCTAACGTGCAAGAGCAAGATATGGACTTCGAAGAAGTGTTCGCTCCAGTTGCAAACATGGACTCGGTGAGGCTACTTATAGCTCTCGTGGCTCAAGAATCTTGGAAGCTACATCACATGGATGTGAACTTCGGGTTTTTGACTGGGGAGTTGGAAGAAGAAGTATACGTGCAACAACCACCGGGGTACATCAAAGAAGGAGAGGAACACAAGGTATTGAAGCTACACAAGGCGTTGTATGGGCTACGACAAGCTCCTCGGGCATGGAATATTAAGCTTGACCGTACATTGATTTCTCTTGGATTTGAGAAAGCCCCACTAGAGCATGCTATGTACAAGCGAGGTGAAGGCAAGGATCGTCTCTTAGTGGACATCTATGTGGATGATCTATTGATAACTGGAGCAGACGAAGAGGTGATTGCAAACTTCAAGCTACAAATGGAGGAGCTATTCAAGATGACTGATCTAGGCTCTTGAGTTACTATCTTGGGATTGAGGTACAGCAAAAGCCGGAGGCGATCACAATATGCCAGGAGGCATATGCAAAGAAGGTACTTGAAAGCTGTGGCATGAAAGATTGCAATCCAAGTCATGTTCCGATGAAGCCTCGTCTTATGCTAAGCAAGAAAAGTGAAGCACCCGCGGTTGATGCAACGGAGTATAGAAGTGTGGTCCGACAGCTAAGGTATCTCACGAATACAAGACCGGACTTGACCTATTCCGTTGGCATGGTGAGTCGCTTCATGGAAGCACCCACGATGGAGCATTGGGCAGCTGTGGAAAATATACTCAGGTACATCAAAGGGACAACAAACTTCGGTTGTGTCTATTTGAGAAAGAAGAAGAAGGAGATGGTGGAGCTACTTGGGTACAGCGATAGCGACATGGCAGGAGATGTGGACGACCGTAAAAGTACGTCGGGCGTGGCATATTTCTTGGGAGGAAGCATAGTGAGTTGGCTATCACAAAAACAGAAGGTGGTCGCATTATCATCTCGTGAAGCAGAGTATGTTGCAGCTACGACCGCGGTGTGTCAAGGCGTGTGCCTTGGAAGGCTACTCGGTGACCTCACAGGTAAGGAACCGGAACGAGTGGTGCTCAATGTTGATGACAACTCTACAATCTCTCTGTGGAAGAATCCGGTGCATCATGCTCGATGCAAGCACATCGGTACGAGGTATCGATACCTAAGGGAGTGTGTGGAAGAAAGCAAGATCAACATCAACTACGTTTGCACTGACGACCAGCTTGCAGATATCCTAACCAGATCTTTGGGACGGCAGAAGTTCGTGAAGATGCGGTGAATGATCGGTGTTCAAGCTGTGAAGTGAGGACATCGTGTTTAGGGGGGTGATTGTTGGAATTAACCACGATCGGTGGCCTTGTCCGGCTCGGACAGGTGCAATCACCAACCCGTATAGGTGTAGGACTAGGTTAGGCTAGCTTAGTTCCTATATATATACTTGTACCCCTGTAAGATTTTGAACTCAGATCAATAGAAAGAAAACACAGGTGCGACACGCACCTGTTGCCATAAAATCGCTACGTGTGTTCTCGGCGACTTGTGATAGTTTGGATCGATCAACCCGGCCACGTTGCGTAGCCACCACAGAAGCATCCACCTGCTAGCCAGTCTGCTTGCTAGCTTCGGCTAGTTCTGTACGTACAGTTTGCATACGGCCGGAAAGTACTCGGCCAGCTTGACAAACCGAAGTGCTCTTGACGGAAAGAACTCGTCTACGAGCAACGTATAGAGGGCCTGTGCCAACAGGGACAGCACCTGTCATGTTCCTAACATATGGCCTCAGCACATTGTACAACGAACATGAACAAATGTTATGTTCTAAGAAAACTGAAACGTCAGGCAGCCATGGAGAAGATCGAGCATATAGTTTCATACAATACATATCTGCAAACCTGGGGTCGGTTCAGGCAGTCCGGTCAGAATTGTCGTCAACAACCAGCAGCCAACATGATTGGGATATTAGAAGAAACGAGCAAGAAACTATGGGTCAGATCAAGCAATCCGGTTAGACCTGTCATCAACAACCAGCAGCGAAGAAGATTACAAAATTAGAAGGAACGAGCAAAAACTATGGGTCAGCTCATGCAATTAGGTCAGACAAGTCGTCAACAACTTGTAGCCAATAAGAATAGGAAATTAGAAGAAACCACGGGTCAGCTCAAACCTGTCATCAGAAACCAGCAGCGAATAAGATTAGAAAAATAGAAGAAACGACCAAGAAACCATCGGTCAGCTCAAGCTGTCCGGTGTCAGATCAAGCAGCCAAGAAGATTAGAAAAAGCCAAGAATCAAGCTGTGTGTTTTAGGCCAACTCAACACCCAGAGACATTTTGTCCACGGGCGTTCATTTATGTCCAAACGGACAAAATCGACAACAAAATTTTATTTTTTTTAATTTAATATTAAAATATTTGTATGAATATTCACTGAAGAAATATATTCACATTATATAAAAGTTCTGAATACAAGCAACGAGTGAAATTATACACCAGCGTATATTCATAATTATTTAGTAAATACTGTTATCCATATTTTTGTATAATTTGTATATAAGCCATGCGTGTATGAAAATGTGTATTCATTTACTTTCTATTAAATAAATACTTTTATAGAATAAATATTAGTAAACAGTCGTGGCTTCTATTTTAAATATTATTTTCTATTCAATAAGTGGATGTCTCTAAAAATTAGAGAAACATTTTAAGTAGTTATTTTATTGGATACATCTATATTTTTTAAACTGTACATATTTATTTCGTGTGTACATAAATGTTTGTGTATCACAAGGTTATCATTTATGTACCATGAATATTTATAACTCATAGCATAGGCATCGGGCCGGGTATATTTGTATACCACAAGCTAATTTTTAATGGCACACGAATATTCGAATCTAATATTTTTAATGATTGCAGTCCATATTTATTAATACCACAAGCTAATCATATTTATTAATAAAAACAGTGTGTTTAAAATAGGACACTGATTGCAGTCCATTTATGGGCCGCAATCGTTTTCTTTGAGAATCTGTTAATAACGAGAGGCCTGACTTTGTATGAGAACTTTTTTCCCCTCGTGGATCAATTTCCTACCAGATTGCCCATACACATCTCCATGACTTTGTATGCGACTTACAACTTTGTTGTTAATTTTATTGCTGAGTTAGAACAGCTTGCACCTTCTCCAGAAGCACACATAGCAGCAAGGGCACAACCTGGAGTTACTAGCAGATGGATTCCTCCTTTAGAAGGCTTTATTAAAATCAATGTTGATGCAGGTGTCTCAACAAATCAGACTGTGGGCACAGCAGCCGCAATATGCAGGGATCGGGATGGAGCTTTTCTTGGCTCGTCCATGATTGTGATCCATGGGTTAGTTGATCCTCTGTCGCTCGAGGCGATTGCATGTAGGGAGGGGTTGGCTCTGGCGCAAGATCTTGGCATGAAATATATTCAAGTCGCATCGGACTGCAAGCAAGTGATACAACACATTCACCAAGGAGTAGGAGGAGATTATGGCGCTATCATTAAGGAAATTTTGGAAACTTCTACCACTTTTAGTTCTTGTAATTTTTGCTTTGAATTTCGTGAATCAAATTTTGAACCTCATAAGCTAGCTAGGTTTGGTGTTTCTCTTCCTATTGGAAGACACCTATGGTTGGGTACTCCACACGACCCAATTGTAATTCCTGCAAACATTTCAGCTGATCAATAAAGCCTAGCAAGCTTTTCTCAAAAAAAAAAATGAGAACTTTTTTTATGGAATGGTCAGCCCTGGTCGCACGCGAGCGTCAGGTGTTCGGTTCAATTCCGGTTTGCCACGTTTTGTCATGTTAATTTTTCTACTGGACTGATATGTGGGACCCACAAATCATAGAGACATATATATTATTTAAATAAATTCTGTTTTCTCACCACAAGTGGGCAAAAGCCAAAGTCACCCATATACGATGTCTGCGGATGAGATTAGTACAGTATATTTACACATATATACCATGTTTTAGAACCAATACATTTTTTTAATACAGTCATTAAAGTGAACATATGTGGCAAGTTCAAGCATAAATGGTGCAATTACCTCATAAAAAAACAAAAAGCTGCAGGTCTATGGCCAAGGAAGCCCACGGGTTGTTACTGGCGGCGAGCTACTAATTACATGTCTTGCTCCCCACGGACCTCCAAATTCCGAGACACCACACCCGAATCAACGTCCAAAACAGAGTGCATATATATGCCGTAAAAACCGCGTCTTGAATCCATGGATAAATTAAATCCTTGGGGAAAAAAAATATGGATAGATACAGGGTATATCTAGCCCGTAACCTAATGACTATAAATATCCAGGATCCCTCAATGATATATGGACACCGCTTCCACTTGACATGGTCTCTTGTCTTGTTCTCCGCCATATACTCTTACTACCAAGCTAACTAACCAATGGCGCCTTCAGCGAGCAGGAGTGCATATGTGTTGCCCGTGCTGCTGCTCCTCGTGCTGCTGGGGATGGGATGCTCGCCCGCCGCTGCGACAGCTTGTACGGACTGCGCGTCGCAGTGCACCTCGACATGCAGCACTGCCAACTTCGCCGGGTCCGGGCCGTGTGGCAAAGACTGCAACCCGTCGCCGGCATGCGCGAGCTGCCTCGCAGCGTACAAATCGAAGTGCATGGGGCCCTGCGTGAGTTCGTGTAAGGCCCAAACACCTAGTGGATACGACTGCGAAAGCTCTTGCACAAGGTCTTGCAGCAACCTCACCGGCTCGTGCGGCATCTGCGCCGAGTCGCCGACGTGCACGGCCTGTAAGGTCAACTACTCCGGCGGGTGCACATCCTGCTGCACCTCTTACTGCAAATCCCACTGCGTCTAGGCTTCTGCTACTCACTGAGGCCCATATGTCCGTGCAATTTCCTTTATCAAATAATCATGGGAGTGTATATATACGTATGTGCCTCCTTTTTTTACTTTCCAATTAGCATCCATCAGTTTTCGCGCTGTGTTTGCAGTTTCTTATTTGGCTAGTAGTTGGATTACTGGAAGAAAAATACAATAGTCTACTTTCTTATTTATTATTGCTTGGTATTTTCTTGCTTCGATATGGGATCGTCAGAATCAGTATATGGCACCCTCCAAGTATATTTTCGGATATCATACGTAACTTTTTTTGCGGGGGGCGGAGATCATATATGCTATCCAACTACTTGTTATGCCATGACCAAGTCTTAGTCTCAAATACCTTTTTAATCGACGTCTTCTCGAAGAAGGCTGTGACAAGAAGCTAGTGGCTTTGTCAAAATCAAACCAGGCTGCACAAAAATTGTGTTCCATATATCGTAAGCAAGACATTAACAATTGATTTCGGTTACAGTACTATCTAATGTCATAACATTCATCCTTAAGAGACTAGGATGTAATCATAATCAGAAAGTCATTAGGGCATAACATTATTGATTAACCATTAATATAACATTAGTACAACTTAATCATGCCAATTAGTGTTGAAACCCAAAAACATTAAGGCCAAACGTGACAACAAGTGCTAACAAGAAAAATCATTGGGCTCTACATACAAATGAAAACTAGCACGGATTACATAGATAGGTTTCACCATTAATATAACTTAATCATGGCTACCATTAATACTAATTTGAATCTACTCAAAGACCTCGATGATGTCACTATATCTAACAAAAGTAATTCAGCATACAAAAAGATGAAAACTAACACCTCATCAAGCAACGAGATAGCCCTAATTCCATAAATAACCACATGGCGACCAAATAGACCAAAAAATAGACATAAAGCACATGCAAATGCCACGTTTGAAGTCGTCTCGTTTTAGTCTACACTCAAAGAACATGGGGTGTCATGAGTAAAAACTCCATGTCTTTGGTGTGCTAACCTGGGTGCCACCTTGCTGTGTGCAAATCTAGTGTTCCATGTGAGTACCAAGCACATTGAGATAGATTTTCACATTGTCAGCAAACAAATTGCTAATAAATAGCTAGTGACCAGATTTATCTCCTCAAAAGAACAGATTGCCGATGAATTGACAAAGGCATTGCTCATAACAGGTCTAGAGGAATTCAAGTGTAATCTTAACTTGAGAAGCCGTGGTTAAGGGAGGGTGTTGATGTGTGAGATTTCTACGTCATCTCTAGAAGCTTGCTGCTGGATCACATACACTAGTGTAGAATCGGGCTATAGTCCCGGTTCTACAACCGGCACTAAAGGGTGGGGATGCTTTACTAAAATAGTTATCAAGTAGAATATTCTCATAATTTAAACAAAGAACTCTTTAGCATCTTGAATACAAAATACTTACACTATCAATTTTCATAGGACACTATCGCCATCCCTTTTTGATGGTGTTGTTGGTATGACAGAGAAACATATAACTCTGCGGAAAAAAGCCAAAAGTGCAATAGATTTCTAAAATAAGAGTGTATGCTATGAGTTATATCAATCAAGTAGCAATAGGATATTGATCCAAAGATTTTCTTCGACGGATAACAATTGGGAAAATTTTCACATAGGATGGGCATGGGAAGTGTGACCCACCAAGTAGTCAAAACCATTTAATTATCTTAATAAAGTGCTACATCCTTGAAAGTGGTGGAAAAGGTAATAAGCACAACTGATACAGAAGTCTCCATTGTTATGAGCAACTACAGTATTAATGGAAGTTATACTACAGCTTTAGAATCGGTGAAATTAAAAATATATGCCATATTTAGAAGCAGGGTAAACTTGTCCTAGCTTATGCATTGCAGCCATCATTTTGTGTCTAATCATGCTAGATTTATAACAATAACAATAGATGTAGAAGTAAATGTGGAATTTGACTTTATTACGTAATACTAAGAAGACAAACTCAGTGTGATATTTCTGCCTGTTGAGTCTAGTGTCAGCCCACTATAAAATAGGTGCATCCCCATTATAATAGAGGTAAAAAAAAATCGGAATTCATATCCTTCTAGGTGTATATATCCCAAAATATGAGCTAAAGGTATATAAGGAGAAATATGTTCAATAAAATCAGAGCTGCAGCCATGCTGGAATCCCCTAGACCATCCATAAACGTCTCTATATATAAATTACTAATTTATTTGAAGTGACTTAATGTTTGTGAAATCTGATCCCGGAATTGTACATCAAATTAATCGTGAAATATAACCAACAAAGAAAAAACTGATTTTTTAGAGTAGTGATTGCAAGAAAATTCTTAGTAATTACCTTTTGCACAATGGAACATGACCAAGGATCCCCGGCAAATAGCAAGGTTGCAAAAGAACCCAAAGCGTAGAACTCCGACTATTCCTGAAAAACATCGATAGAGTATACAATTCTTCTAACTTTTGGACTCCAATACAATACTTGAAGAAATTCTGCAAGTAAAGCAAAGCGACACCTGAGAAACTGAACTTATGTCATGAAAAAACAGTAAGATTCATGATGAAAATATGACAACAAAACCATCTAACTAAGTTCATGTTTACTTCTCTGACGTGCTGGCTGCTGAAGCTTGACACGTCCATGCAAACCATCCACGGCGTTGCACTTGCCTGGTGCCACGATGATGGCTGCCTTGTCGGGGGCCAGAAGGAGGATCATCGGTAAGTGGGCTTCGTGTTGACATAGAGGATGTGGAATGTATGTGTTGGGGGAAGAGGTCTTCAGCCAGCTCATCGGTTTGTGATTTTTTTCTCCGGTTGCAACTAACGGGTATGTTTACTAGTAATATCGGCCCCCAGTCGTTCGATCTGATAAGTTGTAGCTAGTCGCCAAATCATCTCCTTCCTCTCACTTCGGTCAACGCGAACATAAATCCCCTTCTTCCTGTTCCCCGCTACCACGTCTGTCCTCGCCCCCCCCTCCCCCCCACCCCCACGCGTGTGCGCTCCGGCGAGGGGAGGCAGCACACCCCGTCCCCTTGAGCCGCTGCTCGTTGCAGCACCACCGTCGTAGCCGCTGCTCTGCTGAAGGCCTGAAGCACGCCGTCGCCGCATGTCGCGTCTGTAGCTCGAGAACCAGGCCATTGCAGCTCTACAATTTTATTTTTGGAATTAGCATTCCGATACGCCGCACGCCGTCGCCACATTGTGCTCCTCAAGCACGCACAATTCCTCGCGTCCTACACTTCGTCTCCAACCCTCCCATCTGACATATGCAGCTTTTTGAAGAAGACGAAGAGAGAATAGTAGTTCGTGTTTTTTTACCTGAATCAGTACCTCTGCCTACCGGATCAACTTCACCGGAAAGAGGTCAGGGGTAAGATTTGTTTTGCACACTATTGAAGAGTATCATGAAATTAGACACGCACTGTCCAGAGTTGGTAGCAGCTTAGATTAGCAAACCAGTTTTATTCTGTAGCAAACTTATTTCCTCGCTTGCATGTTATGAGCAGTATACTCTGTAGAAAACTGATTTTCTTCTTCTTGCATGTTGTTCAGGAGGCTATTTGTCATTCATGATAAAAACACGACCAAATATCATGCGAAGGTATGCCTCCTCCTTGCGTAGCTGCTACTGAAAAAACCAAGTAATAATTTTAAAACTCTCCACATAAATCAGTCGGTTCAGATTCAACATGAAATTCAAATGGTGTTCTTTTACGCAGGTACTCTTTAGCTAAAGGGGGGTCACTGACTTTACAGGTGATGAAACTGCCAACAAAGAGAGGTATGAACAAATAACAATACTCTTATTTGCCATGGAATTCCTTTAGTACCGGTTGGAGACAGGAACCAGTACTAAAGGTTAAATTTGGCCAGGCGAAGCGGCGGAAAGCGACCCCCTTTAGTACCGGTTTGTGGCTCCACCAGGTACTAAAGACCCACCCTTTATTACCGGTTGGTGCCACGAACCGGTACTAAAGGGGTGCGCTCCCGTTCCACGCTGCTCATTGTTTAGTGCCACCTCGCCGAGCGAAGGGCAGCCACACTGGTTTATATACCCAGCCGCGGCTGCTCCTTCGAGCTCATCTATGATGCAGGCCTCTAGGCCTAACTTTGCCGCGCTGCCCTGTGAGCCTGCTGGGCCTTATGGGCCTGCATATGCATGCCCAAGGCCGGGCAGGCCCACTGGACAGCACGGAAATATTTTTTCCATATAGTTTTTTGTAGTTTATATATTTTCTTCTATTTATTTGTGAGTAGTTTTTTGCTGTATGTAGAGTTTCTTATATTTAATATTTGTGTGTTTTATCATTATATTCATATTTGTAGTGATTTTTGAGTTCATTTTGTAGTGGTTTTCACTTTTACGGTGATTTAGCTCTGAAAACAAATCAGCAAATGCATCGAAAATAGCAAATTATCTCAGAAAAGGGTTGAAAGTTGATGACGTGGATTTGAATTGTGCATCTGAACGCAAAAAAGTCCGGAGTTGTAATAAGTTATTAAAATTATGTAAACATGTAAAAATATACAGAAAAATACATTGATCAGTACCGCCTTTCAGCCAAAACGCACTACTCCTATGGAGAAATACATCAAAAATATATTGATCATCAATGATCATTTTGTGTACAAGCTAAATTGTCAGTATGAGTCCTCACCGGTTTAGAAACCGGAGAATACTCATATTGTGGCCACAAATTCTACACATAGAGTTCAATGAAGACCAAGTGGTTGTGATAGTTTGAGAAGTAACATATTTAAGGTGGTAAAAACTCTGTTAGCGGAGCGAGGTGGGACTAAAAAACCGCTGCAGAATGAATGAACTAGAAACCTCTAGTACCGATTTGTGGCACAAACCGGTACTAAAGGAAATCACTAAATGCCAAGATTCATATCACACATGTGCTGTCAAAACATCAAAAGTAGTGAATCAATCTTTGATTGGATCTCGGATGGTTAGGAGGACAGTGAGTTCCTAGCCCACCAGGGTTCAAGCCTTAGACTTGACACCGGTGCTCGCTCCTTCCTGGATTTATTCTAGTCTTTTCAGCAATGCTCATTCAGTGGGTTGATACATTCCCGTCGACTATGGAGGCGTATTTGGTGACTTTGTCAATATCACGATGATATGCCGACTCTGTCTCTCAGATATACTTATAGGGGTAGTGTGTGTGCGCGCGCATTCATAGAGACGTGTAACTCCTGTTTGTTGGCAAGTGTTTAATTATGGGAGCATCGAGCTCCTGGACACTAGACATTCGATGTGCCTGTAATAATACAGGTTGTGCATGTTGCTTCAGTCTGTGCTTGTTTGTTACCAGACCATTTCGTTGGCAATAGTATCAGCCGTTGGAAATTCGCGTACTCTTTAATAGAGATACCGGTTTACTAGCAATAAAAGTTTGCGTACGTCACATTGCTTAGTTGCTTGAAAGTCAACAAGTCATGTTCATGTGATTTTGAGGCGATCGATCCGTGTGAGAACTCCCAACACTTGTATTATAGCAAGGTTCAAGATTGTCTGGTGAGTGTTGTGGTTGCGCGGAGCGGCGATCAAGATCATGGGCTGAGGCAAAACATCTTCTTGTGTGTGTGTTGTTTTCCAAGAGTCGTTCCGATCTCGTCCCGCTAGCAGCGAATAGTACTTTGGACGTCTTGAAGCGGAAAAAAACGTCAGCAAGTTGCGTGTTGACAAATGAGACATCACATTTAGTGGACATCGACCTGCGAACTGCACCATGTTCGTGTCCAGCCATTGATTGGAATTCCCAGCAAGTATTAAAGTCTGCTTCCCAACTGCAACTGGGTACTCCTGCTAATTGAATTATCCATTTTATTTCATGCAGCTACCAAATATAGCTCCCAAAATTATCATCACAGCGACTTCACAATTACCATTAATACACTAAACTTGTGATAGTTTCGGCACGAACATTGGAGAGTAGGCTGGCAACCATAGACAAGAGCAATAGTACTGACGACTGCATATATATATTTTAGCATACAGCGTAATTAGAAGTTGATCTTTTTCAGCCCATGTGCGAAGTAGAGGAAAGTTGGGTCAGCAGCTCCGTCCTTGTAGTAGGCGAACACCAGGCTGCCATCATCATGCATGCTCTCGCCCACAAAGCTGAAACAGGTCAAGAGGAGCAGCTTTAGAACTTGCATAAATTGAAGGGATATATTACTTCCCAAAAACTGTAATCGCTATAATTTTTTCCCTAAGTATTATGTTTTATATAATAATTTGCCAGAATCTGGAATACCAAAGGAAGAATGAAGTACAAACACTTTTGGGGCAAGGCAAGTAGAGAACTTACAACTGAAAATCCGCGAGCTTGCTAAGAAGAAACTTTGTGGCAGACTCAATGTTGTTCTTGAAACATTCTTGTTCCTCATCTTCAAGCTTGGCACTGAGGTTCTTGATGTAGCGCTTCATGTAAGTGCAAAACTCCTTCCTCTCAAAAGCTGGTAGCTCCTGCAGAAGGTAATGAGCGGTTAGCACAATGATCAAGTGCATACTGTATATATGGATAATGGGCAAAGAACATCAAAGCGGAAAGCAACCTGAAGACGGAAGGTGTCAACAATGTCAATCACCTTCACGGCCTCTTCATCGACAGCCTCCTGATCACCACCCTCATGATCACCACCCTCATTACAGGGATTGGCACCAATGTCCACATCAACTGCACCTTGAACGACCCACTACAAGCATTCAAAACCATATAAATAAATAATTAAACTAAAACATCTGCACGATGTTTTTCAGATATGAACAATTAAAAATTAGTGTATGCGCAATTACTTTTAGATGTTGGTTGTAGTTGTTTACACAGGCATGGCCACCGGATCATCCAGTGATGATAGATATTAATTGTAGGCTACTTTCATGTAGGCAAATAATATTCTTTTTGCTTGTTGAGACAAAACATAACAATCAACCAACCAAGAACCCTACTAGCAAATACAAATATGTGTAGTTTTAACGCCAGAAGTGTCGGCGCTGCGTATTATATATAACAAGGGCTATAGCACACCATGAGAGCAGATACAAGGCTGGTAACTGGATGACTACTATGATATAGTCAATCTATCCTATGAAAAGACGAGCGATCATGTATTTTGAAAAACTCGACGAAGTCTAATTAGCTAACTGGCATGTGATGTACCAGTGCACGCTAATCTAGCAAGGCACAGCACACACAACAACTGGAGAGTAGACACTTACTTGTCCATCTACTTCCCAGAGCACGCCGTTCTCCAACTCCCTGTACAAGAATGAATCCGACAGGAGCTCATTGCCTGCGACGCACAAACATAGGAGGTTCAGTCAAATCCATCGCTCAACCGCAATTCCTAACCCAAAACCGAAGGGAGCCCTACCGATTAGTGAGTGAATTCCTAATTTCCTATTACTAAGCAACAGAGTAACTAACGAAGAATAACAAACCGCCCTTTTTTTTAAAAAAGAATAAGAATAGCCAACAAATTCAAGAAACTGATCAGATGTAGCTCAATTTCCTCGATTAAAGGGCGCGAAAATTGGAGGGAAAATAAGCATGGATGAAGGGACGAACCGGAAAGCCTGTCCTGGTAAACGATCATCGTGCTGCCTCCCAGGGTAAAATCTGAGGAGAGGGGAGTAGAGGCAGATGGCGGGAGGGGATATAAGGCCTTCTCGTATTTATAGCTGCCCCCGGATGTCTCAGCTCCTTTTCTAGCCGTTCGATATGTGGGCACATTTGAGTGGAACGATCCAGATGTTTGATCTAGACATTGAGGAGTGTAGAAAAGTGTTTGGTTTGCTACGGGTCATCTAATCATTATATCATGGGCGAATATTCGGGTACCAATGGCTCAGGCGCGTCTGCGGCCCATAACTAGGAGGCGTTGGCGGCACGGAACCGCTAGGTCTTCTGCCTCATTCATGCGCTAGTGTTCGCTATGAATTTATTATTATTATTATTATTATTGGACTAAGGGTGTCATTAGTATGAAGCACAATTACAATTCGATTAGGCTAGTCATAGCATTTTACTAGTCTACGTTATGACCTTACTGGGATAATGCATATGTGTGATAACATAGAGAGCTTCATTTATTACTTTGTAGACTCATTCATTTGAAACCACTATGTGGAGTATTATGCTACTCCCTCCATTCCTAAATATAAGTCTTTGTTGAGATTTCACTATGGAATTTATGCGGAGCTAAATGAGTGAACCTAAAATGCATCTATATACATCCGTGTGTGGTTCATAGTGAAATCTCTACAAAGACTTGCATTTAGGAATCGAGGGAGCACTCAATTTGCATTTCTACTCATTAATTACATGGCACATCATTTTTTTTTTCTTACTCTCCCTGTGAACAGCCTTAGCAATAGTATTTGTACGGGACATTCATTTAGTTATGGGCCTGCTTCTATTAACAAGTGGGACGTCATAGTTAGTGGACATTGACATGTGAACGGCACCGTGTATGTGTCCAACCATTGATTAGAATTACCAGCCAACATTAAAGCCAGCCATTTATCAAGCAGCTGCCCCACCCTAAGCTTTTTGTTGCAGAAAATGTTTATTTTTTGATCGTTTGCACTTGTTGGCTGTGTGCATCCTGTTTTGCAGAGTTCGGGCATTCTTTAGATGCTGTTGTATCACATTGATAAATCAATTCAATGAAATGTACTCTATGGAAAAAACTTAAATTCAGTGTCCCAACTATAACTAGATACTCCTACTAGTTGAACAAATCATTTAATTTCACGCATATACGGACGGCAACATGTTTATTGGGTTGACCTAAAGATAGTCATAGTGGGGAGTAACATAGACTACTCATGTTACTAACTTTTGTAGTGTGAAGTGTCATAGATGTAGTAATATAGACGGGATCAATAGGTTGAAATCTCTGCGCACTCTAGTAGAAGTATGTTTGGACGAAAGTGATGCAAGCTCGGCAGAGAATATCATTGACCTTGGCAAGCTAGACCAACTTGAAAGAACTTGATATCTCGTTGACGGGGTATTGTCAATTAATGGAAGAGCAAATTATGCGTGCGGATGACTTGCACACTTCCATATCCATGTTTGCCGGTAGACACGAAATTCTTACTTTTGAATCGAGATTTGGTATCATAGATACTAGATGCTCGAGGCCAGAGCATTTCACTATTCCTTGGAGATTGTTGGATTCGGGAGCTCAATCTTTTAGGCAGAAGTTTTGAAAGTGGCCTCGAGTGCACAGGTCAACTCCACAAACTCTGCAAGTGTCCCAGGCAAAAAAAAAAAAAAACCTCTGCAAGTGTCATATTAGAGTTGGCTGATAGTGTCAGTATTGTTTTGGGGTTGTGTTCTCTTGCCACTATGATGATTTTCCATTCAGGTCAAGTGAAGGCAAGTGAAGAATGTGTAATTGTCACTGGCACTGGCATCGGGGCACTAAAAGAGATGATTTTCCATGCCCAAATGCATCACCTTTGAAGCCAGAGAAGCTTAGCTTGCGGCCTGTTTGGGTACCGCATGGCTCACCAATTCCTACCGGTTGGCATCCATCATTTGTTAGCTCCCACCCTTACATATATCACGATATTTGTGGCCTCCAATTATAGGGCACTAGCACTGGCCCCGCCTCTGCACAGTAGCCCTCCAGCGACAACCTACTCATCGCCGGAAATAGCGGAGACCATGGCGAACTTTGCTGCTCTTGTCAACAATGATCTCTTAGTTCAGCTGGGTTAAACTAGAGGCAGCTTATTGCAGTAGCACAAAATCTCAACCATAATTTCCCTCCAGGCTAACACAAGCCAATTTTTTCAGTTAATTGTGGTGTAGCCCTGCTTGTGGTCGGACAGAGCCAACCCATGGCAAACTTTCTGTTGATATCAACAATGATCCCTTTGTTCAGCAGGGTAACAATGGCATGCTGGTTAATGCAGTGGCATAGGATCCAACTGACGGTTTTTGTCCGGGTGGACTCCTTGATCTCAATCAGGCCTCTGTTAGAATTAGAGATAAACATCTATTGTAATCTCAACGGTCTCTTCTTTGTATCCCTCTCGTATCTATCTCCTCTCCTAGCGACAACCTGAATCCTAGCGATTGGGTTGCAAGTCTTGTACGCCACGGCTGAGGCTATTCCTGCCTCGCATCAATATATACCACGCGGCTCCTCATCGAGGAGTAGGAACGCTTCAATCTTACATGGTATACAGAGCCAATTCTCTTCCCAATCTAGCTACGAGAACTCATCTCCATCGCCATGTCGTCTTCCTCACCAGCCGTCCTCAACCTCGGATCTCCACCAGCCGAGAAGCTCACCAAGGGGAATTACCTCTTGTGGAAGGCCCAGGTTATGCCCGGCCTGCGAGGAGCCCAGGTCACGGGGCTCCTGGATGGAACCGACGCCGCACCCCCTCCAATGGTGGAGCAGCAGCAGTCGGACAAGACCACAACAATGGTGCAAAATCCACTATACACACCATGGCTGTCGAAGGATCAACAAGTTCTTGGTTTCTTGCTGAACTCCCTCTCCAAAGAAGTCCTCGCCCAATTTGTTGGTAAGGAACACACTTATGATTTATGCACTGGCATCACTACCCTCTTTGCATCGAAATCTCAATCCAGGATTACAAACCTGAGAATCGCCATGACCACAACGAAGAAGGGCAACATGTCCAATACCTCCTTTATCTCCAAGATGAAGAGTCTTGGGGATGAGCTTGCGGCTGCAAGACGCCCCATCTCAGATC
Source organism: Triticum timopheevii (assembly GCA_963921465.1). Classification (NCBI taxonomy): domain Eukaryota; kingdom Viridiplantae; phylum Streptophyta; class Magnoliopsida; order Poales; family Poaceae; genus Triticum; species Triticum timopheevii. The sequence continues at coordinate 1,575,489 of OY997272.1, read as the reverse complement.
CTGAGATGGTTGATTACGTGCTCGCTGGACTGGATCGGGACTACGATCCAGTTGTGGCGGCCATCGGCGCTGTCAAGTCTGTCATCATCGTCGACGAGCTGTTTGCTCAGATTGCTGCCTTCGACCAGCGCCTGGAGATGCTCGGTGATGGTGGTGAAGGCGGCTTCCACACATCCGCCAATCTGGCCTACTGTGGACGCGGCCAGTACAAACCTCGGGGGCGTGCACGCGGCACCAGAGGCTGTGGACGAGGGAGATGATCTCCTTTTTCTCCAAGCGGCGGCAACAGAGGAGCACGCGGGAGTCGTCCACAACCCCAACAGCAGCAACGCCAACCGCATCGGGACTATCCCGAGTGCCAAATATGCCTCAAGCATCATCGTGGGGGCGCCCGCGAGTGTTGGGATTGCTATGAAGACGACGAGTACGAGGAGAAGGAGGCCAATGCTGTCACTGACTCCTACGGCATCGACACAAACTGGTACGCGAATACCGGAGCTACAAATCACATCACGGGAGAGCTCGACAAGCTAACGATCAGAGACAAATACCGTGGGGGAGACCAAGTACACACTGTGAGTGGTTCTGGTATGGAAATTACTCATGTTGGTAGTTCAATTGTCAAAACCCCCATGAAAAATTTGCATCTAAAACGAGTCTTATACGTGCCTGAAACATCAAAGAATCTTCTTTCTGTTCATCGTTTTACCCGTGATAATCATGTTCTCATCGAATTCTATCCCTATTTATTTTTGGTAAAGGATTTGGACACGAGGAGGGTACTTCTTAGGGGCAAGTGCGTGGGTGGCCTCTACCCACTCATATCTTCATCATCGTCATCATCAAATAAACAAACTTTTGTTGCTGTCAAGCCTTCTTCAGCAAAGTGGCACAACAGATTAGGTCATCCCTCGTCAGTTATTGTTAAGTTTGTTCTGAGTAAAAATAAACTTCCCCATAGTCATGAGTCTAGCATTGAGTCTGTGTGTGATCCATGTCATCAAGCTAAAAGTCATCAACTACCATACCCTATATCTACCAGTATTTCCACTGCACCCTTACAGCTTGTATTCTCAGATGTTTGGGGGCCAGCCCCTAGTTTTGTTGGTAGACATTCATACTATGTAAGCTTCATTGATGATTATAGCAAATTTACTTGGATCTATCTTCTCAAGAAACGATCTGAAGTGTTTCAAGTTTTCAAGAACTTCCAAAACCTTGTTGAACGAAAACTTAACACTAAGATCATTGCCATGCAAACCGACTGAGGTGGTGAATACAAGAAACTGAACCTCTTTTTTCAGCAACTTGGTATTTCACACCATGTTTCATGTCCTCATGCACACCAACAGAATGGTTCTGCCGAGAGAAAACATCACCATGTTGTTGAAGTAGGATTAGCTCTACTAGCAAATGCATCCATGCCACTCAAATTCTGGGATGAAGCATTCTTGACTGCCACATATCTCATAAATTTGCTTCCTAGCAAAGCCATTGATTTTGAAACTCTCATCACACGTATTTTTGGCACTACTCCTGATTATAAATCACTTCGAGTTTTTGGTTGTGCTTGCTGGCCCAACCTTCGTCCATACAATACACGCAAACTTGCTTTTCGTTCCAAGAAATGCGTTTTTCTTGGTTATAGTCCCATTCATAAAGGAGTCAAGTGTCTGGATGTGTCCACAGGGAGGGTTTATATATCTCGAGATGTTGTATTCGATGAGTCAGTATATCCTTTTGAATCTTTGCATCCAAATGCCAGAGCTCTCCTTAGGAAAGAAATTCTCCTCCTTCCATCAAATCTCCAAAATCTTGATCATGGGGGCGATGATTGTACTAACTCAACTGATAATCCTACTAGTACTCGTACTGTGCTTCCTCATGTGCAGGGACATGCAGAAAATGCGGAGGGAAATGATGCAGAAAATGATCAATTTTTTGAAGAAAATGACCCTATATTTCATGCGCCAGAACTGGACGAAGCTGGCGCGGAGCACGAGGAAGATCAGCTGTCTCCTGGAACTCCTGTGCGTCAGTCTTCCTTGGATCGTATGCACAGATCCGCTCGGGATCACGCGCCGGGCAGAGCTGAGCCGCACCAATCGGAGGGCGCCACGCCCTTGCATGCAGGCTCCACTCCGCGCGGGCGCCCCCTGATAGCGACAGCGATCAGCCCGACAGCGACAGCGGGATCTGGCTAGGGATCGGAGTCCCACATGCATGTGCAGGGCGGCTCCCCAGGATCTTCTGCGGGCGGCTCCAGGCTGGATGCGGTAACTCCTTTAGCCACACCACAGGCTACGGGATCTGCTGTGCAAAGCGGATCCAGAGGCTCTCCAGGATCGTCTGCTACTGAGTTCTCTACACCACCTCCTGTAAAACGGGCTGCACTTCATGTTCCACCGCAACCAGCATCACGTGTTACAACTCGACTGCAAAAAGGTATACGAAATCCAAAAATTAGAACTGATGGCACTATACGATATGGTATGTTGTGCGTTACAGGAGAACCCACAAAATTAGAAGATGCACTTGAAGATCCAAAGTGGAAAAATGCAATGGATGAAGAATACATGGCACTTATGAGGAATAAGACGTGGCATCTTGTACCTGAGCCAAGAGGTAAAACTATTATTGATTGTAAGTGGGTCTACAGAATTAAAAAGAAGGCAGATGGCTTGATTGACAGGCATAAGGCACGGTTAGTTGCAAAGGGCTTCAAGCAACGTTATGGTTTAGACTATTAAGATACCTTTAGTCCTGTTGTTAAAGCTGCACCTATTAGGCTTGTGTTAGCTATTGCTATTTTCAGGGGCTGGAGCTTAAGACAGCTAGATGTTCAGAACGCGTTTTTGCATGGTGTTCTGGAAGAGGAGGTTTACATGAGACAACCACCTGGGTATGCAGAAAAACGGACACCTCATTATGTTTGCAAACTTGACAAGGCACTTTATGGTTTGAAACAAGCATCGAGAGCTTGGTACTCAAGGTTAAGCTCTCAGTTAAGGCATTTGGGTTTTGCTGCATCCAAAGCTGATACTTCACTTTTCATTTATAACAAGGCAAACACAGCTATATTTGTATTGATATATGTTGATGACATTATAGTTGCAAGTTCTTCACAAAGTGCTACTAATGCTCTCTTGCATGATCTAAGTTCAGAGTTTGCTTTGAAAGATCTGGGTGATCTACACTTCTTTCTAGGTATTGAAGTCAAGAAGATTCAAGATGGCATAGTACTTAATCAAGAGAAATATGCTACTGAAATTCTTGTTCGCATGGGGATGAAGGATTGTAAGCCTTCGCCCACACCATTATCTTCTTCACAAAAACTTTCAGCCTTTGAAGGAGAACCACTCAAAGAAGAAGAAAGTACAAAGTACAGGAGTGCAGTAGGGGCTCTACAGTATCTGACACTGACAAGACCGGATATATCCTTTGCTGTTAATAAGGTTTGTCAGCATCTACATGCACCTACTACTTGTAACGCCCCGGATCCGATGCGCCAGGTGTCTGTCAGTTATTCGCCTTCGTTGCCATGTCATTTGCTTGCGTGTTGCACTTTGCCATGTCATCATATGCATTTTCATAGCATGTCACCATGTGCATTTCATTTTGCATACGTGTTTGTCTCATGCATCCGAGCATTTTCCCCGTTGTCCATTTTGCAACCCGGCTCTCCTATCTCACCCGGCGTCCCCTCTTGTCTCTTTTTGTGTGCGGGTGTTAAACATTCTCGGAATGGCCCGAGGTTTTCCAAGCGGCCTTGGTATAGCACCGGTAGACTGCCTGTCAAGTTTCGTGCCATTTGGAGGTCGTTTGATACTCCAACGGTTAACCGGGTAACCGTAAAGGCCTCTTTTGGTTGTAGCCCAACACCCCTTCCAAAGTGGCCCAAAACCCAGCTAACTCCCCTCCATGCTCTCGGTCGTTCGATCACGATCGCGTGGCCGAAAACCGCTCCTCATTTGGACTCTCCTAGCTCCCTCTACCTATAAATATGCCCTCTCCCCCGAAATTCCGGATCATTTCCCCCTAACCCTAGCAGATTCGTCCCCGCCGCCACCGGACACGTCCGGCCGCAGCCGGACACGTCTGGGTCGCTCCGCTGCCGCCACGTGGCACGCCGCCATTCGCCTGCCGCGCCGCCCCGCCGCCGGCCCGGGGAGCCCATCGTGGGCCCGCGCAGGCCCTCTCGCCGCCGCCGCCCGGCCCGGCCGCCGGAGCCGCGGGCCCGCCGCCTCCTCGCCCCGGCCGGACTCGCCGCTCGCCGCCGGCGAACGCCTCCCCGGCCCGCGCCTCGCCTCCGCCGTCCGCGGGTCGCGCCGCCCCGCATCGGCCCCAGCCGGCACCCCGCGCCCCCCTCTGCCGCCGCCCCGAGCTACCCGCCGCCGCCGTTGCTGCCTTCCGTGGCCACGCCGCCCGGCCCCGCGGCGAGCTCCGCCGGCGCCGCCCCGGACCAGACCGCGCCGCCCCGGCCAGATCCGGCCGCGGGGAGGCCGGATCCTGCACCCCCCTCGCCGGCCCCCCTCCTCTCCGGCCTCCTCCAAGCCATCTCCGGCGAGATCCGCGCCGCCTCGGCATCCGTGCCCGGAGGTTGACTTTCCCCTTCCCCGAATCCACTAAATCCCCGTTTTCTGACATTATCATGCTATGTTTGACATGTCACATCTCTGCATCCGTAGCTCCGTTTCGTGCGTATAATATGTCAAATTGTTCGCCTCGACGAGTACTTCATTTCATTCCATTGCATAATTTTTAGTTGAGCTCATCTTGATGCCCGAAATGCTGTTGGAAGGGTGCATGTTGATGTTAATCTGCTGAAACTGTTATAACTTGTTCATTTGTCATTTTTGCCATGATTGATGTGTGCATCCTATGAGGTTGATGTCTTCATGTGTTTTGATCTATGCCATGCCATCTTTCCACGGGTGTATGCCATGTATTTTTGTGATCAATGTGGTGACTAGCACAAGCATGCAAACTAGGCTTCGTGATATTGCTGATTTTAGTCCCTGTTCTGCTGTTGTTTTGATGCCATGTAAACTTGATACTACAGAGAGATCCATGCATATTTTGAGATACTTCAGTAAGCGTGTTTTCAACATATGGTTATTGTCTATCCATTCATGCCCTTGGTTGCATATATGGAGTAGTCTAGCATGTCATTTTGGTGCTCTACTTTTGCTTCAAAATGTTTCCTGACAGATTGTTTACTTATTATTCAATTTAGCCAAGGTTGCTATAGTTGATCCTTGCATGCTATGTACTTGTTCTTGACTTGGTTTGTTTCACAAACATGTCTTCTTGTTGATGCTATGCTTATATTGTCATGCAATGACTTGTGGTGAGTGAATCGGGCTTGTTAAGTAGTGTAGTTGCTGTTGCTGTTTTGCTAGGCTGAATCTGTTATTTCGTGATGCTATGTAAACATGTTGCTACTAGTCATACTATACATAATCTGGAGATGTTCTATAAACATGTTTTGATCTACATGTCATCCTCTATTCATCCATGCCCTTGGTTGCAATTATAGCCTGCTGGAACATCTTAAAATCTTGCTCTAAAGTTGCTTGATAATGTTGCTATCAGCCTGTTAACATTAAGTTCACTAGTTTCCATATGTTTTCCTAGCGATCCATGCACCCTATGACCTTGTTCTTGCCATGCTTAGCTTCATAAACATGCCTTATTACTGTTGGTTGCCTTGCCATGCCATGTATTGCTCTGTGGTGAGTGGTTCGAGCTCACGAACATGCCTACTTATTGTTGTTCCTGCCATGTTTGAATCTGTAATATAACTTGCCATGTTTACATGGGTGCCATCATATTGTCTGTGCCTTTTTGGCTCATGGTCAGTAAGGGTCTTTTGATCTATGCATTTAGTAGTATCATGCCATGCCTTTGTTTTCCTTGATAAGTTCCTGTAACATGTTGTTTGGTTGCTCTAAACATTGGAACCTGATGTTATTTCTGCTAAAGTCTGAAACTGTTATTATTTGCAATCTTACCATGTGTTTTGGAGCATGTTCTAGTGATTTCTGGAGATAGCTCAGTGTTCATGTTTTGTTATGCTTTACCAGTACTTCATGCCCATGCCTTTTGTTATTATATTGAGTTGCTGTAGCATGTTGTTTTGATGCTTGCAATATGCCTAGTTGCTGTTTTGGACAGATTGTTGCTATGACTTGTATAGAGTGTATGTGTTACACCGTTGCTCCGTTTTGAGTGTGCTATATATGAAACTTGCTTGTTTTTGCATGTAGCTTCATATTATCATGTTGCATCCTTGTTTTGAGGTGTTTGCTTGATGTTTGTATGCATTTTGCATCAATGCCATGTTTGACTTGTTTTACTCGTATCTTCTAGGCCGTAGCTCCGAATCTAATGAACTTTATATGTAACTTGACTAGAATTTCGTGTAGATCCGCTTGGTGCTCTTTAACTTGCTGTTTAACAACTTGAACATAAGGTTTATTCAGTTCTGGACCCATTTCGAAATCTGCATATGAGGACTTTCCGGAATTGTTATATGATGTTTCCGGCCTCATTTAAACTTGCTCTAATGTGTTGTTCTTGTTTGCATCATCTCTTGCCATGAGTAGCTTCATGTAGCCTTTGTCATGCATCATGCTTGTTGTGCATCATGTCTTGTCCATGTGTGGTGTGTTTACCATGTTGTGTGCTTCTTTTCGATAGTTCCCATTTCGTTGTGATCGTGAGGATTCGTTCGTCTACGTGTGGTTCGTATTCGTGACTTCATCTTCTTCATGGACTCGTTCTTCTTCCTAGCGGGATTTCAGGCAAGATGACCGCTACCCTGGATCTCAGTACTATCATTGCTATGCTAGTTGCTTCGTTCTATCGCTATGCTGCGTTACCTATCATTTGCTCTTCAAGCCTCCCAAATTGCCATGAACCTCTAACCTTTGACACCATTCCTAGCAAACCGTTGTTTGGCTATGTTACCGCTTTTGCTCAGCCCCTCTTATAGCGTTGCTAGCTGCAGGTGAAGTTGAAGATTTCACCATGGTGGACAGGGTTTATGTTGGGATATCACAATATCTCTTATATTATTAATGCATCTATATACTTGGTAAAGGGTGGAAGGCTCGGCCTTATGCCTGGTGTTTTGTTCCACTCTTGCCGCCCTAATTTCCGTCATACCGGTGTCATGTTCCCGGATTTTGCGTTCCTAACGCGGTCGGGTGATTTATGGGACCCCCCCTGACAGTTCGCTTTGAATAAAACTTGTCCAGCAAGGCCCAACCTTGGTTTTACCATTTGCCTCACCACCACCTACTTTTTCCCTTGGGAGTCGCTCTCTCGAGGGTCATCTTTATTTTAGCCCCCCCGGGCCAGTTCTTGTCTAAGTGCTGGTTCGAACCGAGTAGACTGCGGGGCCCCCTCGGGGAAACTCGAGGTCTGGTTTTACTCGTAGGATGTCTCATCCGATGTTGCCCTGAGAACGAGATATGTGCAGCTCCTATCGGGATTGTCGGCGCATCGGGCGGCTTTGCTGGTCTTGTTTTACCATTGTCGAAATGTCTTGTAAACCGGGATTCCGAGACTGATCGGGTCTTCCTGGGAGAAGGTCTATTCCTTCGTTGATCGCGAGAGCTTGTCATGGGCTAAGTTGGGACACCCGTGCAGGGTTTAAACTTTCGAGAGCCGTTCCCGCGGTTATGTGGCAGATGGGAATTTGTTAATGTCCGGTTGTAGATAACTTGACACCAGATCCGAATTAAAACGCATCAACCGCGTGTGTAGCCGTGATGGTCTCTTCTCGGCGGAGTCCGGGAAGTGAACACGTTCTTTGGGTTATGTTTGACGTAAGTAGGTGTTCAGGATCACCTCTTGATCATTGCTAGCTTCACGACCGTTCCTTTGTTTCTCTTCTCGCTCTCATTTGCGTATGTTAGCCACCATATTATGCTTAGTCACTGCTGCAACCTCACCACTTTACCCCTTCCTTTCCCATTAAGCTTTGCTAGTCTTGATACCCATGGTAATGGGATTGCTGAGTCCTCGTGGCTCACAGATTACTACAACAACAATTGCAGGTACAGGTTATGCGATGTTCATGACGCGAGAGCGATGTTTTCTTGTTTGGAGTTCTTCTTCTGCTTCTTCTTTGATCAGGGGATAGGTTCCAGGTCGGCAGCCTGGGCTAGCAGGGTGGATATTGTTTGAGTTTCTGTTTATGATCCATCCGTAGTCGGATATTGTTCTTGTATGTTGTATTGTTGTATTCATGTGACATTGTATGTATTGGATGTATCCCCACTATTATGTAATGTTGATGTAATGATATCCACCTTGTAAAAGCGTTAAAATATGCAGGTCTATCCTTGGTGGGACCTTCGAGTTCCTTTTGGATTGGGTCGCATATTGGGCGTGACAAGTTGGTATCAGAGCCTCGACCGACCCTAGGAGCCCCCTTGATTGATCGTGTAGTTTGGCCGTTGTTGAGTCTAGAAGAAAACTGTTTTCTGAGTCTAGTTATATCGGAGAGTAGGAATTCTTTTTACTCCTCAGCCCCTTCGTCGCTCTGGTGAGGAAGCTTGACGTAGGTGTTTTGAATTACTCCTATTCCCATTCAAATTTTTCTTTAGGATCACGTGGTTAGTTTCATGAGTTTTCCATCCTCTTTCATCCGGTGCATTTCTCGTCAAGTTGACTCGAGCCTCTTCTTCTTTGCCAAGTTTAATCCTCAGTTGTCCTTGTTTTTCCCACCCGCCCTCCCTTTTTCATCTCGGAGACGGAGTCCGTAATCGAGTATCCATCCTACTCGTGTGAAGTCTTTGCTTTCTTTCTTCAATGATTTCAACTGGTGTTTTTTCTTCAAGTTATTCATCGGGTTTCCCATTCCAGTTGCCTGTGTTTTTCCCGCCCTCCCACCCTTTTCTTCCCGGAGCTTCAGTCTTTTTCGACCATGAATTTCATTCGTGCGGAGCCTCTTCAGTCTTCCCTCAATTGTTTCAACAGTGAATTCTCGTCTCGTTCATCATTCTTCATCTCTTTTTCTTCTACGGTGGATTCAATTCCATTTTTTTTCGGGTTGATCATATTCTTTTCCTCGGATCAAGTGTTTTCCCCTTGCTAGTTCGTCTCTCGCCAGTTTATCCTTCTGGAGTGCTCAAGACATCTGAACAGATTTGTCTGTGTTCGAATTAATTCGAGGTTGCCACCTCATTCAAATATTTCAATTGTTCCGGTGCATCTTATATCTGTTCAACATCCCTTTCCAACGATGTTTTTCTTTTAGTGGGCCCTAACCCACAGGTCTTTTTCCAGGATCTTACCCGACTCTTCTAATTATTCCGGAGCCATCACTAATTCTTTTTCAAGTGTGATGTAAGAATGGATCCCATCAGTCACTTGCCTTCTCCAAGATCTCTTTCAAATCATTTCTCAATTATTCTACATCCGTGCCCTTTCGTTCGTCTCAATATTCTTCCGGTGTTTCGTTCAAGTATTCTTCAATCAGCTCATGATCTCTCTGTTCTTTTGCATCTAAATCCCCTCTATCATATTTGTTCTTTTAATTCTTCCCGGTGATTCATACTTTTTCATCAGTCATTTTCGAATTCTCATGGTGGTTCTTTCAGATTCTTTTCCTGGATTATCATTTTAATCCATTCGTTCTTTTTCAATCCTACCGGTGGTTCATGAAGACCTTCCCAAGTTTGCGATATGTCACTTCTCAATTCTCTTTCAAGAAGAATAAGTAGTATGAAAAATCCATTGTGTCATCAATTTAATTTGATGAAGGATAAGCATACAGTAAATCTTATTCTTATTTCTTTCAAGTGAGTAATCCCTTTCCTTCGGAGTTTGTTCTCGATGAATAAATTCTAGTTCCAAGTGTTTTCATCTTTTCTTTTCCGGAGTTCAAATTTTCCTCGGCCATCTCGTCGGAACCTCCATCTAAATCATCGCAAGGCTCATCTTATTCTTTCATCCTTCATTCTATCTTATCATCCTTTTGTTACCGGAGTCGTTTCATAGTCTATCTGTTTCCGTCAGCTTTCGATTCTCGTCATTCTCCTCGTTTATCTCTTCTTCTCGAGTGCTCTTGATTCTTTGCTTCTTCTCTTGAGTTCTTGTTTCACCTTCATCCCTTTTTCTTTTCCGTCTTGGCCCTAAGATCTCGGGACGAGATCTCTTGTTAGTGGAGGAGTGTTGTAACGCCCCGGATCCGATGCGCAAGGTGTCTATCAGTTATTCGCCTTCGTTGCCATGTCATTTGCTTGCGTGTTGCACTTTTCCATGTCATCATATGCATTTTCATATCATGTCACCATGTGCATTTCATTTTGCATACGTGTTCGTCTCATGCATCCGAGCATTTTCCCCGTTGTCCGTTTTGCAATCCGGCGCTCCTATCTCACCCGGCGTCCCCTCTTGTCTCTTTTTGTGTGCGGGTGTTAAACATTCTCGGAATGGCCCGAGGTTTGCCAAGCGGCCTTGATATAGCACCGGTAGACCGCCTGTAAAGTTTCGTGCCATTTGGAGGTCGTTTGATACTCCAATGTTTAACCGGGTAACCGTAAAGGCCTCTTTTGGTTGCAGCCCAACACCCCTTCCAAAGTGGACCAAAACCTAGCTAACTCCCCTCCATGCTCTCGGTCGTTCGATCACGATCGCGTGGCCGAAAACTGCTCCTCATTTGGACTCTCCTAGCTCCCTCTACCTATAAATATGCCCTCTCCCCCGAAATTCCGGATCATTTCCCCCTAACCTTAGCAGATTCGTCCCCGCCGCCACCGGACACGTCCGGCCGCAGCCGGACACGTCCGGGTCGCCCCGCCGCCGCCACGTGGCACGCCGCCATTCGCCTGCCGCGCCGCCACGCCGCCGGCCCGCGGAGCCCATCGCGGGCCCGCGCGGGCCCTCTCGCCGCCGCCGCCCGGCCCGGCCGCCGGAGCCGCGCGCCCGCCGCCTCCTCGCCCCGGCCGGACTCGCCGCCCGCCGCCGGCGAACGCCTCCCCGGCCCGCGCCTCGCCTCCGCCGTCCGCGGGTCGCGCCGCCCCGCATCGGCCCCAGCCAGCGCCCTGCGCCCCCCCTCTGCCGCCGCCTGGCTCCGTCGGCGCCGCCCCCGGGCCAGCCCGCGCCGCCCCGAGCTACCCGCCGCTGCCGTTGCTGCCTTCCATGGCCGCGCCGCCCGGCCCCGCGGCGAGCTCCGCCGGCGCCGCCCCGAACCAGCCCGCGCCGCCCCCGCCAGATCCGGCCGCGGGGAGGCCGGATCCGGTGCCCCCCTCGCCGGCCCCCTCCTCTCCGGCCTCCTCCAAGCCATCTCCGGAGAGATCCGCGCCGCCTCGGCATCCGTGCCCGGAGGTTGACTTTCCCCTTCCCCGAATCCAGTAAGTCCCCGTTTTCTGACATTATCATGCTATGTTTGACATATCACATCTCTGCATCCGTAGCTCCGTTTCGTGCGTATAATATGTCAAATTGTTCGCCTCGACGAGTACTTCATTTCATTCCATTGCATAATTTTTAGTTGAGCTCATCTTGATGCCCGAAATGCTGTTGGAAGGGTGCATGTTGATGTTAATCTGCTGAAACTGTTATAACTTGCTCATTTGTCATTTTTGCCATGATTGATGTGTGCATCCTATGAGGTTGATGTCTTCATGTGTTTTGATCTATGCCATGCCATCTTTCCACGGGTGTATGCCATGATTTTTTGTGATCAATGTGGTGACTAGCACAAGCATGCAAACTAGGCTTCGTGATATTGTTGATTTTAGTCCATGTTCTGCTGTTGTTTTGATGCCATGTAAACTTGATGCTACAGAGAGATCCATGCATATTTTGAGATACTTCAGTAAGCGTGTTTTCAACATATGGTTATTGCCTATCCATTCATGCCCTTGGTTGCAATTATGGAGTAGTCTAGCATGTCATTTTGGTGCTCTACTTTTGCTTCAACATGTTTCCTGGCAGATTGTTTACTTGTTATTCAATTTAGCCAAGGTTGCTATAGTTGATCCTTGCATGCTATGGACTTGTTCTTGACTTGGTTTGTTTCACAAACGTGTCTTCTTGATGATGCTATGCTTATATTGTCATGCAATGACTTGTGGTGAGTGAATCGAGCTTATTAAGTAGTGTAGTTGATGTTGTTGTTTTGCTAGGCTGAATCTGTTATTTCGTGATGCTATGTAAACATGTTGCTACTAATCATTCTATACATAATCTGGAGATGTTCTATAAACATGTTTTGATCTACATGTCATCCTCTATCCATCCATACCCTTGGTTGCAATTATAGCCTGCTGGAACATGTTGTAATCTTGCTCTAAAGTTGCTTGATAATGTTGCTATCAGCCTGTTAACATTAAGTTCACTAGTTTCCATGTGTTTTCCTAGTGATCCATGCACCCTATGACCTTGTTCTTGCCATGCTTAGCTTCATAAACATGCCTTATTACTGTTGGTTGCCTTGCCATGCCATGTATTGCTCTGTGGTGAGTGGTTCGAGCTCACGAACATGCCTACTTATTGTTATTCCTGCCATGTTTGAATCTGTAATATAACTTGCCATGTTTACATGGGTGCCATCATATTGTCTGTGCTTTTTTGGCTCATGGTCAGTAAGGGTCTTTTGATCTATGCATTTAGTAGTATCACGCCATGCCTTTGTTTGCCTTGATAAGTTCCTGTAACATGTTGTTTGGTTGCTCTAAACATTGCAACCTGATGTTATTTCTGGTAAAGTCTGAAACTGTTATTATTTGTAATCTTACCATGTGTTTTGGAGCATGTTCTAGTGACTTCTGGAGATAGCTCAATGTTCATGTTTTGTTATGCTTTACCAGTACTTCATGCCCATGCCTTTTGTTATTATGTTGAGTTGCTGTAGCATGTTGTTTTGGTGCTTGCAATATGCCTAGTTGCTGTTTTGGACAGATTGTTGCTATGACTTGTATAGAGTGTATGTGTTACACCGTTGCTCCGTTTTGAGTGTGCTCTATATGAAACTTGCTTGTTTTCGCATGTAGCTTCATATTATCATGTTGCATCCTTGTTTTGAGGTGTTTTCTTGATGTTTGTATGCATTTTGCATCAATGCCATGTTTGACTTGTTTTGCTCGTATCTTCTAGGCCGTAGCTCCGAATCTAATGAACTTTATATGTAACTTGACTAGAATTTCATGTATATCCGCTTGGTGCTCTTTAACTTGCTGTTTAACAACTTGAACATAAGGTTTATTCAGTTCTGGACCCATTTTGAAATCTGCATATGAGGACTTTCCGGAATTGTTATATGATGTTTCCGGCCTCATTTAAACTTGCTCTGGTGTGTTGTTCTTGTTTGCATCATCTCTTGCCATGAGTAGCTTCATGTAGCCTTTGTCATGCATCATTTTTGTTGTGCATCATGTCTTGTCCATGTGTGGTGTGTTTACCATGTTGTGTGCTTCTTTTCGATAGTTCCCGTTTCGTTGCGATCGTGAGGATTCGTTCGTCTATATGTGGTTCGTCTTCGTGACCTCATCTTCTTCATGGACTCGTTCTTCTTCCTAGCGGGATTTCAGGAAAGATGACCGCTACCCTGGATCTCACTACTATCATTGCTATGCTAGTTGCTTCGTTCTATCGCTATGGTGTGTTACTTATCATTTGCTCTTCAAGCCTCCCAAATTGCCATGAACCTCTAATCTTTGACACCATTCCTAGCAAATCGTTGTTTGGCTATGTTACCGCTTTTGCTCAGCCCCTCTTATAGCGTTGCTAGCTGCAGGTGAAGTTGAAGATTTCTCCATGGTGGACAGGGTTTATGTTGGGATATCACAATATCTCTTATATTATTAATGCATCTATATACTTGGTAAAGGGTGGAAGGCTCGGCCTTATGCCTGGTGTTTTGTTCCACTCTTGCCGCCCTAATTTCCGTCATACCAGTGTTATGTTCCCGGATTTTGCGTTCCTAACGCGGTCGGGTGATTTATAGGACCCCCCTGACAGTTCGCTTTGAATAAAACTTGTCCAGCAAGGCCCAACCTTGGTTTTAACATTTGCCTCACCACCACCTACTTTTTCCCTTGGGAGTCTCTCTCTCGAGGGTCATCTTTATTTTAGCCCCCCCGGGCCAGTGCTTGTCTAAGTGCTGGTTCGAACCGAGTAGACTGCGAGGCCCCCTCGGGGCAACTCGAGGTCTGGTTTTACTCGTAGGATGTCTCATCCGGTGTTGCCCTGAGAACGAGATATGTGCAGCTCCTATCGGGATTGTCGGCGCATCGGGCGGCTTTGCTGGTCTTGTTTAACATTGTCGAAATGTCTTGTAAACCGGGATTCCGAGACTGATCGGGTCTTCCTGGGAGAAAGTCTATTCCTTCGTTGATCGCGAAAGCTTGTCATGGGCTAAGTTGGGACACCCCTGCAGGGTTTAAACTTTCGAGAGCCGTGCCCGCGGTTATGTGGCAGATGGGAATTTGTTAATGTCCGGTTGTAGATAACTTGACACCAGATCCGAATTAAAATGCATCAACCGCGTGTGTAGCCGTGATGGTCTCTTCTCGGCGGAGTCCGGGAAGTGAACACGGTCTTTGGGTTATGTTTGACGTAAGTAGGTGTTCAGAAGCACCTCTTGATCATTGCTAGCTTCATGACCGTTCCTTTGTTTCTCTTCTCGCTCTCATTTGCGTATGTTAGCCACCATATTATGCTTAGTCGCTGCTGCAACCTCACCACTTTACCTCTTCCTTTCCCATTAAACTTTGCTAGTCTTGATACCCATGGTAATGGGATTGCTGAGTCCTCGTGGCTCACAGATTGCTACAACAACAGTTGCAGGTACAGGTTATGCGATGTTCATGACGCGAGAGCGATGTTTTCTTGTTTGGAGTTCTTCTTCTGCTTTTTCTTCGATCAGGGGATAGGTTCCAGGTCGGCAGCCTGGGCTAGCAGGGTGGATATTGTTTGAGTTTCTGTTTATGATCCATCCGTGTCGGATGTTGTTCTTGTATGTTGTATTGTTGTATTCATGTGACATTGTATGTATTGGATGTATCCCCACTATTATGTAATGTTGATGTAATGATATCCACCTTGCAAAAGCGTTCCAATATGTGGGTCTATCCTTGGTGGGACCTTCGAGTTCCTTTTGGATAGAGTCGCATATTGGGCGTGACACTACTGTACATTGGAAAGCTGTTAAAAGAATTGTACGGTATATAAAACACACTGTGAGCTTGGGCTTTCAGTTCAGACGTTCTAATTCCACCCTTGTTAGTGCTTTCTCTGATGCTGACTGGGCAGGATGCATGTGTGACAGAAAGTCAACTGGAGGATTTGCAGTATTCTTTGGCTCCAACCTTATTTCTTGGAGTGCCAGAAAACAAGCTACAGTGTCGAGATCAAGTACTGAGGCTGAATACAAATCACTTGTCAATGCAACTGCTGAGATCATTTGGTCAGAATCATTGCTCTGTGAATTGGGAATCAAGCAGCATCGTGTGTCATGTTTGTGGTGTGATAACTTGGGAGCCACCTATCTCTCTGCAAATCCAGTGTTTCATGGCAGAACAAAACATATTGAGATTGACTTTCATTTTGTACGAGAAAGGGTCGCAGAGAAGAAGTTGGACATACGGTTTATTCCTTCCAAGGATCAAGTTGCAGATGGGTTTACTAAAGCTCTACCAAGCAAACCTTTTGAGGAGTTCAAGAAGAATCTTAATATAGGATAGTTGAGATTAAGGGAGGGTGTTAGAATTAGATATAAACATCTATTGTAATCTCAACGGTCTCTTCTTTGTATCCCTCTCGTATCTATCTCCTCTCCTAGCGACAGCCTGAATCCTAGCAATCGGGTTGCAAGTCTTGTACGCCACGGCAGAGGCTATTCCTGCCTCACATCAATATATACCACGCGGCTCCTCATCGAGGAGCAGGAACGCTTTAATCTTACAGCCTCTAAGACGAGCCTAATGACGAAGAATTTCTGAAGTGATGAAGCGACGTGCACCGACAGTTCAAGGTGAAGATCCAGCTACATGCTGTTGTGCCTACTCTCACAGTGCACTTAGAACTCAATGTTGGTTTTTGAACTGGCTAGATCAAAACCACCCAGGAACTGTGCACGTGTAGTGCAAAGCTAGCTAGACAAGCTGGCAACTTGATTGATTCTCAAGAACCTCACACCCGTACGTAAACGTATACGTGAACTTGTCCTGGCCGGCGGCCTCGGCGGAACGTCTCGACGTAGCTTTAGCGAACAGAAAAACTGATCGATGGCCAGAGGCTCGTATCTAGCCTTGCTTTACTTTGTATTGCTTTACTTTTTATTGCTTGTTGTGGTACAGAAGCTACCCTGCCGGTGCTTTATATACACGTTCATACATGGACTAGATACCGACTAGGACTAGTAATCCTACTAGAACTATTCTAATCTAATCCTATACGGACACAACAAGGTTAATCTCTACATTCACCTCATTAACCTTGTTGCTCTTCAACTTTGACCTGGCTTCCAAATACGACTACCCGTAAGCTTTGTCTTTGGCATTGCTTTCGTCGTTCCTTGCAGCATTTCAGGGACCACCTTCGCTGTTGTTGACTCGTCGAATGCTTGATGCCAACGCTCCTCTTTGGTCGGGTCTTCAACCTTCACCCGTTCATTGGTGATTGGTAGACTATCTTTTGGATTATCGAGGGGACATCTTTTGAACTCGAGCGTGACCAAACTTCGGTCTAACTTTGAGTTCCAAGCTCTTGACGCTTGCTTCAACCCGTAAAGTGCCTTCTTGAGCTTGTAGACTTTCCCTTCTTCGCCTTTCTTCTCGTAGCCGAGGGGTTGTTTCACGTACACTTCTTCTTTCAGGTCGCCGTTGAGGAAAGCGGATTTCACATCCATATGATGAACCTTCCAATCCTCTTGTGCTGCCAAAGCTAGGAGCACTCTCACCGTCTCAGTTCGAGCAACAGGTGCAAACACCTCCTCATAGTCAACTCCTTGACATTGTACGTCGCCCTTTGCAACGAGTCTTGCCTTGTGCTTCACAATGGCACCCTTCGTGTCCTTCTTCAACTTGTAAACCCACTTCAAACCTATGGCCTTTTGGTTCGGAGGTCGGGTTACCAAAGTCCATGTACCATTGCTCTCGATCGCCTTCATCTCCTCATCCATGGCGTGCATCCAACTTGAACTTTTGCTCGCCTCTATGAAGTTTGCCGGCTCCTCAACTCCGAATAAACACAAATCGGAGTACTCGAGTGTAACTGGCTTTGCGTACTTGTAGACTTTCTTGAGGGTCTTGTAGCGACGAGGCCCGGAAGAATCCATTGTGGCTTACGAAGGGGGCGACACAAATTGTGTCGGCGTCGATGCACTTGAGAAAGACCGCTGAGTCTCGGGCGTGGTAGATGCTGGGTCGTTGGCATCCGCATCGTCTGTGTAGTCGTCGTGATCGTGACCATCATCTTGATTGTCATCATATCTATGCGACTCATTGTCGAGATATCCGCCGGTGCCGTACGCATCGTTGTCGCTATCACTTTGCGAACCATGCACGTCGTCGTCGATGTCGGCACCATGGTAATCACTGCCATTGCGGTCACCTTGGTTGTGCGTCTTGCCAACCACCTGGACATCCTCCCCTGCATCATCATCGGTTGGAAATTCAACTGTGACTATGTTACCGTTTGGAGCATCGTCGGCTGCTGCGCTCCAATTTCACGCTTGGTTTTCTTCAAACACGACGCCGCGTGAAATCCGTAGACGCTTGTATGTGGATCATAGAAGCGGTATGCCTTGGTGCCGGAACTCCTCTCGTATCCGATGAACACCATCTTGGTACTACGATCGGCAAGCTTTGAGAGATGCGGCTCTGCCGCCTTCACATGCGCCACGCACCCGAACGTCCGTAGATGAGACACATTCGGCTTACGTCCGTAAATTGCTTCATACGGAGTCTTGCCGATCACCGCCTTCGTTGGAGCTCGGTTGAGAAGATAGACCGCCATCGAGACAGCTTCTCCCCAAAAAGTTCCCGGCAAGTTCTTGCTCTTGAGTAAACTTCTCACCATGTCAACGACGGTTCGATTGCGCCTTTCAGCAACCCCGTTTTGCTGCGGCGTATAAGGTGCCGTGAGGAACCTCTTTATGCTAATCTTCTCGCAGTAGTCGTTGAACTCGTTCAACGTAAACTCTCCGCCGCGATCTGTCCGTAGAGCGCGAACCTTCAGCTTGTGTTCCATCTCCGTTGCAGCCTTCAGCTTCTTGAACGCTTCAAACGCCTCATCTATAGATCGTAGAAGAATGACCCACATGTATCTCGAGTAGTCATCTACCATAAGGAAGAAGTACTTCTTTCCTCCCTGAGTTGCTGGGGTGATAGGGCCACATAGATCACCATGGAGCAGCTTGAGTGCATCGCTTGCACGATAGGTAGACTGAGCAGGGAACGGCCCGCGGTGCTGTTTTCCAACCAAACACCTGTCACATACTCGATCAACATGGTCGATAAACGGCATCCCAGATACCATCTCCATCTTCGACATCTTCTTCAAGGCGTAGAAGTTAATGTGTCCAAATCTAGCATGCCATAACCACGAATCATCATCACTCTTAGAGAGCCAACACTCCGATTGAGATTGATCAAGGTTGAGAATATAGAGCCTGTTCCACGTGCGATTCACACGCGCTAACACGTTTCGGAGGTTGTCGAAGATCGTCATCACTCCGTTCTCGATATCCACCTTGCATCCATTCTCGTCAAGTTTCCCAACAGAGATGATGTTGTTTCGAAGCCATGGGATGTAGTACACTCCGTGAGTATGCGATGTTCTTCTGTGAGACCCTCGAAGAGGACAGAACCTTGCCCGCAAATCTTGACCGACTCCTTGTAGTTGTCCGTCATCGTAGATCGTAGATCGTCGAGGCTCTAGATACCCATTGTTGGCTTTTGATTTTTGCTAAATCAAAACCACCGAAGCAACCCGTACGTGCAAGCTAGCAAGCAAGCTAGCTAGCAGGTTAATCGATGAACAGTGCTCTAGCACATGCACGTATCACCGTATACTTTCGTACGTGTACAAGCTAGCTCTCCAGCGACAGGATCGATTCAATCTACGACCAAACACAGCGACGGAACAGACGGGAACCACAAAATCGGTATGATGGCCAAAGGCTCGTATCGAGCCTTGCTCTATTTCTTTTTCTGGTTTTCTAGTTGTGGTACAAAAGCTACCCTGGCGGTGCTTTATATACACGTTCATACATGGACTAGATACCGACTAGGACTAGTAATCCTACTAGAACTATTCTAATCTAATCCTATACGGACACAACAAGGTTAATCTCTACACTCAAGCCACCTGATCTGCAATTCATGTGCAATCTTTTTTGCCCACTTAAAATGCTGTTTTGTACCTGTAACATCATTGGGTCTTGTCTATGTATTAGAGCATCTCCAGCCGCGCCCCCAGAATGGCCTCCGCAGGCGATTTTTTTTCCGCCGGTGCCGAAAAAACGGCCCAGTCGCGTCCCCAGGAGACCGTTTTTCGCCGGCTTGGGCCGAAATCAGCGCCGGCGGACCCAGGCCGAACCTGACGCGCCAGGGGGCGCTCGGGGGCGCCAGGGCGAGCGTTTTGGCGCGAAGCAGCCGCGGGCCCGCAGAGTCAGCGAGACGGCCGCTTCGTCGACCTCATCGCCTCGGTTCCCGCGGGAATCAAAGCGAAGGCTGCCGCGCTGGTCAGCCTCCATTGATGCTACGGGCGGCGCAGTGAAGGAGCCGCTGACGCGCGTCCGCTCGCATGTCCCACACGTCCGCCCGCAAGCCGCCGAGGACCGTCGCCGCGCCGAGGAGGACGGCGTTATCGTCATCGACAGCGACGACGAAGTCAAGGCCGGGCCGTCAAGTGCTGTCGGCGACCCGAGCGAGGGGTGCAGCAGGGATGCCACGGGCGAGGCGCGCGACGACGACGACGACGACAACGACGAGGTCGAGGCCGGGCCGACAAGCGCTGTCGGTGACCCGGGCGAGGGGTGCAGCAGGGACGCCGCGGGCGAGGCGCGCGACGACGACGACGACAACGACTACACCCGCTTCTACAGGCTTCTCGGCATGTAGACGGCGGCGGCGACGGTGGCGGCAGTGGCTAGGCTTTTTAGTTCGTTTTAAAGTTAGTTCATGCATGCTCTAAGTTTTTGTATAAATTTCGACGAAAAATGGCCGAGTTCATGCAAAAGTCACCGAGTTTGCAAAAAAAAAAAAGACAAACTTCGCCGAACCCGCGGGGGCCGAACTAGCATCGACTCGCCCCCAGGCCACTCTTTTTCGGCGCCCTGGGGGGCCGAACGGCTGAAGATGCTCTTACTACTATGGGTTTAAAAGTCTGAGTGATGTTTGCTATAGAAGTTGCATCGATCTTCTGTACTTATTTGATAATCATATATGTCATTTCTTTACCTAGTATACTCCAGTCCACCTACCTTAGTGTTGAAATTGGTATCTGTCCATATACAAAAGGCTTTCTGTGGTAGTTAGTGTATTTCCATGTATACAAGTAATCTTCAGAAGGCCTGCCTCCTTCACTGATGTAGATATAGTGTATGTGCTGCCATACAAATGAGTACGAAACTATGTATCATGGCGTGAGTGTGTCATCCAAGAGATTCAACAAAATATTCTGCAGTATAAAAATGCTGAGATGGATGTTGTGGTTACTCTGTTTCTACTTAGAAGAATTCAGGCCCCTTGTCCAACATTTGTAACATATATATACATATTTGTTTACAGATTTGCTATTTCACATCTAGATATGAAATAGCTATCTCACATCTAAGTTCAGAGCCATTGGATTTATTCTGTCTTTAGGATTCGCGCAAATCGTTTTTTGTCCCCGTTAGTGCGTTCTGTCGGGTTCGCTCGTGTTTTATGATCTGTTGCGCGGCCCGTAGTCGATGCTAGCAGCGGGCCGGGGGCGGGTTTGTGGTGTTTGTTGGGCTGACGGGCCGTGTTTGTCTTCTCTGAGCAGTTTTGAAGAGGAGGGGGCAACCATCCTTTTTTTCCCATCGCACCCATTTCGCCTGTTCCCCATTCCTCCTCGACAGGAGCTCCTCCAGGCGGCGGTGATTTCTGGAGAGCGAGATGGGAGAGAGGCACCATTGGAGTGACTTGTCCTCGTTTTCTTTGTTTTTTTGCTTTGTCCGGTTACTGTTCCTTGCTCACAGATTTAGCACCATTCTTTGTTATTTGTTTGTGTGTTCATCGATCTAGGGTTTGCCCCTCAATTCTAGCCAAATGTGGGTAGGGTTCGATACAGTTTACCACGTCCCCTTTTTTGTTTGTGCATTTGATCTATCCATGGTTTGTTCCTCAAATTATCCAAATGTTGGATGTGGATTTCATGTAGATAAAGATCGAGTGGGTTGTTTTCGGTGATTTAGATTGAAAACAATAGGCAGTTTTTTGTATCTCCTACTAGAAATTCAGTATATCTTTGTGTAGTGTGCAGAGATTCAGTATCTCGTGCTAGAAATTCAGTATAATCTTGTGTAGTGTGCAGAGATTCAGTATCTCGTGCTAGAAATTCAGTATAATCTTATGTAGTGTGCAGAGATTCAGTATCTCCTGCTAGAATTTCAGTATAATCTTGTATGAATCATGGTTGATTTTTGTTTTCAGTCTAGATCCATGTTCTTCCATTTTCCATGTCAGTACTTTTGTTAAGGTTTTGTCCAGTATAACAACTTATACATGTGTTTTTTTATTTTGTCTTAGTGAGTATTTGGATCAGTTGTGGCAGGCTAAAACCAATTTTTCATTCTAGATTTTTCTTGTTTGAAAGGAAAGAGATGAACATAAATAAAAGAAGCACCTCACGAATGCATCAACTTATACTTTTTTTTTGGTGTATTTCATTTATATAGGTTTTTTCTTTTTTCAGTTCACCCAAATGTGGGGGAGCCGGGTGGATTTCAAGTAGTCAAGATTCAGTGTGGTGGCTGCGTAGTTTGTCTTGTAGTTCACCCAAATAGGCTGTCCATGTTAGCTAGCTGAATCGTTGGGTAAACTTGGATATACTATACTGTATACGTGCTCAGTTTCCTCAAGGTAATTCGTGTGTCATGCGAGAAATAGTTTTTGCCTTTAAATGTGGCCGGTAGTTTTTAAGGTGGCTGGAGGCATTGAATGGATCTTTTCATCGTGTTTCCTTTTAGGATGGCTCTGTGTGTTGAACTTGTGCTCGTAGGCCCGAGCCCATGCTTATGCTTTTGAGAGGCACCTTTTTCTTCCTCTCCTTTTTCTTACCATGTACATCCATCCTTTTTTAAAAGACTTCCAACTTTAGCAATAGGTTCAGATGTCTCCACCTTACTTCTGATTCTAGGCAGAAGGTAAATTAGCCTGCTGCCAAACTGAGCTTTTCGTTGGGCTACTCATTGTTTTGGATTTTATGAACATTCATTTGTTTTTATTTTGTTTTTTGTAGGTTTTTACAGTATTTGTTATTTTCCAAGTACAAATGGCTCAGTTTCTGAAAAAAACTCTTTTTACCTATGCAGGATGGTGTGCCCAGACTGCCATTCGCATTGCGAGAGTGACAATGAGCAGAGATTTGGAATTGTCATTCGTGAGGGCTCTGAAGCCGCCCTCACCAACAGTGGTAATTTTCCTTTTTTTGCTTTTGTCGCAAATGTTTATTTTCACTTTTTTTATTTTTGCTAATTGTTTTGATTTTTTCTATTTTTTTTGTTTTGTTGTTGTTGTTAACAGAACATCCCATGCACAGCCAGTTAATATGCCGTCATTGCGAGTCTATCATTGACACACAACTGGGTTTTTTTTCCGCTACAAGGCGTTGCCTTAGCTGCAAGTCCACCAGCAGCACGCAACTACGGGCTTCTTACACAACATCGCTCCCAGTTTGCAAGCCCATCATTAACATGCAATTGTGGTTTTTTTCCTAGTTGTTTTTACTCTAGTTGCAAGTCTATCATTGTGACACACTAGGCTTTTTTTTGTAGTTGTTTTTGCAAGTTGAACCCTCGACTCGCAAGGTTTTTTTTATGTAGTCATAGTCACCCCAGTTGCATGTAGATATTCAACTCGCAACTAAGCTTTGTAGTTTTTTTTTTCATGCCACTTACAAGTCGACCCTTGACTCGCAACTGGGGTTTTTGTGTAATCGTAGTTGTCCTAGTTGCGAGTCCACCATCACTCGCAACTCGGACTTGTAGTTTTTTTTCATGCCACTTGCAAGACGAACCTCGACTCGCAACTAGGATTTTTTGTGTAGTTGTAGTCACGCCCCTTGCAAGTCCACCAACGACTTGCAACTCGGCTCGTAGTTTTTTCCACGTCATTGGCAAGCCGACCCTCGACTTGCAACTGGGTTTTCAAGTAGTTGTAATCGCCCCAGTTGCATGTCCACCATCGACTCACAACTCGGACCCGTGGTTCGTCGTTTTCATGCCACTTGCAAGTCGATCATCGACTCGCAACTAGTTTTTTTGTAGCCGTAGTCACCCTAGTTGTAAGTCGGCCATCAACTAGCAACTAGGCTTGTACTTTTTTGTTTCATGCCACTTGCAAGTCGACCCTTGATGTGCAATTGAGGTTTTGTGTAGTTGTAATCGCCCTAGTTGCAAGTGCACCATCGAGTCGCAACTCGGCCTGTACTTTTTCTGTTTCATTCCACTTGCAAGTTGACCCTCGACTCGTAATTGGGATATTTTGTGTATGCAGTCACGCCGGTTACAAGTCCAGCATTGACTCGCAACCCGACTCGTGGTTTTTTGTTTCACGTCACTTGCAAGTCGACCCCCGACTTACAACTAGGGTTTAATGTAGTTGTAATCGCCCCAGTTGCAAGTCCACCATTGACCCGCAACTCGGACCCGTAGTTCTCGTTTCATGCCACTTGCAAGCTACCCATTGACTCACAACTGGTTTTTCTTGTAGTTGTAGTCACGCTAGTTGCAAATCCACCATTCACTCGCAACTCGGCTCGTAGTATTTTGTTTTACGTCACTTTCAAGTCGAACCTTGACTTGCAACTGGGGTCTTCATGTAGTTGTAATCGCCCCAGTTGCAAGTCCACCATCGAGTCGCAACTCGGCTTATACTTTTTTGTTTCATGTCACTTCCAAGTTGACCTTCGACTCGCAACTAGTTTTTTTTGTGTAGTTGTAGTCACCGCAGTTGCAAATCCACTATCGACTCGCAACTCGGCATGTACTTTTTGTTTCATGCCACTTGCAAGTTGACCCTCAACTCGCAACTGGTTTTTTTGTGTAGTTGTAGTTACGCCAGTTGCAAGTCGATCATCGACTCGCAACTCTGCTCGTAGTTTTTTGTTTCACGTCGCTTGCAAGTCAGACCCACGACTCGCCACTGGGGTTTCTATGTAGTTGTAATCGCCGCAGTTGCAAGTCCACCATCGACTTGCAACTCGGACCCGTAATTCTTGTTTCATGCCCACTTGCAAGTCGCCATTTGACTTGCAAACTGGATTTTTTGTATAGTTTTAGCCACGCCAATTGCAAGTCCACCAACGACTCACAATTCAGCTCGAAGTTTTCGTTTCACGCCACTTGCAAGCCGACCTCGACTTGCAACTGAGGTTTTCATGTAGTTGTAATCACCCTAGTTGCAAGTCTACCATCTACTCGCAACTCGAACCGGTAGTTCTTTGTTTCATGTCACTTGCAAGTCGACCCTCGCCCCTCAGCTAGTTTTTGATAGTCGTAGTCACCCTAGTTGCAAGTGCACCATCGACTCGCAACTCGGCCTGTACTTTTTTGTTTCATGCCACTTGCAAGTTGACCCTCGACTCGCAATTGGGGTATTTCTTGTACTTGTAGTCACGCCCCATTGCAAGTCCACCATCGACTCGCAACTCGGCTTGTAGTTTTCTATTTCACGTCACTTGCAAGTCGACCCTCGACTTACAACTAGGGTTTAATGTAGTTATAATCTCCCCAATTGTAAGTCCACCATCGACTACCCGTAGTTACATGCCACTTGCAAGTCGCCCTTTTACTTGCAAACTGTTTTTTTTTGTAGTTGCAGTCACGCCAATTGCAAGTCCACCAACGAATCGCAACTCGGCTCCTAGTTTTTGTCTCACGCCACATGCAAATCGACCCCCAACTTGCAACTGGGGTTTTCATGTAGTTGTAATCGCCCAGTCGCAAGTCCACTATTGACTTGCAACTCCGACCCATAGTTCTTTGTTTCATGCTACTTGCAAGTCGACCCCCAACTCGTAACTTGTTTTTTGTTGTCAAAGTCACCCTAGTTGCTAGTCGACCATCAACTCGCAAGGCTTATACTTTTTATTTTGTGCCACTTGCAAGTCGACCCTCGATGCGCTATTGTTTTTTTTGTGTAGTTGCAATCGCCTAGTTACAAGTGCACCATCGACTCGCAACTCGGCCTGTACTTTTTGTTTTGTGCCACTTGCAAGTTGATCCTCAACTCGTGATTGTTTTTTTTTGTGTAGTTGTAGTCACGCTAGTTGCAAGTCCACCATCGACTCGCAACTCGGCTAGTAGTTTTTTGTTCACGTCACTTGCAAGTCGACCCTCGACTTGTGGGTCAAAATTTTGAGATAGATACGGTTCACATCTACTTGATACAGAGAAGATACAAATTATAATTTTTCTTCCCAAGCACTTCACTCATTGTATTTGTTCCAAAAGAATAACCAACATAAATCTTTGTTTCTACTGGACAAAAAGCATAGCATGTTGACCACCAAGTGGAATTTATCTGTTAGTCAAAACAGTCAGAGGATTTGATGGTGTTGCAAACCCATGACCTGAGAGGCGAATGAGTAAGGTGGAATCATCTGCAGAAATTGTTTTCCATTGTTTTGCATTTGAAAAGCCTCGGGTCAAACACCACTGCTGGGTACTGGGACTGCACAGGCTACAATCAAAACAAAGCAGTAAGTTCATCTCATGTTTTTTCCTGTCATTTTTCTTTTTATGGTCCCATCTGTATTTATGAATCAATATTTATCTATTTTCTTTTTTTCCCAAATCATACCTGAGTGCCAACGTAGCCCCCTGCATAGCTATCTTCATTTCCTGCAGTCATCAGTTTTTCCAAAATTTAACATTTGCTTTTCTTCGCCTAAAGATTTGATGAAATGGAGGAGCACACCCCTAAGTTCTTTTACTTAGGGGCAACATGCTAGCATTTGTCATATGCTGTTTTCTTATCAGTTGCCAACACTTTTTTTGTGAATATGCATAATACACTGAGATGCAGTCAAATTCTAAGTTCTTCATTCTTAGATGAAAAATTATAAATTCAGAGTCAGCACTTTTTATTTTGTTCTCTAACAAGGTAATGATGCATCTTTTCCCCTTTCTTTTCCCTAGTGAGGCCAAATATATTTTCTTGATCAGGCTGTATATAGAAATGTAGTTCCAGTTTTTTTGGAAAGGCAATGTTTTTTGCTGAATAAATGGGAACAAATGTCGTCTGAAAGTAGTTGCACGCAAACTGGAAGGAGGTGTTTTTGTTCTGATCTTTCAGTTAGCACATGTATGAAGCTCAACGCATGTGAAACGAACAAGCTATCTAGCATGTAAAAGATAGTGATATGCAGTTTTTCTCTTATCAGATTCTAAGGCTAGATCAGTTTTCTGAGCCTAGATCACACTGACATGCACTTTATTTAGGCGCAACAACACAATGTTGTCTGTGTGTTCATGTATATATGGTCTGCTTAGAAAGACTTGATCTGGTTTTTTTGACGACAAAAAACTGTTTAACTGTTGTGTGTATTTTCCAGAGACCAGGACCATCATATGTTTGATGGAAAAAGAAATTATAATCATGAGCAAAAAATAAAGATCTACCATCAGAAATTATCTACAAGGTTGTACTTGCCAGAAAGGATCTACAAGGAGAGGCCAAATTTTGTACTTGGGTTTTTGCAACTTTTCGTCAGCCACACCTAAGCTTCGTTTGCAACTATTTTTTTCCTGCCAACAAGGCCCAGGTCTGTGCGCACATGTTGCTTTTTTTTGTCAAACAAACAAATAGACAAATAAAGCCCAACAAACAAGGTCCAGGGGGATGGGGTAGTTGGGCTGGGTGGGGTGGACTGGCCAGACACAAACAGACAATACAAACAAGCGTGTATGTGTGAGGATGATCGGGTGCAACCAGGTTGGTTGTTTGTCAACGAGTGGGGACAGATTAAAGGATGATGTCATCTTAGATGTGAGATATTATCTCACATCTAGATGCAACATAGACAAACCCATTTGTTTATTGTAATCAGTTCCACCAACCTTCGTACTAGTTGTGCCTACCAGGTGTCTATGTGCAGCATTTTTTATGTGACGGGCCAAGCAGGAGCACTCATCTTTCATTTTTTTATGTACTAGTTGTGCCTACCAGGTGTCTATGTACAATTGCTCAATAGTAGCAAGCAAAAAGGAAAACAGGGACTAGGAAAAACTGCCTGTTCCAAGTTCCAACAAGAGCTCTATGTTATCTTTTCTTAGCAAATTTGGCTTAGCCTGTTGGCAACATCGACGTCAACGTTATCAAGAAACAATATATACACAATATGGCGAAAGCTTAGGCCGGCTGCTTATTTATTAAGTGAGAAAAATAGCATAGTTAAAAAATATATACATCCAATCACTAACAATGAAGGTGCTTACAAAGTGCAAAGGAACAAGCTGCCGGCTGGAGGGTGTTGGCGATGATCCCGGCTGCCGCTAGTCGTCGAAGTACTGTCTCGACAAACTTTACTGACCGATGCTTTGGCCACGGCAGCGTGTACGCGAAGGTACAAAGAGGCAACGCACACGTCTTGGAGCTAAGCAGGCAAGCACACAGCTTGATGGATTCTCGTGTCTAGCTAGCTAGCACGAACCAGGTCACCGGAACACAATACGCAAGATGATGGCAACAGGTGCGTGTCGCACCTGTGTTTTCTTATTGCTTTGATTGATCTGAGTTGATTACACGGGGGTACAGCAGTATTTATATTGACCCTACTAGTCCTATTCCTAGTCCTAGTACAAATACAAATCCTACTCGGTTGATTGCACCAAGTCCGTACCGGACTGGTCTAACCGTGGTTGATTCCAACAGAGGGGATACTCTCCACTCCCTCCGTTCCGAATTACTTGTCGCACGTATGGATGTATCTAGATGTATTTTAGTTCTAAATACATCCATTTCAGCGACGAGTAATTTCAAACGGAGGGAGTAGATAGGAACAAGTCTTCTGCTGCAAACAAACGAACGGCAACCACAAGGAGGTGAGGCGAGGTTGCGGGGTGGACAAGCCTCCCTTCATTCCTACAGCGATTCCTCTCAATCTCTTTTGCATACCATTCGTCCCCTTCGCAGCAGCAGCAGGACGCTAGGGGTACTACAAAGTGGATCAGCCAAGAAGCATCCTCTGTCATTAGCGAACCAGTGGCTAGGACCCATGTCATTAGCAGAGAGACTTGCCTTCCCTTGCCGCATGCTGAACATTACACTCGTACAACGATAAGGGTGAGAGTATGGGTTTCTCCGACGCTGTGCAATGGTGGGATGAGTGGCAGCTGCGCATTCTGGTGCTGGCCAGCCTCTTCATCCAGTACTTCCTCTTCTTCTCCTCGGCGGTGCGCAGATTTGCTCTTCCAGCTTGGCTCAGACTTTTCATGTGGCTTTCCGACCTTGGTGGGGATGCTCTTGCCATATATGGCCTGGCCACCCTCTTCAACCGCCACAAGCAGCTGCCCACCGATGGGAGTGGCCTAGAGGTCTTGTGGAGAGTAAATTGCTCAAAGCCACTACATTTGCGGCGAGGGTACTCTAAAACTACCGCTTTTCCGAAAAATCACAAAAAACCACCGGTTTCATGGCAAGTGAGTAACAAAATGCACTAATTCGGAACTGAGTCGCGTTAATAGCAAAACTGACGGGTGGGACCCACATGTCTGGGCTGATGTCGCGAAAACTAGTCCTAGTCAACGTTTGGCTTGCTGAGGTGGATGGGGGCCCCACTTGTCTGTCTCACACTTTCTTCTTCCTCCTCAATTTTCTCTATCTCCCTCTCCTTCTCACTCGCGCCCGCTGCCATCCCGTGACCACGCCTGTGCGCCGCCGCTCCGTGCCAGCAGTGCCGCCATCCCGCGTCTGCGACCGGCAGTGCCGCCATCACGACCTTGGCCGCCGGCGAGAGCCCCAAGCTGTTGCCTCTGCCCAAGCCTGCTGCAGCCTGCAGCGTCTCCTGCTGTCGACCATGGACGAGCTATGGCGAGGGGCGCCACACCGGTGCGGTCGCCGCCGCGAGCATGGGCACGGCTAGGGCGCTCCATCACGGCGCAGCGGGGAGGGGGCAGTGGGCGCAGATGTCCTGAGATTCGGCCGGCGCTAGGCGGCGAAGAGGCGAGGGGCACCGGGTGGCGGGGAGGCATGGGGGGCCAGTCGGTGGGGAGGCGAGGGGTGCCACACCGGTGCGGTCGCCGCCGGGAGCATGGGCACGGCTAGGGCGCTCCACCACGGCGCGTGCGGGGAGGGGGCGGCGGGCGCAGATGGCCTTGGATTCAGCTGACGCTAGGTAACGGGGAGGCGAGGGGCGCCACGCCGGTGCGGTCGCCGCCGCGAGCACGAGTGCCGCCAGGGCTGCACCTGAGATGCACCACCACGGCCCACCGCTTATGCTGGAGCTCCCGTCGTCAGGAACGGATCTGCGGGGTGCGCGTGTCCTAGTGGGAGAAGGCCGAGGACCGGTTGGATCTCACCATTGAGCCAACGTGCGGAGGAGGGCTCCAGCCAGATCTCGCTGTCGTCCTTTGAAGTTTGGTGAAGCACGACGGGGCCATAAGGCATGTCGGCGACCAGAGAGAGAGGACGAGGGGAAGGATAAGAGAATGGGGAAGAAGAAGAGACGAAAAAGGAAGTGAGTGGATGACATGTGGGACCCACGTTCCTCCTCAGCAAGGTGTACACATAGACATGCCATGTTGGACCGACAAGTTGGCCCTGCCAGTCAGTTTTTGCTGTTTGTGCGAGCTAATCTGTGAATTGGTGTGAATTGGTGTGATTTGTTACTCACTTGGCGCAGAAGTGGTGGTCTTCTGTGATTTTTGGCAACAGAGGTAGTTTTGGAGTACCCTTGCCGCAAATATAGTGGCTTTGAGCAATTTACTCTCTTGTGGATGCCTTTCCTCCTCATCCAGCTTGGGGGCCAACACCCGATGACGGCCTACAGCATCGAAGATAAGGAGCTGTGGACGCGGCACGCCATAACCGTGGTGTCCCAGGTCACGGTCGCCCTCTATGTCTTCTGCAAGTCGTGGTCCAGGGAGAAGAGGTTGCTTCAGGCGGCAATCTTGCTATTCGTCGTTGGGATCGTCAGATCCGTCCAGAAGCCATGGGCTCTAAAGAATGGTCGCCCCTTCCTCTCCATCCACGCGAAGGGAACAAGGTTTGTTTGCATTATTACGGGAAGCCTGTATTTCCCTTCATGGCATTATATTGTCCGATAGAGGAAGACGAGAAGAAGAAGCCGAAGAGAAGGACATTCCGCTTGAAGAATTTGTACAAAGAGCAAGAAGGTGCGTACGACAGTCAGAGTTAAACAGTGATCAAGAGTACGCCAAAGAACAAGCTTCATACAGAATGGAAATGTATGTCTACAGGTTACTACTGGACATATTAACTTCATACTCTAGTCGGATTGAAATCCTAGAACTTTTAATGGCCCTTGATTGCCAACTTTTAATGGCACATTCAATCTCAGAATCCAACCTCGGTTGGTTATTTGCGCTGCTCTACACAAATTTGAATACACTTCTTCTTCGGTACAACCCCCTAAAAACATCAACGGTCCAGATCGTCCTATACCCCTTCGCTTCAAAACTTAAAAAAGGGTAGGATGGTCTTTGCCCATGCCCCTTCCTCAGTCCCGCCCCCGCGACGTACCCGCGCGGCCGTCGACGTACGTACGTCTACGTTTTTTTACTGTGGCGACGTACGGTTTTTTTTTTCCCGTCGGTGGTCAAGCGCGTCGGTGGTCAAACCGCGCGTCGCCCGGGGAAAGCGCGTCGTGGCGCGTGAACTGCGGCCCGCCGCCCCGTCCCGTCGCCTCGTCTGCCGCCCCGCCGCCCCGTCCCGTCCGTCGCCTCGCCTGCCGCCCCGCCGCCCCCGTCCCCTCGTCTGCCGCGCCGCCGCCCTCAGCTGCCGTCGCATTGAATGTTTTCCCGTCGGTGGCCAAGCGCGTCGGTGGTCAAACCGCGCGTCGCCCGGGGAAAGCGCGTCGTGGCGCGTGAACTGCGGCCCGCCGCCCCGTCCCGTTGCCTCGTCTGCCGCCCCGCCCGCCCCGTCCCGTCCGTCGCCTCGCCTGCCGCCCCGCCGCCCCGTCCCCTCGTCTGCCGCGCCGCCGCCCTCGACTGCCGTCGCATTGAAAGCCCACCGACCCGGCCGCCCGCTTCCCCGCCGTCTCCCTATAAAAACTCGCCCCGTCCGCCCGTCGCCGCAAAACACCGCTCCCGTCTGCACCTCCCGTCTCCACCTCCCAAAATCCCGTCAGCGGCATGTCGTTCCACCGCGGCAGCAGCTCCGGCACCGGCGGCGACGACGGGCCCAGTGCGTGGCCGTCGAGCCTGAGCACGCCGGAGACGGAGGAGCTGCACCGGTTCGGGCTCCTCGTGCCGCCGGGTTGCCGTCTTCCGCACGACTGGAAGCTCGACAAGGACGGCTACCCGACGCGCGGGCCTGGCGCCACCGCGGAGGAGAAGCGGACCGGCGGCCGCAACAACATCGCCGGCCGTCACGCCTTCTGGGACGGCAAAGACTACGCCGCCGTCATCGGCGCGTACAGGCTGGCGGAGTCCGGCGTCACGCCTGACCTCGTCGGCGACCGTCGCCGCCTTCTTGTCCCGCGGCCCCGTCCAGCAGCGCACGGCCGTCGGGCTCCTCCACCACCCGCGGCGGCGCCCGCCGATCCCCCCGCCCCGCCGGAGGTGGAACTGTCGCCGGAGCAGGTGGTTCTTCGGGAGGACGGTGATCCCGACGATACGCCGGGTTACCTCGTCGCCCTGCGCGCGTCGGCGGCTGCAGCGGCGGCTGCAGAGGCGGCGGCGGCTGCAAGGGAGGCCGCCGAGCAGGCGGCAGCGATCCTGGCGGCGGCGGCGATTCCGCCAGTGGTCCCGCAGGCGCAGGCGGAGGCGCCGGAGTCGTCGGACGACGACGACGACATCGACTAGTTTTTGTTCAATATGTTTTTCTCAACGTTGAAGGTACTTACATTACCACTGTACGATTCATCCTGACTCATATAGTTGTCTCCGGGATGTTGGTTCGCATTCAATGACGAGGATCCATTATCGCTACCGGAATCATCACTGACGTATCCGGTTACTTGCTCCATCTATGCACATACAAATAAGGTGTGAGATCAATGCCAACATTCCACAAAAAATCATCGGGAATACAGTAAATTCGTCAACAGTGACATGACTATGTGGCATGCATACAAATTTGAACATACAAAATCATTATGAGGTCATTAAGAGGTCACTACTCTCCTCTCTTATTTACCTAAGTAGGGAATCATTTTGCATTACAAAAATGCACAAAAATGCAATGGACAAATCAAAATCATAAAAAAAAGAACAAAAAGAGACATCCTAACCTACTGTGCGCCGTCGAGGGTCCTCGCCTGGGGTCGACGCCGATGTGTTGCTGCCACCGACGTCGTGGAGGGCGCGTACCAGGACAGAACGGCGAGCGAGCGCTGGGCGTTTCACCGGCGACACGGCGTGTGGTCACTACGGACGCCGTCGGTGCTAGCGACTAGGCGGGCACGTCGGGGTCGACGTCGTGACGGCGGTGGGACCACGGCGGCGTCGATGCCGCCAGGGTTTTCTAGGCGGGGATGGGGTGTCGGTTTCACGGCGCGTGGCTGACTACGGACGCCGCCCGACGTCGTGACGGCGATGGACCACGGCGGCGTTGATCCCGCTAGGGTTTCGTACGTGGAGATGGGGTGTCGGGGTGGGGCGTTTTTTTTCCTTTCCCGATCGCAGTACCGAACCGCTAGCGCACGACGCGCGGGAGTACGGGCCGCGACGTACACGGGCGGCCGGCCCTACGACGGACGGCGGGTATAATGTACGTGTAATTTAGTATGGACAATACTACATACGTTTATTGGGGGGGGGGGGGGGGGGGTTGTACCGAAGTCCTTCTCATTTGAATATGATAATTAGTGGCCTTGGCTTATGTTTGCACCTCGTGGCTTCTGTCATTAGCTTCTGTCATCCTCTTCTTCACAAGCCACAAATATCATGACTACAACGCAGCAGATGTCAAGGTAACATACATCCTGTTCTGTCATTAGCTGGATTTCCTATTGCTCTTGCTCAGTCCTTTCACCGGATACTTGGGATAGATCGAGGTTTCCGAGTATAGCCTCTTGTCGTTGTATGCTCGTAAGAAGAGGCCCACTACTTTGATGAAGCTTGCCACAGTTGTCTGCTGCAAGGACTATGTTAACATGCATTGTTATATAAAACACCAATCATATGATTCCTCAAAGATAATTACAGAGTTGGTCCTTGGATATGTGAATGATGGTTGGAAAAGATACATCCACGACGCTGCCAGCTACAACATCTTCAACAACCACAGGGGCGAGTGGACACTGAAGAAGCATCGTCTTGGCCACGCCAAACAGCTGGGGTGGAGCTTGAAGATGGCGTTCGATAGAAGCGTCCTTCTCTGGCACATCGCCACAGACCTCTGCTTTCACCACCAAAGCACAACCCCTTGCGACCAACAGCGCGCCGTTCAAAGCAGAGTGATATCCAACTACATGGCGTACCTGCTCTCCATCCGTCCTGAGATGCTGATGCTTGGGACCAGGAAGGGTATCTTCATGGTTGCTTGTGATGATGTTGAGCTCATGCTGGGCAGCGAGTTAGCAACAGATGTAAGAGGTCATCTTCCGAGCTACTACGTTGATCCGTATGTGGTCGCTACTCACTCAGACGGAGGCCGGGGAGCATTTGGTTACTGGATCTGCCCGATGGGAGATGGTAGCTCGGGCTATATTCAGCCGGTTTGGATGACGGTCATGTAATAGGATAGGCAATTAGTTTTCCTATCTTTATTTTGCATGCCGGCTGTGGCTTTTATTTTCCGCTCTTTGTGAGCCGTTCAGGGACTAGTTTGTAACGGAGTTGATGACCTTTGTTGAACCTATTTGCTTTTAATAAATGTGACCGTATGCATCTTTCTGATGCAGAGGCCGGGGTTGCGCCCCTTTTCCAAAAAAAAAACAGATGTAAGAGGTCTTGCGCAGGTAACTCTTCTCAAGGCGCAACAGCTTCCCTCATCACACTGTTGAAATATCTCGTATAGGCCTATGTGCGGCGCATATACTTGGTATAGGGTTAGTTAGTTAGAGATATACTTGTATTAGTTAAACCTCTTTCTATCTCTATCTATTATTTCCTTGTACTCCAAGTCTTGTATGCGATCATGGGATAAGCCCCATCATTATCAATAAATACCCGCGGCCCTCTCTCGAGAGGGTAGAACGCTTCCACCATAATTTCTACATGGTAATCAGAGCATCCTCTTCCTCCACGTTCTGAACCCTAGAAAAAAACCCATCTACACCAAAAACCAATGGCGTCCTCATCGACAAACCCAGCTCCCTCAGGCCTCGGTTCTCAGGTCTCCGAGAAGCTGACCAGGGAGAATTATCTCCTGTGGAGGGCACAGATCCTCCCTCACTTCCTTGGCGCAGGGCTCTATGGCTACCTCGACGGCTCCATCACCGCGCCGCAGAAGCTCGTCGTCGTCAAGGACAAGGACGGCAAGGATCAGACGATCCAAAACCCAGCATACGATGCATGGGTCAGGCAGGACCAGCAGGTCCTCGGGCACATCTTGAACAATCTGTCAAGGGATGTGCTCGTCTCCGTCGTCTCCATCCGGACTGCTCATGCAGTCTGGACAAGCCTCGGTAACATGTTCGCCTCACAGTCCCGTTCACGCATCAATAACCTTTGCATCTCCCTCGCCAATGCCTAGAAAGGTACCCAATCTGCTGCGACGTACTTCTCTCGGATGCGGGGCTTCGCGGATGAACTTGCTGCGGCCGGGAAGCCACTGGAGGAAGATGAACTCATCTCTTTCATTGTCGCGGGGCTGGACCTCGACTACAACTCTGTGGTCTCAGCCCTGGACGCCCGCACTGAACCAATCACCGTCGACCTCCTCTACTCCCAGATCTACAACTTTGATCAGCGAGTGGAGCTCTTCACGGGTGGCGCCAGTGGCGGAGGATTCAAGTCCTCTGCCAACACTGCCGCACGTCGTGGTGGTCTGCCGCCTCCCCGCGGCAAGCAGCAGTAGAAGCCAAACGGCGGCGGGTACGGTGGCGGCTACGGTGGCTACAAGAAGAAGCAGGCAGCGGTGGGCGTCCTTTCTACAACAACAATAAGGGCGCCCGATCAGGTGGTGCACCCGGCGGCCCCGGAGGCCCAGGAGGCCCTGGTGGCTCCGCACCCAGCAACAACAACACAAGGGGGAATGATCCCATCCAGTGCCAGATTTGTGGTAAGTTTGGCCATAGTGCCAAAGACTGCTGGTACAGATTTGATGATGATGCACTGGAAGAGAAAGTTGCTGCCGCTGCTCAATACGGGGTGGATACAAACTGGTACGTCGACAGTGGGGCGACCGACCACCTCACAGGAGAGTTGGAGAAGCTAACCGTCCGTGACAAGTATAGCGGGCAAGATCATATCCATGGCGCAAATGGGACAGGTATGAGAATCGATCATGTTGGTCAGTCAGTATTACATACCTCTTGTCGACCCATTCACCTTAAAAAAATTCTTTATTCACCTCATGCTAGAACAAATCTCCTCTCTGTTCATCGTATTGCTTTAGACAATCATGTCTTTCTTGAATTTCATCTTTTTTTCTTCTTCATTAAGGATCAGGCAACGAGGAGAATCCTCCACAGAGGTAGATGCGTCGGTGGGCTATATCCGTTGATTCCCCGTTTTAGGAGTTCCAATAAACAAGGTCTTGGTGTCACCACACTATCTTCGGCAAGGTGGCATAATCGTCTAGGGCATCCTTCTTTTACTATTGTTCATCGTGTGCTTAGTCAAAATAAGCTCCCTTTTGTTGGCGAGCCTAGCAATGAAACAGTTTGTGATTCATGTCAGAAAGGAAAAAGTCATCAGCTTCCTTACCCCGTGTCAACTAGTGTTTCTTCCAAACCATTAGAACTCATCTTTTCTGATGTATGGGGGCAAACACCTCTTTCTGTTGGCAGATACAAGTACTATGTAAGCTTTATTGATGATTATAGCAAGTATATATGGATCTATCTTATCAAAAACAAATCTGATGTGTTTCAAGTCTTCCAAAATTTCCAAGCACTAGTTGAACAAAAATTTAAGAGTAAAATTATCTCAGTTCAGTCAGACTGGGGTGGTGAGTACGAAAAATTGAACCCTTTCTTCCAAAGATTAGGGATTTCTCACCATGTTTCCTGCCCTCATGCGCATCAACAGAACGGCTCGGCAGAACGTAAGCATAGGCATATCGTTGAGATTGGCTTGTCTCTACTTGCAAATGCGTCTATGCCTCTTAAGTTTTGGGATGAAGCCTTCCTCACTGCCACTCATCTCATAAATATTCTGCCTAGTAGAGTTATCAACTTTGAAACACCCACCGAACGACTCCTACAGACTACACCAAACTATGCCTCTCTCTGTGTCTTTGGTTGTGCGTGTTGGCCAAACTTACGGCCATATAACTTGCAAACAATGTGTGTTCATCGGGTATAGCCCGCAACATAAAGGTGTCAAGTGCCTAGATGTTCCCACTGGTCGGGTGTATATCTCCCGCGATGTCGTTTTCAACGAGACAGTCTTCCCTTTCAAAAATCTCCATCCAAACGCCGGCGCCCTCTTACAAAAAGATATTCTTCTTCTTCCTGCTCATCTTTCCGGCTTAGATCAAGGGGGAAATAATACTACTGATCACATGAATAATTCTCATGACCATGCTACTAAGCCTGTTGATGATGCAGATAATACAGAAAAAAATTCTGCAGAAAATGGTGCTGAAAATACTGTGTTTCAGCCCATATTTCATGCCCCAGAAGAAGACAAATGCACGCGACACGAGGCTGATTCGCCTGTGCATGCAGCGTCGGGATCCGCGGGCGCGTGATCCCGTGCAGATACGACGCCGTCGCGGCAGGACTCCGCCTCGGGACGCCCAGGCGGCAACGGCCCACGCGGGGCCAAGCTGGGCCACTCTCCATCCGCCACGCGGGCTGCAGGCCAGCGCCTGTCTCCCACTTGCGCGCCCGTGGCGGGCCCCACCGTGCATGCAGACGAGGGCGCGTCGGGTGGCGACGCGGTCGCTGACTCGACAGGAGGTGATGCGGACGCTGGCGACGCGGGCGCTGATTCGCCCGTCCAGTCCGGCTGGGAATCCTCCTCGGGCCCTGCTTCCTCGGACGGATCATCCGGGATCGCCACCAGGCAGGCCTGCACGGTCGGGCGTGGGATCTTCTGCGCCCGGGCCAGCGGGTGTTACACGCACCACCACCACGACACTTCAAACAGTAAAAATTCAACCTGTTAATTACAAAAATATTTTGAAATTTGGTTTAACCTGTACAACAGGAGAGCCACGTTCTGTTGATGAAGCTTTGACGGATCCTAGATGGAAGAAGGCCATGGAAGAAGAATATATGGCTTTGAGGAAAAATGAGACGTGGCATTTGGTTCCACGTGGTCAAGGTAAAAATCTGATAGACTGGAAGTGGGTTTACAAAATTAAAAAGAGAGCAGATGGCACGGTTGATAGATACAAAGCCAGGCTAGTGGCAAAAGGTTTTAAACAGAGATATGGAGTAGATTACGAGGATACTTTTAGTCCGGTTGTTAAAGCTGCTACTATCAGATTGGTTTTGTCTGCTGCTGTGTCTAGGGGATGGAGACTACGACAGTTGGACGTGCAGAACGCCTTTTTGCATGGTGTTCTGGAAGAGGAGGTTTACATGAAACAACCACCTGGGTTTGAAAACAAGAATGCACCCTTTCATGTGTGTAAACTTGACAAGGCCCTCTATGGTCTGAAGCAGGCCCCGAGAGCATGGTATCATCACTTGAGTATGAAGTTACAAGCGATCGGCTTTGTTCCTTCCAAGTATGATATTTCATTATTTATTTTCAACAAATCCAAAATAACAATGTACATGCTCATATATGTTGATGATATCATCATTGCAAGTTCATCTGATGAGGCAGTGACAGCACTCCTGAAAGACCTAGGCTCTGAGTTTGCTTTGAAGGACTTGGGAGATATAAATTTCTTTCTCGGCATTGAAGTCAAAAGAAACAAAGATTGTATTATTTTATCTCAGGAAAAATATGCTAATGATCTTTTGAAAAGGGTTGGAATGCAGGATTGCAAGCTTTCACCAACCCCACTGTCTAGTTCAGAGAAACTATCCTTGCATGAAGGAGAGCTTCTGAGTCAGGAAGATAGTACTCAGTACAGAAGTATGATTGGTGCACTTTAATACTTAACTCTTACTAGACCAGATTTATCCTTTGCTGTAAATAAGGTATGCCAGTTTCTTCATGCACCTACCACCTTGCACTAGACTGCAGCTAAACGTATTCTGAGATATGTGAAGTATACAGTAAATGTTGGACTAATATTCAGTAAGTCTCAATCCACACTTGTTAGTGCTTTTACTGATGCTGACTGGGCTGGAAGTATTGATGACAGATGGTCCACAGGTGGTTTTGCAGTATTTCTTGGTCCAAATTTGATATCATGGTGTGCAAAGAAACAGGCTACTGTCTCCAGGTCTAGTACAGAAGCTGAGTATAAGGCATTGGCTAATGCTACTACAGAAATTATCTGGCTTCAGTCTTTGTTGAAGGAACTTGGAGTGACACAAATGCAGGCTTCTTGTTTATGGTGTGATAATCTTGGAGCTACCTACCTTTCTGCTAATCCAGTGTTTCATGCCAGAACAAAACATATTGAGATAGATTTTCACTTTGTCAGAGAACGTGTTGCCAACAAGGAGTTGGACGTTCGGTTTATTCACTCTGGAGATCAGATTGCAGATGGTTTCACAAAGGCATTGCCTACAAGGAGCTTCGAGAAATTTAGACGTAATCTCAACTTGATCAAGTTGTGATTAAGGGGGGGTGTTGAAATATCTCGTATAGGCCTATGTGCCGGCGCATATACTTGGTATAGGGTTAGTTAGTTAGTTAGAGATATACTTGTATTAGTTAAACCTCTTTCTATCTCTATCTATTATTTCCTTGTACTCCAAGTCTTGTATGCGATCATGGGATAAGCCCCATCATTGTCAATAAATACCCGCGGCCCTCTCTCGAGAGGGTAGAACGCTTCCACCATAATTTCTACACACACGCCATCAACATAGGAGCTTTGGTCCCCAATGCATGCAGGCTTGCTAAAGCCTTGATGGATCTACAGGATGAACATGTGTGGTGGGAGGTGATCCAGGGGGTATGGGTGGAGATGCTATGCTACTCTGCCAGTAGGTGCAGGGGGTACTTGCATGCCAAGAACATGAATGAAGGTACGGAGCTGCTCTCTTATGTCTCGATCCTCTTGTCACTCATGGGGATGGAGACATCTGCCGACAGGTATCAAATGACGGAGCCTCCTAAAACCAAGGAAGAAGAAGAGGTAGAAGGTGGAGAAGTTGGTGCTGAAGGCAGATCCATCCAGCACAAGATTAACATTCCTGTCTAAGTTATATCCCGAATCTTTACTTTGTTTGTTTATGTTTTCACAAAGGCATTTACAGATACTACTACTATACATGGAGTCTGTAGTATCAACAAACAGTTAAGTCGCTCGCTATTAAGATACACTAGTTATGTTCCTTGCTGGTAAAAATTAAACCCATTAAGCTATGCCACATGGCGCAAACTGGTTGACCGTGGTGAAAAGGCTTTGGGAGGTGTGGAAGTTTTTAAAATATTTTTTTCTTTTTGAATGGAGATGATCACCTCTCATATTTTTTTTAAATGGAGTGCTATACAGAGTGGCACTTGTTAGTAGACTGCTTTGTTGATTTTTTTTTACTTATTTTTTTAGATGGAGGCGAGGACTATATGTATTGTTTTAAATGAAAATGTGCACACAACTTTCTCCTTGTCGGCGCCACTGGGTGGGGCCCCAACCGCTAGTATACATTCATTGATAATGAACACCGGCATATGCATCGTACAACATCTCCTTACCTCGTAAATCACTAGCAAAAGGGCCCGTGCGCTCCAACGGAACAAAAAAAATCATAATCTCCAATGACGATGGCCACATGTTGTTGCATCACCAAGATACATTATCACTCTCAATTTCGTGAAATCATGAACACTTTTCTAACTCATGAACATATTTGAAATCATGAACCTTTTTCAAATTAGTGAACACTTTACAAATTTTTGAACCTTTTCTAAGAACATTTTTTGAAATCATGAACATTTTGTACTATTTGCAAACATTTAAAAAATTTGTGAATATTGTTTTTGGAAATTGGTGGAGCAAATTTTGAAATTCACGAACAGGTTTTTCAATTTAACGTACAATTTTTCGATTTAGCGAACATTTCTTGAAATGCATGATCATTTTTGTAAGTCATGAAGTGATTTTGAATTTTTAGGATATTTTCCATTCATTAACATTTTTTGAATTGGCTAAATTTTGTTCAATTTCATCAACATTTTTACCACACAAAATTTAAAATCTCATGAATATTTTTTATTTCCCAAATGTTTGTTTTCATAATTTTGAACAGTTTTCAATATGATTTTTTAACAAAATCATGAATTTTTTTGTATCTACAAATATTTGATAACTTATTAAACATTTCACTTAAAAATTCTCATTTTGAATTTTTGTAACTTTTTGAATACCCAAATTATTTTAATTAGTAAAAGAAGAAAACAGAAAATAAAATTGAAAAACAAATTTATAAAACTGGCCGCCCGGACATGGGCCGTCCCAAACGGGTGGTCTACATCTTCTCCTAAACACAGTATAGAAGGTCCCTACTGCATGGGTCGCCCCAGGTTGGCGATTCCCCTGTGTGAAACTCTTTTTAATCACTTATAGGTGACATTGCTGGGTAATATTTTGCAACTTTGGATGCAATTTCCGTGATGTACAGCCAGAAACAAGAGCCCCTTTTTATTAGGTATAAATGCATTCCTAGTCCTGTGTTGTACTACCATCAATTAAATGAGCATTTCACTGAAGGAGGTGTGACGCTTTGTTTGTTAGTTTGTTGATTAAATTTGGTCACCTGGCAGTAGGCAACCAGATGATGATGATGCAAGGTAGTCAGCAACAACTGATAATGTCCTCTGGAATTTGTCTTGCTTGAGTAAGGTATAAAGCGGCTTGATCAGCAAGCATGTAGACGGAGTGCATGACTTGAGCTCCCCCTCTCCTCCCCCCTCTAGCTGTCGTCACCCCTCTCCTCCACCCTCTTCCTCTGGATCTCCTCCCTCCCAATCCCCTCCCCCTTGATCCGATGAGGGCTTCGAGCCGCTGATATCCTGCATGTGCACATGGCTTAGTTGTAGCCTTTTCGAAGTAAGAGTATCGATCACACAGGGAGCACATGAATCATTCTTTTGTCCTATGCAGTGTGCAAACGATGTGCCTAAAAATTGTAAGTGATCCAGGACAGTAATAATAATGAAGAAGAAGTTGCAAGTATAAAGGTGAATGAATCAACTGAAATAAATAGCTGGTAATGTAAATAAGACTTGAGACAATGGGTTTCAAACGTTCCCGAGAGTCCGGAATCCCCTCTAATGTGCATCTATAGCGGTGCCTAAACACAATACTACTTCAGAAAGTCGCGAATCACTAATGGGAATCCCCATGTAAGATGTGGGGAAGAATCCCTGG
Source organism: Triticum timopheevii (assembly GCA_963921465.1). Classification (NCBI taxonomy): domain Eukaryota; kingdom Viridiplantae; phylum Streptophyta; class Magnoliopsida; order Poales; family Poaceae; genus Triticum; species Triticum timopheevii. Next base: position 1,533,535 of record OY997272.1, on the reverse strand, counting down.
GCACAGTTTAGACAGTTTGCGATGCACTGGAGCTCGTCATGAGGGTAGCCGAGTACCATCACCTCGCTCTTAGCGAAGTTGAAAATGAAAATGGGCCGACCCAATTGGTGGCACGAGTGCAGTTTTTTGTAGATCGAGCTCCACGGTACCCTATAGCTTGGCCGTTCAGTGTGGCATCCACTGCATAGAGATATGTGCATAGTGTTGAAAAACTGCAGCGGTGCCAGTGCAATTAGTGCTTGATTCTCATGCCTGTGACCGGCCATGCCTCTCTCTGTCCTACAATACACCCACGTGAAATTCTGACAACACCTCTCTCTCATGCACAAAGATTCTTTACATGCAAATGAAATCTACATGCATACAGTCTCTCGCTCACTTTCAGAGCAAAGACTTTTCTCTTGACCTGCTAAAACAAATTGTGTCTCTTATTTATGTAAAAAAAACTCACTAACACAAACCCTATCTCTCTTTTATAAAAGTGTTCTTTCTCACAGTATTTTATTTTCAAAAGTTCTCTCTCAGTTTCACAACGTTGTCTCTCTTCAATCTGTTGGCCCAGACCCTCTTGTACGTCGCTCGTAGACGAGTTCTTTCCGTCAAGAGCGTGCTCGTAGTCGACGAACCAGCCGAGTTCTTTCCGGCCGTAAGGTAGACTACACCCACGTACAAAAGTACTAAGCAAGCAAACACACAGGTGGATCAATCTTGAAGCTAGGTACGTACGGGACTAGCATGCACGTAGGTAACAACACGCTGATCGATCTAATCTCGCCGAGACACAACACGCCGAGTTATGGCCACGGGAGCGTGTCGCTCCCGTCAATACTTCGTATTGATTTGATCTGGATCGGTACAATTGTTACAGGGGTACATGGATCTATATACTAGCTAAAACAACTAGCACTAGTCCTACTCGGTGTATTGTTAGAAACCTACACGGACTCAAATATACACGTACAAGCAATGACACACACGTATAGCCTTGTCGTGTTTAACTCTAACAATCAACCCCCTAAACACGACGTCGTCACGTCACAGCTCCGACGCCGATCCTTCTTCGCATCTCCAAGAACTTCTCTCGATCCAAAGTTTTGGTTAGCATATCCGCCAGTTGATCAGTGGTGCAAATGTAGTTGAACTTCATTTTACCTTCTTCCACGCAGTCCTTCTTGTAGTGATACGTCGTATCAATGTGCATGCTACTATCATGCCGCACTGGATCCTCGCGTAGAAAACTTTCAAATTTGCTATCAACATTGAGCACCACTTATTCTAGATCTCGATCCATGAGATCACCGTGTAGTCTTCCTAGCCACACACCATGACACACCGCAGTGGCAGCTGCAATATACTCTATTGCATCAACTAGGGGTGCTTTGCCCTTCTTGCTCAGCTCAAGACGAGATTTCATTGGAGCTTCAACTGGATTGCGATCTTTCATGCCACGGCTTTCAAGTACCTTTCTTGCGTATGCCTCCCGACATAGTGTGATCCCCTCCGTCTTTCGATAATAGCTCAAAAGACCAAGATCATCCATCTTGAAAAGCTCTTTCATTTGTAGATTGAATTTTGCAATCACCTCTTCATCGGTTCCAGTTATAAATAGGTCGTCGACGTAGATGCCAACTAGTAGACGATCCCTTCCTTCACCTCTCTCTTCTTCGAAGTCCACACCTTCCTCTTGCACGTACTCTTTGGCTACTAGCCTCGCTTTGTGCTTAGGAACCCTTCGGCATTTTTCTTGATCACAAATTCCCACTTGAGATCCATGGTTTTTCATTGTTGGGAAGATCCACGAGCTCCCATGAATTATTTTCATGGATCGACCCCAACTCTTCTTTCATAGCATGACGCCAACACTCCTTCATATTTGTGTCCATAAATTCTGCCGATTCCTCGGCACTTGCTAGACACCGTCGTCCACTCCCTTTCACTTTTACTGGGTCAAGCATCCGAAGAGTTGTCTTCGGATATGGGTGTAACACCGGCTGCAGATGATCAGTTGTACATGGACGTGTCCTTTTCTCTTCTTTTTTTGAAAAGGGGTTTTATCCCAGCATCTGCATCAGAAAGATGCATACAGCTCATATTATTAATAAAAATATCCAGCAACAAGTCTCCAAGTCTCGAAGTATGAAATAAACAAATGCTTATAAGTGCTAAACAAAAAGCCACAACCGGCTGGCAAATAAAATAGGAGCACTACATGCCTATCCTATTACATGACCGCCATCCAAACCGGTTGAAAATATCCCGAGCTACCATCTCCCATCAGGTAGACGCAGTAACCAAACGCTCCCTGGCCTCCGTCGAAGTGAGTAGCGACCACATACGGATCAACGCAGTGGCCCTGAAGATAACCTGCAAAAAGTGAATGTTTGTTGATCTGTTAAAAGCCAAATCATTTCTGCAGTTCCAGACTTCCCATAATAAAGCACAAACGTCAACACGAATGTGCCTCGCTGTATCTGAGTCAACCCCATCAAGCCACGTTTCAAATAACGTGTTGATGAAAGTAGACGGATTAATATTAAAGGAAATATGAATCGACCGTCACAGAATCTTAGCCAGCGGACAATCAAGAAAGAGGTGTTTGATAGTTTCGTTATGGTCACAAAAACTACATCTTGCAGAACCCACCCAGTTGCAACCTTTCTCCTGTACCATCGAAGGTGACGCAGGTGCAAAGTTAACTGTTAGGATTTACTTGAGTCGTATAGATCAAGGACTTAGCCTAGTTTTTCTTTCTGTTATGTTATTGTACGTGACAGCTTTGCATAGCGTCACAGTTGTTTCCTTTGCGTAGAAGATCGGAGGCCGAGTCGTGCTCCGTTCACGACGGGCCGGTAGCTGCGCGCCCGTGGTCATGATCCGCTCGTCGTGGGATGGCACGTCGAGAGCGGGCATGGCGCATGGATTGGGCGGCGTTGTTGCGCAGGGAATAAGAAGGGAGAAAAACAGAAAAGGCCGCAAGCAAGTTGGCGGCGAAAAACTACCTCGTGTCTTTCTGAACCTTAGCTGAACCTGATCTGTCAATCGCGAGTGAGCGAGAGAGTTGCCCAGTGGCAACGACAATTGGCATCAGAGCCTCGTCAGAGATCCTGTCGACATGGCCGGCGGGAAGAAGCCGGTGCAGACTGAGAAGGGCGACAAGTCAGGGTCGAGGTCACTAGCGCGCCGTTCGCGATCACCGTCTCACTCCCCGCGACGCGGACGGAGCCGCACGATCCATGGCCGCGAGCTGGCGGTGCCGGTGGTGCAGAAGGTGATCCGTAAGTCTGCATCGGCGAACTGGCCGATGCTGACCAAGACCAACTACAACGACTGGTCGTTCCTGATGAAGGTGAAGCTGGAGGCGCGTGGCTATTGGGACGCCGTCAGGCACGGCGACGTCGACTTCCACGAGGACCGTATGGCGTTGGAGGCCATCCTTGGAGCGGTGCCACCTGAGATGGTGGGCGCGCTGGCCGGCAAACCGTCGCCGAAGGCGGCGTGGGACGCGATCGCCACCATGCGCATCGGCGGCGATCGTGTGCGCGCAGCCAAGGCCCAGTCGCTGGCGCGGGACTTCGAGACTATCGAGTTTCGCGACGGGGAGACCGTAGACGATTTCGCGATGCGGCTCGGCTCCATGGTCACCAACCTGAATATCCTTGGCGACAAGGTCAACGAGGAGAAGGCGGTAAGGAAATTCTTGCGTGTGGTGCCTCCAGGGTACTCGCAGATCACCCTGTCCATTGAAACACTTGTTGACCTCGATGCATTGAGCATTGAGGATCTGACAGGCCGCCTCAAAGCAGCCGAGGAGAGATTTGATCACGGCGGCTCAGGGCAAGCCGGCGGAAACCTGCTGTTCACTGAGGAGCAGTGGCTGGCGCGCTACAAGCAGCGCGAGCAGGGCGAGGGATCAGCGCGCGGCGGTGGTCGTGGAAGCGGCCGTGGTGGCGGTCGTGGACGCGGCAGAGGACGTGGCGGTAAGGGCAGGGACAGCACGCCCGGAAATGGCGCGCCCGGCGGCGGCCGAGGGGCGTCGGGCGGCGGGTCTCACTTCAGGGGCAACTGCCATAACTGTGGCATCCAGGGCCACATGGCTCGGGATTGCACCAAGCCCAAGAAGCAGCGCAAGGAAGAGGCCAACCTCAACCAGGTGCAGGAGGATCAGCCAGCGCTGCTCATGGCGGTGAGTTGCGGACTCGCCCAAATCCACCTTGAGCCGGCGCGCGAGCGCATCTTCCTCAACGAGAAGAGCGTGATCCCGGCACAGACGGCGTGCAACGCCTGGTACCTGGACACGGGCGCGAGCAATCACTTGACAGGCAAACGGGCCGTGTTCTCCGTGCTCGATGAGACGGTGACCGGCACGGTCAGGTTCGGCGATGGCTCATCAGTTGATATCTGTGGGCGTGGAACAGTGGTGTTCAATTGTAGGAACAAGACACAACGTGCACTGACACGGGTGTACTACATACCCTAACCGAAGAGCAGCATTGTGAGCATTGGGCAGCTCGATGAGGTGGGCTGCAAGACGGTGGTCGAAGACGGCGTGATGAGCATCTTTGACCAGGAGAGGCTGCTGCTGGCGCGTGTGAGCCGCTCTAGGAGCCGGCTATACACGCTACAACTTGATGTCACGGGGCCGGTGTGCCTCCTCGCCAAGGCCGACGACGCGGCGTGGCGGTGGCATGCACGCTACGGGCATCTGCACTTCAGGGCGCTCCACGACCTCTCCAGCAAGGGCATGGCCGTCGGCATGCCGCCGATCGCACGGGTGGATCAGCTCTGCGACGGGTGCACCCTGGCCAAGGTGCATCGCACGCCATTCCCGCGCGCATCCTCGTATCGCGCAGAGCGCGGCCTGGAGCTCGTGCACGGCGACTTGTGCGGTCCGGTGACGCCAGCGACACCAAGCGGCAATCGATATTTTCTCCTCATCGTCGACGACTACAGCCGCTACATGTGGGTGGAGATGCTGCGCACAAAGGATGAGGCGTTCAAGTTCTTCTGCAAGATAAAGGCGCTTGCCGAGAGCGAGCGCGGCGTGAAGCTCCTGGCGTTCAGAACGGACCGGGGCGGTGAGTTCAACTCCATCGCCTTCAAGTCTTACTGCGATGAGAATGGGATCAAGAGGTACACGACGGCGCCGTACTCCCCACAGCAGAACGGTGTCATGGAACGCCGGAACCAGACGGTGGTTGAGACCGCTCGCAGTCTGCTCAAAGCCATGCACGTGCCCGGTGAATTCTGGGGTGAAGCTGTGAAGACAGCGGTGCATATCCTGAACAGAGCACCCACGCGTTCGCTAGACGGTGTCACCCCCTACGAGGCTTGGCACGGTCGACGCCCGAACATCGCTTACCTGCGCACTTTTGGGTGCACTGCGTTCGTGAAGAAAGTCGGTCTGGGCATCACCAAGCTGCCAGACCGCGCGGCGCCCATGGTGTTCATAGGGTACGAGGACGGCAGCAAGGCCTATCGCGTCTACGACCCGGCGACCCACAAGCTGCACATCACCCGCAACGTGATCTTTGATGAAGATCGTCCCTGGAACTGCGAAGCAGCACCTGATGCGGCATTGCCCGTGGGCGCACCTGCCATCTTGACCGTCGAGTACACCGTCGACGGCACTGAGCCCAGCAGCGAAAGCGACAGCGCTCCGGACGCGCCCCCGGTGACACCGTGCGCTCCGTCGGCGTCCAGTGAGCCACGCATGCCGGAGCCATCTCCTGTGCAGTTTGTGACGCCTCCCACAGGAGAGACTCACGATATAGAAGGGGTGGCGCGCCGGTTTCGCATGATGGAGGAAGTGATCGCCCACGCAGAGCCGGTCGAGATCGAGTATAGTGGGTTGTGCCTGCTTGCTGCTAAGGAGCCCGACAACGTCGACGACACACTCGGCGAGGGGTGCTGGAGAAAATCCATGGAAGAGGAGATGCGGGCCATCCGCGACAACGAGACATGGGAACTGACGGAGCTCCCTCCTGGACACCGGGCCATTGGGTTGAAATGGGTATTCAAGATCAAGAAAGACCCTCAAGGTAATGTGATCAAGCACAAAGCTCATTTATTTGCTAAGGGATATGCGCAGACATAGGGCATTGATTTTGAGGAGGTGTTCGCGCTGGTGGCACGGATGGAGACCGTGCGCGTGCTCGTCGCGCTCGCCGCGCACCGCGGCTGGCATGTCCATCATATGGACGTGAAGTCTGCCTTCCTCAACGGAGAACTTGCAGAGGAGGTGTACGTGCGGCAACCAGAGGGCTTCATCGACAACAGCAACACACAAGGCGTTCTGAAGCTGCGCAAGGCGCTGTATGGGTTGCGGCAGGCACTACAGGCCTGGAACATCAAGCTGGACAGTGCACTCGCGGCGCTCGGCTTCGAGCGGAGCCCGCTTGAGCATGCTGTGTACAAGCGCGGCAGCGGCGACACCCTCCTGCTTGTGGGGGTGTACGTGGATGATCTGATCATCACGGGCGCCAACGCCGGTGAGATCGCAGAGTTCAAGGCGGAGATGCAGCGCACTTTCAGCATGAGTGATCTTGGCCCCCTGAGCTACTACCTCGGAATCGAGGTCGAACAGAAGGGGGACACCATTACACTCTGTCAGAGCAGCTATGCCCGCAACATCCTCGAACAGACGGGGATGACAGGGTGCAAGCCGTGCTTGACGCCGATGGAGAATCGCCTGCGATTGTCAAAGAGCGACGGGAGCCCAGCTGTGGACGCAACTTACTACAGAAGCGTGGTGGGCAGCTTGCGCTATCTAGCAAACACCCGGGCTGACATTGCCTACGCGGTTGGGATCGTCAGCCGCTACATGGAGGCGCCAACAGCGCAGCATATGCCCGCGGTGAGGCATCTATTGTGCTACATCAGTGGCACAATCCATCACGGATGCAAGTACCAACGAGGCAGAGGGGATGAGCCAGACCTTGTAGGGTACAGTGACAGCGACCATGGCGGTGACCTTGATGATCGGAAGAGCACAAGCGGAGCTGTTTTCTTCCTGGGGCGAAATCTGATTACCTGGGCGTCGCAGAAACAAAAGATCATCGCCATGTCCTCCTGCGAGGCAGAGTACGTGGCAGCAGCGGCGGTAGCTATGCAAGCAGTGTGGCTGAGCCGGCTGATCGTTGACATTCAGGGCACTGAAGCAAAAAGTGTCAAGCTGCTGGTGGACAACAAATCAGCGATCGCGTTGAGCAAGAATCCGGTGCATCATGATCGTAGCAAGAACATTGACTTGTGGTATCATTTCATCCGAGACTGTGTTGAGACTGGCAAGATTGACATCGATTATGTGGGCACTGAAGATCAGCTCGCGGACATGCTCACCAAGTCCCTGGGGAGAGTTCAGTTCATGGAGCTGAAGAAGAGGATCGGCGTCGAGGAGGTGCAGCTCGGACGACACAAGTAAGGGGGTGATTTGTTAGGATTTACTTGAGTCATATAGATTAAGGACTTAGCCTAGTTTTTCTTTCTGTTATGTTATTGTACGTGACAGCTTTGCATAGCGTCACAGTTGTTTCCTTTGCGTAGAAGATAGGAGGCCGAGTCGTGCTCCGTTCACGACGGGCCGGTAGCTGCGCGCCCGTGGTCATGATCCGCTCGTCGTGGGATGGCACGTCGAGAGCGGGCGTGGCGCATGGATCGGGCGGCATTGTTGCGCAGGGAATAAGAAGGGAGAAAAACAGAAAAGGCCGCAAGCAAGTCGGCGGCGACAGAATACCTCGTGTCTTTCTGAACCTTAGCTGAACCTGATCTGTCAATCGCGAGTGAACGAGAGAGTTGCCCAGTGGCAACGACATTAACTTCTTGCACTGCGGATGATTTTGTTGGTGCAGCCGGGGTCCTTTCCAGCGCACCTGCATGCGAGCCACCTGCTCCTTCTAGCCCATCTAATAGGCGTTCACGTGGTGGTGATTTTCCTGGTAGAGCTACTGTACATTCCTTGTACGTACTGCTTCTACCTTGGGTTGCTGCTGTGTTGCCGTCGTCAGCTCGAGCAACTAGGCTGCCAAGCGCGCTCGCTGAGACGGGCCACGCTCCTTCCAGCCGTGTGGGACACTACGGGCTTCGCTACCGCGTCCCACGTCGTGGTGTGTGACGCGATGTCCGTGCTTGCCATGCTGCCTGACACCGTCGACGCGAGGCTGCTCCTTGCCGTGTCCGGCGTCATGTACGCATCACACTCATCTGGTCCGAGTGTAACTCGCCGCAGATCTCTATTTGCCTTGTGATCTTTTGACACGACCACATCAAAACGCCTGGTGTCGTGGACTTCTGACGCCACGACTTCCTCTATCTGCACATATTCTGAACTGCTCTTTCGACCACAGCTGGCATTTTTCGGAGGCGCCGCACAAAGACTGCTTCTCCGTGGCCGCGCACACGCAGCTATCGCCGCCTCCGCTCCAGCAAAGTTGGCACTTACGTCCATAGCACTTACATAAGTTTCGGAAACACTCCCAGCATTTGTAGCTTCGACACGAGTTTCCGAACCATGAAGTTGATGGCAAACTTTTTCTTCCACAAGCTCGACAATTTCTTTAGTCAACGCTTGAGAGTCTGGATCCTCGCCGTCCACCAGTTTACACATTAAGATCATGTCTCCATCATCTCCTTGCCGGGCAATGAGCGCCTTCTGCTTCGGTGCTTCTTCGCAGTCAGCCTTGAAGTCGTCGAGGAGGACACAGTTATAACATCTCACTTTCCTGATGTCAAACTTTCTCCTCGGTGGTGGTGCAGCCTCATCGTCTGAGTTGTCGTCCGAGTTGGCGAAGTTCTTTCTCGCCGAACGCTACTTCCCCTTTTTCTTGCTGTTGCTCCTCGATCCGCCCATCTTTTCTAGGGAGATCCACTGCGTCTTCGTGAGCATCACAAGCTCGTCGTTGCTCCCGTCCCCAAGATTGTACCGCATACGCTCATCATGAGCCTTGTACCATCCGACGTGATCATCGATGGAGAGAGTCGCGAGATCGACGCACTGCTCGATCGCCATGACAATTTGCAGGTAATGGGGAGGGGCCGCACGCAAGAACCGCCGGACAACCGAGGCCTCCGTGAGGTTCTCTCCAAGCGCGCGAATCCGATTGACAAGAGTAGCCACCCGTGAAGCGAACGCATCCACGGACTCATCATCGCCCATGACCAAAGTCTAGTAGTTCCTTAGGAGAGTTTGGAGATTGGCTTGCTTGACACGGGTGTGTCCCTCGAACATGAGCTTCAGCGTATCCCACACCTCCTTCGCCGTTGCTTTGGCGATTAGGTGCTGGAGGACGTCCATCGACATCACCGAGTAAATCGCCAACGCTGCCTGCCGATCCTTCCGGTGCTCGGCTCCCTCCTTCTTGAACGCGTCACCTCCGGGATCCACCGCGTCCCATAGCTCATTGGCGCGGAGACCACACTCCATGAGGGCCTTCCAGACTCCGAAGTTCTCGCGATCAAACCGTGACACGATGAACTCGCCAGAGCAGCAATTACTTTAGCCGCACCGGAGTACTCTGCTAGCTGCTTGGTCTTCTCGTCGTCCGACATGATCTCCTGGTACTAGAAGATCAAACTTGCTCTGATACCAATTGTTGGCCCAGATCCTCTTATACGTCGCTCGTAGACGAGTTCTTTCCGTCGAGAGCGTGCTCGTAGTCGACGAACCAGCCGAGTTCTTTCCGGCCGTAAGGTAGACTACACCCACGTACAAAAGTACTAAGCAAGCAAGCACACAGGTGGATCCATCTTGAAGCTAGCTACGTACGGGACTAGCATGCACGTAGGTTTTTTTTTTGAACAACTGAAAGGCGCATACCGCGCCAATTCATTCATTATAACAACAGCTTACATGGTTAATGGCATATCCCTTTTGTGATACATCTTGGATAACCTGCTTCAGGGAATGATGCCAGCTTTGATGTTCAGCAATAATACAAGTAGTTACACAATGTTGATTTGGATTAAATTCGTGCGAATAAGCTAGCTTTGCTGTATCATGAGCTACCGAGTTGTGGTTCCTTCTTACATGGAATACCTAGACATGGCTTGAGCTTGTGAGGGCACAGAAATCTGGTAATATACCTCTAAGCATCAAGTGTCCAGGCTGCCTTGTTGGTTCCCTTGCCGCTGCTGCTTTTGCTAAAGTTAAATTATCCATTAGAATGGCAGCCTCATGTATTCCTGTCATGTTTATGATGATGGCTGCTAACTTGATCGGCAAGGCTTCGGCATGTATCGCTGATTGAGCTTGCATTGCTGTTGCGGAAATCTTGATCTGCCATTTTGTTCGTCGTTCTTGTCCTTCTATGGATATCCCTAATTCCCTATACCTGTTTTCCCTTTTCCGTTCACACTTGATTGTTCCTGTTTATTCCAAGCTGCATCCGTGAATATTTTCGTTGAGGCTGAAATTTCAGTCAGATTAACTGTATTCCCTTGAACATATTTATCTTCCTATGCTTGCAATCCTTTCCTGTTTCAGAAGTAGTTGTTTCCTGCATATTTATATTTTGTTCCAAAGATAAACTGTTTATGATTGCTTGAGCCGCATGGAAGACCTGTATTGGAGATGCATCTTTTCTTTGAAAAACTTTGTCATTCCTGAACTTCCAAAGGCACCACAAAAAAATGAAAATATTACTTAAGGTTGCATTTGGATGATTTGAATTAGCTAAGTTTAAGATGGTAGTAACTAAAGAATCTGAATTCTGACATAATAAATCAGTTCTAATGTACCAGGGGTTTGCAAACCATGCAGCTCTAGCATAAACACAGTTGAAAAATATGTGCATCTCATACTCTTCTAAGCCACATCTTGAGCAGAGCTTACTAATGTGCTTAGAATACTTACCTGCTCTCTTCCCTGTAGGTAAAGCTTTTCTTACCAGTCTCCATGCAAATGTTTGGATTCTAGGAACCATATTTCTGTCCTTCCATAACTGCTTTAAGAGTTCTTTTAAATTATTGTTTAGAGTTCTAGGTTGTGGCTCTCCTTCCTCTTGCAGGACCTGCAAACAAGTTTTATATGCACTTTTTGTAGTGAATTTCCCTGTTGGTGTGTGTTTCCAACATAAAATATCTTCACCTTCTTCCTGTATGATTGGCACCAGCTTGATGGAAATAGCTGTACCAGAATCAAATAAAAGATCTATGAGATTAGCATTCCATTTTTTCTGCCCTGGAATCCAAAAATCTCTAATAAGAGCCGGATAGATAAAATCATTATCTTGAATTATGATATGATCATAAATACTTTCCCAAGCGTTAAACCACGGAGAGCTCCAAAGAGAGATATTGCCAGCTTTGATTTGGAAAAAAGAATTTGTAATAAGAATTGGCCTAACTTTAAGAATGGAGGCCCAAAAGGCAGATTTGGGAACATTATGATTGGCTCTCCAAATAGAGGAGTCAGGAAAGTATTTAGATTTTAGGATTTTTGATAGATGGCTGTCAGGCCTTTCAACAATTCTCCGAGCAGCTGCAAGAATGAGACACCTGTTGGTAGCTTGAATATTCTTGATTCCCAGCCCCCCTTCATTTTTTGGAGCACAAATGTCCTTCCAAGCTCTAAGACAAAGAGATTTGGCATTAGCTTCTTCCCTAACTCCCGTCCACCAGAAGTTCCTAATGATAGCGGTAAGTTTGGCCAAGAATTTTTTGGGGAAGAGAATATTTGACATGTAATAAATGGGAATAGAAGCAAAAACTGAATTAATAAGAGTGAGTCTACCAGCATGTGAAAGTTTATTGGCTTTATAGGTTGGGAGCTTGGATTTGAATTTGTCAATAACAAAATTATAAGCTGAGGACCTATCTTTAGCTGGGAGAATGAGAGCGTGACCAAAATGAGTGAAATTATTATCAATGATGGGAACCGGGAAGATATTTCTGATTGCAAGTTGAATACTAGCATCCACACCTTTACTAAACAGAATACCTGATTTGGTCCAGTTGGGGGTTTGACTAGAGATAGTACAAAAAGAACGGATAATCTCATTCATAGTATTAGCTTCCTCTATGGTGGCCAGTCCACAAACAAAGAGGTCATCAGCAAACATGAGAGAATGGATTGGGGGGCAATAAGGTCCAAGAGATATACCTGACAAGTGGTTGGCTGTCATGGCTTCTTGCAAGGATATTGAGAGCTCATTTATGGCAAGAACAAACAAATAGGTGAGAGAGGGCATCCTTGTCTTATACCTCTACTGCTTCTGAATCTCGCATAAGATTGACCATTAATGACAACAGAGAAAACATGAGTAGCTATGCATGCATGGATGAGATGAATGAAATGACTATGCAACCCTTTTCGCGTCAAAGCCGATGTAATGAAATTCCACTCAAGACGATCAAAAGCTTTTGCCAGATCAATTTTAAGCATAAAGGCAGGAGTGTTCCAAGAATTAAGAGTAAAGGAATGAGTGATTTCTTGGGCAATAATGATATTATTACTAATTCTCCTACCTTCAATAAAAGCTTGTTGAGAAGGATGAATAAAATTAGGGAGGTGTGGTTTAAGTCTATTGGCCAAGGATTTAGCAATAATTTTATAAACAACATTGCAGAGACTAATAGGTCTAAAATCAGCAGGAGTAGTACAAACAATTTTTTTAGGAATTAAAACAATGTTTGTGTTATTTATATGATTAGGCATTACCCCTGTTTCATAAAATTTTCTTACCAGATTGGTGATATCCTCTCCTATCCAATCCCAAGCCGCCAGGTAGAACGCCACATTGAATCCATCTGGCCCTGGGGATGCATTGACCTTCATTTCCTTCAAAATGCTCCAAACCTCCTGTTTATCTGGGATAGAGTTGGTATAATCTCGGCTGTCATTGTTTGTTGTTGTTGCATCGTACGACCTCCCAAGATCTACATTGTTAGACTTGAAGATTTCTTTAAAATAGTCTACAAATATGTGCGCAATTTTATCTGGGTTAATATGAGTAATATTTTTATTATCCCTGATCGAAACTATTTGGTTTTTCCTCCTCCTTTTGAGAACGGCTTGATGGAAAAAACTGGTGTTCCTATCTCCTTTTGTCGCCCAATGTTTCTTAGGTCTCTGGCTATAGAATTGAGTTAGCTTCGTTAAATTTTCCTCAAACCTGCAAACAAGTGCTGCTTCCATATTGTGATCCTCCTCATGCAATGGTTTTTTTGTATATTCTTAATTTGTTCCTCCAGAGAATTGAGTTCCTGATTCAGAGGTTTCTTCTTCTTGCACCATTTCTTGAGTGATCCTGCAAGGTGGTTAATTCTAGCATAGAAAGGCCTATGAGTAGTACTATTCCAAGCAACTTTGGCATATTCATTAAAATCCTTTTCCATGAGCCACCAATTTTCAAATTTAAAAGTTTGCAAAGGCTTTCTGAAATTACCTTCAGTGGAGACAAGAATGGGAGCGTGGTCGCTAATTGTGATCGGCATATTATAGACATTAGTGATCGGATATAAAGCACACCATTCAGCATTTACCAAGCATCTATCTAGGCGTTCATAGATAGGCACAGAAGAATATCGCTTATTAGTCCAAGTATAAGCAGGCCCACTATATCCTAGATCAAAAAACCTGCAAGATTTAACAATGTTACGGAAAGCACGAATACGATTACTATTAACATGCTGGGAGTTCTTATCATCGTCATACAAAATGTTATAATATCTCCCATACAAACAACTGGCTTGTTGGCATTATCACATACAGAAGATGCTACAAGATCCCAAATCTGGTTTGTCTGACGATTGTAAGGATCCCTGTAAACACAAACCAGAGCAAACTCTTCTCTAGACACTACATTTACTACAGTAGCTAAGATAACATGAAAATTAGAAATATGTACATGCACTTGAAGGTCATTACTCCACATCAGCCAAAGTCCTCCTGATCGATTCTTGGAAGGCACTACAATACTGTCATGCATGTCAAAATGTGTGTTCAAGTCAGCAGAATTGAATACAGATGATTTTATTTCAGAAATAAAAATTACCTTGGCTTTTGAAGCGTGGATTAACCTAGCCAGATAGCACATTTTGGTACTGCCAAGGCCCTAGCCCATGCCTCGGCAGTTCCAAGCTATCGTCCTCATGGCGCCCGTGGCGCCTTAAGGGCTGACGCCATAGCCCCATCAACTTCCATGTCACCTTGTGGATGAGTTTCGAAAACTGAAAATGTATCATCATTGTCATTGCTACTTTCTCCAACTTGACCTTGTACTTTGGTTAAAGCTTCAGCACCCCCATAGTCAACATGAGCATCCATCCCCTTATATCTTTTATCAACTGTCATAGGAGGGGAGAAAGCGCCATATTTGGACCCTAGAGAGCCTGCGCTAAAGGATGGTGAGGGTGTCCTAATAGGCCCTGGTTCATAGTCCTCTCCTCCTATTGATTCCACTCTTGCAGGAGATCTGTTGTAGCGATAAGGATAAGGACTACCAGTTCTTTCCTTGATGGAACTATTATCTTTGCGCATACGATTCTGATTGATTATTTTCTTAGATAAATAATGGCGATTTCTAATGGGACCTCCAGAGCCAACAAAAGGAAGTCTTGAATCTCCTGAGTTAAAATCTCCGGATCCATTAGTCGGCCGAACATCCCAGCCTGAAACTCTACGCCGATTGAGGGAGTCCTGGACTAGGGGGTGTCCGGACAGCCGGACTATCATCGTCCGCCGGACTCCAAGACTACGAAGATACAAGATTGAAGACTCCGTCCCGTGTCCGGATGGGACTTTCCTTGGCGTGGAAGGCAAGCTTGGCAATACGGATATGTAGATCTCCTACAATTATAACCGACTCTGTGTAACCCTAGCCTCCTCTGGTGTCTATATAAACCGGAGGGCTTTAGTCCGTAGGACACAACATACATCACAACAATCATATCATAGGCTAGCTTCAGGGTTTAGCCTCCTTGATCTCGTGGTAGATCCACTCTTGTACTACCCATATCATCAATATTAATCAAGCAGGACGTAGGGTTTTACCTCCATCAAGAGGGCCCGAACCTGGGTAAAACATCGTGTCCCTTGTCTCCTGTTACCATCCGCCTAGACGCACAGTTCGGGACCCCCTACCCGAGATCCGCCGGTTTTGACACCAACATTGGTGCTTTCATTGAGAGTTCCTCTGTGTCGTCACCGATAGGCTCGATGGCATCTTCAATCAACAACGCTGTCCAGGGTGAGACTTTTCTCCCCGGCCAGATCGTATTCGGCGGCTTCGCACTGCGGGCTAATTCACTTAGCCATCTGGAGCAGATCGAAAGCTACGCCCCTGGCCATCAGGTCAGATTCGGATGCCTAAACTTCAAAACCGACATCCGCGGGGACTTGATCTTCGACGGGCTCGAGCCAAAGCCAAGCGCGCCGCACTGTTGCGATGGGCATGATCTAGCTCTGCCGCCGAACAGTGCCTTGGTGGCCGCACAAGAATCCGCTTCGGCCCTTAGTCCGGAGCCGATCGCCCAGATCGAGGATCGGTGGATGGACACCACCTCGGGGGCTTCAACTTCCACGGCGATGGAGCTGAACACTAACCTTGTCCCTCGCGAAAATCGTGATTCCGAGGTGCCGGACTCCTTGCCGGACTCCGGACCTCCCACGCCCCTACCAATCGAATCGGATTGGGCGCCAGTTATGGAATTCACCGCCGCGGACATCTTCCAATACTCACCCTTTGGCGACATCCTAAATTCACTAAAGCATCTCTCCCTATCGGGAGAGTCCTGGCCGGACTATGGCCAGGATGGTTGGGATACGGACGACAAAGAAATTCAGAGCCCACCCACCACCCACTTTGTAGCCACTATCGACGATCTTACCGACATGCTAGACTACGACTCCGACATCGACGCTATGGACGACGATGCCGGAGACGAACAGGAACCAGCGCCTACAGGGCACTGGAAGACCACAACGTCATACGACATATACATGGTGGACACCCCAAAGGATGGGGACAGCGAAGAAGTAGCGGAGGCAGATTCCTTAAAGAAACAGCCCAAGCGCCGGCGTCAGCGGCGCCGCTCTAAATCCCGCCACAGCAAGAATGGAGATTCCGGCACAGGAGATAATAATACCCCAGAGAGTGCCGAAGATAATCCCCTCCAGCAAGACTCAGCGCAGGAGGACGCAGAAGCAAGCCCCCACGAGAGGGCGGCAGACTAAGAGGTCGAGGATTATAACTATATACCTCCCTCCGAAGACGAGGCAAGCCTCAACGACGACGAATTCGTCGTGCCCGAGGATCCCGTCGAACAAGAGCGTTTTAAACGCAGGCTTATCGCCACGGCAAATAGCCTAAAGAAAAAGCAGCATCAGCTTCAAGCTGATCAGGACCTGCTGGCCGATCGATGGACCGAGGTCCTCGCGGCCGAATAGTTTAAACTCGAACGCCCCTCCAAAAGCTACCCCAGACGCAAGTTTCTCCCCCGATTAGAGGAGGAAGCATACATACCTTCATCACCAGCGCACGATACGGCCGACCGACCACCCCGTGGCCGTGACAGAGAGGCATCCAGACCCTCCACAAAGACCGTACCCCGGCATCACTCCAAAAGTACGAAGCCAAGAGGGAACGCGCCGGACTTGCGAGACGTATTGGAGGACAAAGCAAGGCAATCCAGATCCATCTACGGATCACGAGGGCGCCCCACGACCCGTGACGAATACCGTCGCGCCGGATAGAATAACCCCGGCCGGGCCGAACACAGCAGACAACGCTCTCTCGAGCTGCGTCGTGATATTGCTCAATATAGAGGCGCCGCACACCCGCTATGCTTCACTGACGAAGTAATGGATCATCAAATCCCTGAAGGGTTTAAAACTGTAAACATCGAATCCTACGACGGCACAACAGACCCCGCGGTTTGGATTGAAGATTATCTCCTTCACATCCATATGGCCCGCGGCGACGATCTCCATGCCATCAAGTACCTCCCACTCAAGCTTAAAGGACCAGCTCGACATTGACTTAACAGCTTGCCCGCAGAGTCAATTGGGTGTTTGGAAGACCTGGAAGCCGCATTCCTCGACAATTTCCAGGGCACGTATGTGCGGCCACCAGACGCCGATGACCTAAGCCACATAATTCAGCAGCCAGAGGAATCGGCCAGACAATTCTGGACACGGTTCTTGACAAAGAAAAACCAAATCGTCGACTGTCCGGATACAGAGGCCCTCGCAGCCTTTAAACATAACATCCGCGACGAGTGGCTAGCCCGGCACCTGGGACAGGAAAAGCCGAAATCCATGGCAGCACTCACATCATTAATGACCCGCTTTTGCGCGGGAGAGGATAGCTGGCTAGCTCGCAGCAACAACCTCAATAAAAATTCTGGCAGTCCGGATACTAAGGACCACAACGGCAGGTCACCTCGAAACAAAAACAAACGCTGCATTAACGGCGACGATAAGGAGGATACAGCAGTCAACGCCGGATTCCGAGGCTCTAAACCCGGTTAGCGGAAGAAGCCATTCAAAAGAACCACTCTGGGTCCGTCCAACTTGGACCGAATACTCGACCATTTATGCCAGATACATGGCACCCCCGAAAAGCCAGCCAATCACACCAACAGAGATTGCTGGGTGTTCAAGCAGGCAGGCAAGTTAATTGCCGAAAACAATGACAAGGGGCTAAACAGCAACGGCGAGGAGGAGACCCGACCGCCGAACAATAGAGGACAGAAGTGTTTCCCCCCACAAGTGCGGACGGTGAACATGATTTACGCAACCCATATACCCAAGAGGGAGAGGAAGCGCGCACTAAGGGACGTCTATGCGATGGAGCTAGTCGCCCCGAAGTTCAATCCATGGTCCTCTTGTCCGATCACTTTCGATCGAAGAGACCATCCGACCAGCATACGCCATGGCGGATTCGTTGCATTGGTTTTAGACCCAATCGTCGATGGATTTCACCTCACGAGAGTCCTAATGGACGGCGGTAGTATCCTGAACCTGCTTTATCAGGATACAGTGTGCAAGATGGGCATAGACCCCTCAAGGATTAAACCTACAAAGGCAACCTTTAAAGGTGTCATACCAGGTGTCGAAGCCAATTGTACGGGCTCAGTCACACTGGAAGTGGTCTTCGGATCCCCGGATAATTTTCGGAGCGAAGAGTTAATCTTCGACATAGTCCCATTTCGCAGCGGCTATCACGCTCTGCTCGGACGAACCGCGTTTGCAAATTTCAACACGGTGCCGCATTATGCATACCTCAAGCTCAAGATGCCAGGCCCTCGTGGAATCATCACGGTCAACGGAAATACGGAACGCTCCCTCCGAACGGAGGAACATACAGCGGCTCTTGCGGCAGAAGTACAGAGCAGCCTTTTAAGGCAATTTTCGAGTCCGGCCGTTAAACGGCCAGATACAGCAAAATGCGCCCGAAGCAGTACCAACCAAGACAACCTGGCACGATCAGAGCACGCGTAGCAATGCGGCCCTAACCCCCGCCCTCGCATGATTGCAAGAACAACTCTCTGCGTACATCAAAACGCTTTGAAGATACCATGGGCGCAGGGGAAGGGGCACGATCACAATGGACCCAGAGTGCGGCTCGACCACACCAGGGGCTCGCAAGTGCGCCACCCTTTTTTTTATTATTTCCCTCTTTGTATACACAGGACTCCGTTAACCAGAGGCCCTGTCCGGCGGTGAACCTGCCGAACTCACGATGCAAGAGCCAGAGAAGAAAGAAGGCTGCGACGAACACTCAGGTGGTCTCAATTACGAACATTAAATTCGATTATATACACCAAGTCTGCAGCTCATCCCTGGAGGGGGACATATTTAATTAGTCCAAATCCCTTACTTACCGCACTATTTGTATCAGTCCGCACTCATAGCAGACTTCCTTTAATAAATAATGCAGCACTTTTCGACTGCAATTACATTACTTTTTATATATATATGTTCATTACAGGACATCTTGCACCCGTATATTTTGGTATGGTCTAATAAACCAGGGGCTTATGTTCCCCACATTATGGTGTGATAAGTCCGAACACTTTCATAAGTGCGGCACCCCGAACTTATAGCATTATATGAATCGGCTCCGAATCATGTCTTGAGTCAATAGTTGGGTTTGCCCAGCTCCCACGTTTTGGTGCCTTACGTTCCGTTCTGTCGGCTACGGTGGCACTGGGAGAACCACTGCGATTGCGCCCCGGTTGAGCCGGGCGAGCGCCTCAGTGGAGAAAGCTAAAACTGACCGGCATGATAAGGCGAGAGACTGGTCGCTGTTCGAGAGGTCTTTTCGAGTCCTTAAAGACTCACGCCGCTTTGAGCGAAGTTCCGGATAAATGTCCGACGAAGGCGTGGATAGCGCCCCGGATTCGGTCTTTCGAATACCAGGGGCTTCGCCGAAATTTAAAATTATAGAATTCTATGGCTAAGTGAGAGTGTTCAAGCATTATAAGTCCGGTTGCCTCGTTCGTTGTGTTGAGCGCCTCCCTAGATGGACCCAAAAATGGGAACAAGAGCGCTCAAGTTTATCCCGAACACCCCAGCACTCGCGGCTCGGGGGCTAAAGCCAACGACTTGCCATCTCTCAGATTTTATAAACGGCCGCACAGAAGGTAATATTTTAAATTAAACAAGCATTGCTTAATGCGCACATGAACAAAGTTTTCAGCGCACAGGATAATACATAGCGAGTTTACTCAAAAATTACATCTCTAGGGCATTCATCCGCAATATCGCGGGCTCCCTTCAGGACAGTTTTATAATACATTTCGGGCGTACGATACTCCTTGCCCAGTGGCGGCGGGTCAGTGAGAAGCTTCTCCGCATCCAACCTGCCCCAGTGCACCTTTGTGCGGGCAAGGGCCCGACGAGCACCTTCAATACAGGTGGAGCGCTTGATGACCTCCACCCAGGGGCACGCATCCACCAGCCGCCGCACGAGGCCGAAGTAGCTCCCAGGCATGGCTTGTCCAGGCCACAGCCGGACTATAAGGCCCTTCATTGCCTCCTCAGCTACCTTGTGGAGTTCGACCAGCTGCTTCAGCTGGTCGCTTGGGGGCACCAGATGGCCGGCCTCAGCGTACTGAGACCAGAAGACCTTCTCCTTCGAGCTCCCCTCCTTGCCACGATAGAATGCGGCGGCATCGGACACACTACGCGGCAGATCTGCAAACGCCCCTGGAGAGCTCCGAATGCGGGTAAGTGTTATGTAGTTTACATTAACATGCTTGCTTTGCATGAAAAATGCCTTACCCGTCGCTATCTTCTTTACATCTTCATCCTCCTGAAGGGCCTTACGGGCCTCGGCCTTAGCGGACTTGGCACTTTCGAGAGCCGAGGCAAGCTCGGACTCTCGAGTCTTGGAGTCACGCTCCAAGCTCTCATGCTTCTCCATGAGAGCATAGAGCTCTTGCCGTACTTCCGCCACCTGTGCCTCCTGCTTTTCTAGCTCTGCCCGTTCCGCGGCCGCACTGTGTTCGGCCGCGGACACAGGCTCCTTCAGGGCTGCCACCTCGTTCGTGGCCCCTACAATACCCATATTATCCTTGTTAATTTTATTGCAACCAAAATCCTTTTCTGTAAGGTAACTATTCGAAGTGGTGTTACTCACCTTCTTTGTCCTCGAGCTGCTTCTTAGCATGGCCGAGCTTTTGCTCGGACCGCTCGAGATCCTGCTTCAATGCACCGACCTCCGCAGTCAGTGAGGCAGAGGTCAGCAGCGCAGCCTGCAAACCCATATTGACATATTTTAAGCAACCCTGCGTATATCTTCTTAGATCCTTAGTCCGGCTTTTCTTTCCGAACACCGAACTGAGCATCAGGGGCTACTGTCTATGCGGTATTACATTACATAATTATAACTTCTTACCTCAAAGCCTGTTAGAAGGCTGTTGCAGGCTTCGGTCAGCCCGCTCTTGGCGAGCTGAACCTTCTGAATCACCGCACTCATGATAGTGCGGTGTTCTTCCTCGATGGAAGCGCCTTTAAGCGCCTCCAACAAGTTGTCCGGCACCTCCAGTTGGACGGAGGCCGCCGGTGTCACAGTATTGCCCTTCTTTCGAAGGGGCCGCCTGCCGGACTGTGGAACCGCCGCAGGTTCCGATGTAGAGTCCGGCGCAAAGTCCGGGAGGCTGCCTGGCGGCGCCTCCGGAGCCTCCTCCTGATGGGTCCCTCTCTGGGATCCCACCTCGGCGTCCTCATCGGCGCGGGTGGTAGAGGCAGTCGGAAGTGAATCCACATCCGACGGGGCCAACGACCCGCTCGATGAAGCGGGGAGATCATCATCGGCCGGACTGTGGACAGAATGCGACATCAGTAGGACACTAGGTGACCCGAAAGAAATTGCATATCAGGGATCCGGATACTTACGATCTCGCCGGAGGCCTGGCCCTTGAAGGCCACTCCTCCTCGCCAACGATGGTGTTGGCGGAACTGTCCAGGGGAATAGTTCTCCCCCTCTTGGACCCTTCGGCCTCCCCTATTGGGGAAGCCTTCCTCTTCCTCTCTCCCTCCTCCGGGAGAGAGTCTTTTTTCTCCTCCTCGTCTTCGGGGGAGGAGTCCGCCTCGTCGTCGGACGCTTGATTGCGGGAACTCTTTTGAGTCCCCGTGGCCACCTTCTTGGCCTTCTTCTCCGGCACCACGTGCGGTGCAGGAACCAGCAGCCTTGCTAGACGGGCATTCACTGGGTCTTCTGGCATGGGAGCCGGACAGATGAGCTGCTCGGCCTTCTCCATCCATTCCTGCCAAAGGAAAAGAGAGATTGAAACCCTCTTAGAATCGATCTGTTTACCATAAGTGTCCCGTAAAGGGTTTGAATCACTTACCTCGTCAGCTGGATGCTGCGAGCGAAATCCGCGATCTTCCGTCGCGGATGCGGGGCTTCGGCGCCCTTAAACAGCACCCTCCAGGCGCCTTCATACGTCGTGTCGAAGAGCCCGCTTAGTGCCTGGTGCTGTTCCGGATTGAACTCCCACAGATTGAATGCCCGTTCTTGGCATGGGAGAATCCGGCGGATGAGCATGACTTGGACCACGTCGACGAGCCTGAGCTTATTGTTCACCAGCTTCTGGATACAGGCTCGGAGTCCCGTCAGCTCCTTCGGATTGCCCCACAACAAGCCCTTCTCTTTCCAGGAGGTGAGCTGCGTGGGGATGCCAGATCTGAACTCGAGGGCCGCCGCCCACGTGGGTTCGCGCGGCTCGGTGATGTAGAACCACCCCGATTGCCACCCCTTAACGGAGTCCACGAAGGCCCCTTCGAGCCAAAGGACGTTGGGCAACTTGCCCAACATGGCGCCTCCGCATTCCGCTTGCGTGCCCTTCACAACCTTCGGCTTGACGTTGAAGGTCTTGAGCCACAGGCCGAAGTGGGGTTGGATGCAGAGGAAGGCCTCGCACACGACGATAAACGCCGAGATGTTGAGGATGAAGTTCGGCGCCAGATCGTGGAAATCCAGGCCGTAATAGAACATGAGCCCCCGGACGAAAGGGTGCAGTGGAACGCCCAGTCCGCGGGAGGAAGTGGGGAAGGAAGACGACCCTCTCATGGGGCCCAGGGGTAGGGATGAGCTGCCCCTCGTCGGGCAGCCGGTGTGCAATATCGCTGGAAAGGTATCCGGCGTTGCGCAGCTTGGTGATGTGCTCCTCCTTGACGGTGGAAGCCAACCACTTGCCTCCCCCTCCGGACATGGTCGGGGAAGGTTAAGACGAGATGCGCGAGGTTGGGCGTTGGAGCTTGAGTGCGCGGAGGTGGATGAGCAAAGGAGGAAGAAGGCGTGGGTGAAAAGGTGAATCCTTATCCCTTATATAGGCAGGGCGAAGACTATGCGCCCCCCACCAGCCTGGTAAAACTCGCTTATCTCCCAAGCGCCACCATCAATGGCGCGGTTGGGTTACCCACGTCCGTATTGATGAGAATCCCGGAATAAGGGGAACACGATCTCTGCTTCGACAAGACGTGCCGAGGAAACCGCTTCGCTAAACGTGCTGAGGTGGTATAATAAAAAACGATTCAAGTAAAAGCCTGGTAGCGGTGCGATGTCATGCCACATAATACGTCAGCAGAATGGACTTGTGTACATTTTATTCTCTCTACGGTGGAATGTGAAATTTATTTTGCAGAGCCGGACACTATTCTGGTGTTCATGAGCTTCTCCGGATTATTCGAGGGTGGAACCCGCCTTGCAATGCCGAACATTATGCACGCCGGACTTATCGTCATTGAAGCCTGGTTCAGGGGCTATTGAGGGAGTCCTGGACTAGGGGGTGTCCGGACAGCCGGACTATCATCGTCGGCCGGACTCCAAGACTACAAAGATACAAGATTGAAGACTCCGTCCCGTGTCCGGATGGGACTTTCCTTGGCGTGGAAGGCAAGCTTGGCAATACGGATATGTAGATCTCCTACCATTGTAACCGACTCTGTGTAACCCTAGCCTCCTCCGGTGTCTATATAAACCGGAGGGCTTTAGTCCGTAGGACACAACATACATCACAACAATCATACCATAGGCTAGCTTCAGGGTTTAGCCTCCTTAATCTCGTGGTAGATCCACTCTTGTACTACCCATATCATCAATATTAATCAAGCAGGATGTAGGGTTTTACCTCCATCAAGAGGGCCCGAACCTGGGTAAAACATCGTGTCCCTTGTCTCCTGTTAGCATCCGCCTAGACGCACAGTTCGGGACCCCCTACCCGAGATCCGCCGGTTTTGACACCGACAACGATGCTCTCCTCCTGATTGCCACTAACTGTCTGATTCTTTGCCATAGTCGTTGTGTTGGTTTCTCCTCTTCCCAGGTTTGTGACCTCCTGATTAGCTCCTGCGTTTTCCCCTTTTGCTCCTGCAATGGTGTCTACAGGTAGATCTTTTGCGACCGAGGATAGAGTTAATATAGTTTCTCCTACTCCCTGCAATTTATCATTTTGATCACCCAACTGGATCTGGTCTCCTTCTGCAGCTTCATGCCGTCCAACTTCTCAAGTTCTAACAGTGTTCCACATCGGTGAATCGTGAATTTCACTAGAGTGGAATTGCTGTTGTGTTCTCTAAGCTCCTCCAACTTGTGCACACATTTTAGTAGCCGGAGTCTCCTGCAAGAGATATTGTGAAGGAGCTCTCTTTCCTGCCAGAGATAGTGCACTGATTAAATGGGAATGAATTTGCTCTGTGTTTGGATTTAACCTCTGAGCAGACTCATCATTGCGATCTAATCTCGCCGAGACACAACACGCCGAGTTATGGCCACGGGAGCGTGTCGCTCCCGTCAATACTTCGTATTGATTTGATCTGGATCGGTACAATTGTTACAGGGGTACATGGATCTATATACTAGCTAAAACAACTAGCACTAGTCCTACTCGGTGTATTGTTAGAAACCTACACGGACTCAAATATACACGTACAAGCAAGGACACACACGTATAGCCTTGTCGTGTTTAACTCTAACACAATCCAATTTTTTTTTCTTGTGGAATGCCCACACTGTTTCTCTCAATCACTCAAAAACTTACTACATTGTTTTTCTCTAGGATTTGTCTCTTTATTTCTGTCTCCCGAGTCAGCTGCAGAATGATGCACTGTTTCATCTTTTTTTAATCGCTGGCAAACAGAGCAAAGCAACCAGCTGTGGCAGGCTACTGCCAGAAACCTAGCATACGACAAAGCGACCAGCCGCTCCAGCAAGTGCTCGTGCTTTTTATTACTGCTCCAGCAAGTGCTCCTCGAAACTGTAGCGAACAGATGATACTGTAGTGAACAGATGCATGGCTTGAACTGCACATATCACGAGGCAAATTGAGGGTCCAGATAGAAGGTGTTGTGGAGCTCGAGCTAGGAAAGCACTTTGCCTTGGTCGCACCCTGTGCGAAGCTTTGACTACCTGATGCAGCATGCGGTAAATATGGATTTTCCCTCCGATCTGTCATTGTGGTCACAACTGATCCATTTTCACCGTCATCGGTTGTCGCATTTTATTCCTTTGTGTTGTGGGTTGTCATTTTTTTTCTTGAGTTGCTAGGAAACACGATCGCTTGTTGGGTTGCTACTTGTCTCATTTGTCTCATTTGTTAGAGCGCCCCAAATAACAAACTGATGCTGAATTCTGAGACGAAATGTGCATGTTGGGGATCAAGGGCCATAAAAAGTTGTAGGATTTTAATCCGGCTAGAGTATGGAGTTGATATGTCTACCAGTAGCCTGCTGGCATGCGTTGTCACAGATATTAAAGCTAGTTCTTGGGCTTTCTCTTGATCACTGGCTAGCTCTGACAGCAGTAGGCACCTCCTTGCTTCTTGCACAAATTCTTCAAGCGGAATGTCCTTCTCTTCCGCTGCTTCGTCCTGTCGTCCGCTTTTGGACAATTCAGAACCAAGAAAGGAAATGCAAAATGCCCCGGATGACGCAAAACTACCTTGTTCCCTTCGCGTGGATGGAGAGCAAGAGGTGACCATGCCACCGATACTGGCATTCTTTAGAGCCCATGGCTTCTGGACGGATCTTTTTTTTTTGAAACAGAGGCAAAAGATTTGCCTCATTCATTAATAAAGGAGAAGAGTTTTAGAGTACATGATTAATGGCTTCACATCATAGCCCGTCCGACAACAAAAGAAAGCAGTAACTACTCTCGCGGCATGATGATACTCAGATGTCTAGCTCCCGCCGTGACCCAAAGCTTCGCTTCATCTTGGATAAGTTTTAGAATGTAGAAGGGCGGCGTTGATTTCTTCCTGAAAACTCTAGTGTTTCTCTCGTTCCAAATGACCCAACCAACAAGCATAGTTAGGGAAGCCATGGCCTTCCGGTTCGCCGTGTTGGGCTTCGACATGTTCGTCCACCAAGACTTGACGTTGTGCTCCGCCGACCATTGTTGGGTCTCCAGTGCCCCTAGTCCAAGCCACTCCTTTGTCAATCTCCATACACGCAGTGTGAACCTGCACCGAAAGAAGAGGTGCGCGGCTGTCTCGTTTTCCCTTCTACACAGGGTGCATAGACCGCAATTCTCCCAACCTCGCTTCTCCAATCTATCCGCTGTCCAGATCCTATTTTGAATCGCCAACCAGGAGAAGAACTTGACCTTGGGAGGTGCCCAAACCTTCCAAATAGTCTTGTTCATGGTGGTCGTCATGGAGCCCAGGAATTGGATCCTGTATGCGGAGGCCGCTGAGTACTCACCATTCGCCTCAAATTTCCAGGAGATATCATCATCAATGTCAGGTAAAAGTTGAAACTGCTCAAGTTGAATCCAAAGGTCCACAAACTCCACCATGTGGTTGATCGAGAGGTTAATGGAAGGGTTGATCTTGTGCACCCAGGCATTGTTTTGCAAGGCATCCCTCACCACCCACTTCTTCCGCTTGGAAGCTGCAAAGATTAGGGGGGCGATATCCTTCGGTTTTTTCCCCCTCAGCCACGGCGCTTCCCAGAAGGGTGTCTTCCCCCCATTCCCCATGGTAATGACTGTGGCGGCGTAGAAGAGGTCCATATCCACCTCCGAGCACGGGTTTCCTAAGCCCACCCACAGTCTCGATGGGTCCTTCCATTCCACCCACGGCCATCTTAGTCTGAGAGCCCTTGCAAATTTCCCCAAGTGTAGGACCCCAAGCCCGCCGAGATGCGTTGGCCGGCAGACTGTCTCCCAATTGATCTTGCATTTTGCGCCTGTAGTTGTATTCTGAGCTGACCAAAGAAAAGCACGCTCGATTCTATTAACGTTGTGCAACACACCGGGAGGGACGTTGAGGGCGGTGATGTGGTAGACGACTTGCGAAGTGAGGACCGATTTGACCAAGGCCGCCCGACCGATCGTGGTGATGTTTCTCCCTTGCCATGTAGGAAGCTTGGCGGCGACCTTGTCCTCAAGGTGCTGGAAGTCCACCCTTTTCAACCGCCAAATGGATAGAGGGAGGCCTAGGTACTTCAAAGGGAAAGACGTCCGCGAGGCGGGCAGGCTCTGAAGGATGTCGTCGAGGTTGAGGTGGCCACAACGAATTGCGACAACGGAGCTCTTCTGGAAGTTGGTGGACAAACCGGTGACCTCGCCGAAGGCACTAAGGATGGCCGCAAGGTTGTCAACGTCTTCTCGTGTTGGGGAGATGAAGATCGCCGCATCGTCCGCATAGAGAGAGGTACGAACAGTAGCTCCACGCCCTTGAATCTTGTGAAGTAGGTTGTGCATTGTGGCAACCTCAAGGAGCTGATGAAGGGGGTCGATCGCAAGGACAAAGAGAAGGGGGGAAAGGGGTTCCCCTTGTCTGAGTCCTTGGCCGTGGGAGATGGCCGGCCCGGCAATACCATTGAGGAGGACGCGCGAAGTGGAAGTGCAAAGGAGGGCCGCCACCCAATCCCGAAAGCGGACCGGAAAGCCCAACCGCCGTAGGAGGTCAAGAACATACTCCCATCGCACCGAGTCAAAGGCCTTCCGAATGTCCAACTTGAAGAGCAAGGATGGAGTCTTGTTTCTGTGAAGGCGACGCGCGAGATTTCTGACGTACATAAAGTTGTCGTGGATGCTCCGTTTCTTGATGAAAGCACTCTGTGTATTGGAGACAAGGTTGTTCATGAAAGGGCCAAGACGGGCAGCCAGCACCTTGGCGATGATTTTAGCAATAGCATGAATGAGGCTAATGGGACGGAAGTCCCCTATCTCCTCCGCCCCATCCTTCTTCGGGATGAGCACAATGTTGGCCGAGTTGAGCCAGTGGAGGTTTGTCGTTTGAAGGCTACTAAACTGGCGAACAACTCTCATTACATCGTGTTTGATAATTTGCCAACATTTCTTGAAGAAGCATCCCGTGAATCCATCCGGCCCCGGTGCCTTGTCGCCCGGCATACGATCAATAGCGGCCTTCACCTCGTCCTCAGTGATGTCATCGTCAATGCCAGAGAGGTCGACCGCCCGTAGGTTTAGGTTCTCCCAATTAAGGTCTCTCTGTCTGGGTTGGCCCCCTCCCAGACTGCTCGCAAAGTGGTCGTGGATAATTTCCTCTTTTGTCTGGTGGTCTGTGACCCATCCAGAGTTCTTCTTAAGCCTGTGTATGTGGTTCTTTCTTCGTCTTGAGTTGCCTCTGAGGTGGAAGAATTTGGTATTGGCGTCTCCCTCTTTGATGTTTGCAATGCGGGCACATTGCTTCTTCCGCGCTCGCTCAACAGCGGCCAGGCTGATGACGCGACGCTTGAGGCGAGCCCGGAGGTCCCTCTCCTCCACAGAGAGGATGCGCGTCTCTTGGGCAATGTCAAGCCGGAGGATGACGAGGAGGGCCGCATGAAGGTGCATCTTTGCCTTGGAGAAGAGCCTGTTGCTCCACTTAGCCAGATGCCATCCCGTTTGCTTGAACTTATGGAAAAGCCGTTGGCACGGCTCTGTATGGGAGCATGGCTCCTCCCAAGCCTTGGATACGATGTCGAAGAAGCCTGGTAGAGAAGACCAAAAATTCTCGAATTTGAAACATCTTGGTCGCTTCGGCCCCTTGTCATCAGCAAGCAGGAGAGGGCAATGGTCCGAGAGCGAAGAAGAAATGGCGTGGAGCACATGAGAATCAAAGTGCATGTCCCAGTCGGCGTTGCAGAAAACCGAGTCCAGCTTGCACATAGTGGGGTTCTGACGCTCGTTACTCCAAGTGAATCGTCTGTTCTGAAGGTGGATCTCTTTTAGCTCACAAGTGTCCAGCGTAGCACGGAAGCGGTTGAGGCGGCTGCGATTAATGTTTCTATTATTTTTATCTCGGGCTCGGTAAATTTGGTTGAAGTCGCCCATGACAATCCGTAGCCTATTGCCGCCAAGATAGGAGGCGACGTACTGATCGACAGCTTCCATTTTGGACTCCTGGAGGCAAACTATGTGGCACGAGGTGGAGGCGATCGTCTCGTGCACAGTCGCGCGCCTGTCCGGGTCATTTAACCCCCTCACGTTCCAGCACAAAAAATTAACAGCTGGTGTCGTCATCAGGAAACTGATGGTTTTCTGGCACTGCCAAGCAGCACCGAACAGGCATGCAGCAAGAAGGGTTGAATGCGCAGCAGCAACAGATTGTAGTAGTTGGCAGTGGAGGATGCTTCCTCTGTATCTAGCTGGGGACGGTTGCTTTGCACAGGAGGGATTTGATGAAGCATGGTTGACAAAGTCTTCCTTAAGTAACAGCGACGACGAACAACAACAGTAGTACATAAAGATACCAGGGGGCTACAGGCTTCCGTAAAGCAACTGGATTGAAGCAAGCTACAAATACTGCTAGTACTACTACGTGGTACAAGATGATTTGCTAACATTGGACACTAGCTGAAGCTCAAACTGCTGACAATGCAAGTCAGTCAGACCTCTCCTGTTGCATCAGCAGCAACAATCTCGTGGTCCATGGCAGCCTGACCTCCGCGGCTGATCAGGGCGTCTTCAATCGCTGTGGCTTCGTCGTCGTCGAGCTTGAACAATGCCCGGAGCGCGGACAGAACCGAGGGCGACAATTCGTGCTGGAAGCGGCGACTCAGCTCTTCCAGAGCATCTTTGGTGACATCCTTGCCATCTTGGACTATCCCGAGGCTCCGACAAACCAGCTTCTCGGCCTCCCTCGTCACCGGAACAGCAACACGACGCTCCTTGGCATGAGTAGTGGTGCGGCGCAGGGAGAACCCCGGGTCAATGGCCACGCCAGCCATCGTCTTTCTCCGGTTTGCACGGTTCCCGGGCGGGGCACGGACAGGCCCAGGCAAGATCGGAGCCTCTGGCAGCACAAAGAGGGGCGCCAGTATGTTGTTGGAGTTGCTCGCTGGCGAGGGGGTGGGGCTAGCGAGCACGCCGGAGGCCAGGGGAGGCGTGACCTGAGCCGGAGACTCCTCAAAGCCAGGCGGACGTGGAGGAGTTGTCGTGGCCACCACAGCAGAGGGCGATAGGGGCGCCAGGAGTTGCAGGGCGATGCTGAAGCTCGGGGTGATCGCGTCCACAGGCGACGGCGGGGTTGGGAGAACCGATGTTGGGGATGTGGAGCGTGCCGCGTCGAGGGGGTGGGTGCAGCGGGAAGAGCCGCCGCGAGGGCTGCGCACTGGACTCGCCGAAGAATCCACCGCAGAACCCCGGCGGCGATGGCCATCGCGCCCCACACGACCGTCGTTGGCGCCGCGGCCTTGGTCGCCGCCGCGGTCACGAGTCTCATCACGGGAGGCGCGAGACCGGCTGCGGCCGAACCACCTCGAGCCCCGGCCGTCAAGCTCGCGCGCCTCGCCGCGTCCACGACGCGCGGCATCGTCATCTTCGTCGTCGCGGCGCCGTCCACGCCCCAGGTCGTCCCGGGGCTCTTCCCGGCGCTCCGTCGGCACACGGTCGCCGTCGACGATGCCATGGACCCATGTGTGCTCGTAGATGTCTGCGCTGGCTCTGGAGTCGCCGTCGCGTACGTTGGAGAAGTCCTCGTGGAGGCCCAAGTGGATGATGACGCGGTATCGAAGACGGCGCCTCCCCCGTGCCGGCACCCGCTGCGGGCCACGCCTCGCCGGCAGCGTGAGGTGCATGACGCGCGGGATGGCACATGGGTTTGTCGCCCAAGCCCAGATGCCCAGCGTCCTGGCATCCTCCTGGCGCGTGGAGCGGGGCAGGACATAGTCCAGCTCGCAGTCGACGCCGATGACACGGCTGATCGTGTCGGAGTTCCAGGCATGCAGCGGGACGCCCTCCAGGCTCAGCTGCACGTGATGCTTCATGTCTTCGTGCTCGGCATGGGCCTCCATGATCCAGGGCTTGGGGTGGAGCTCGAGGTGGCCGCGCCGAAAGTTTCCTCTGTTGACGACGTCGTCGCGGTGGTGAGGATGCGTGAACGTTGCAAGGTAGTCCTCGGGGAAGTGTCGAACGACAGTGACCATGGACAGCGGGATGTTGAACTCCTTGTGCAGCGCCTCGGCGACGGATGAAGTTGGAGCTGGACGGCGGTCACCTCCCAGAGTGATGAGGACGCAGTTGGTGGTGAGGGCGGCAGCTTGCACCTCCATCTCAGGCGTGGTCGGCGCGACCACCCGCCCCATGGCCGGCCTGGAGTGCGGGTCACCTAGCCTTGGCATGACGAGGGCGTCGCGGTAGGATCGGAGAAGGGGCGCCGGAGTCGCAGTCGCAGCAGGGAAGCCCGGTGGTCTGCTAGCCGCCGACGACGACGCGGCCGGACGAGGCGTAGGAGGAAAGGTCGCCCGCGCCTGGAGATGAGCCGGTCGTGCCCTGCTTGGGCAGCCTTTTGCGTGGTGGCCGGATCTGAAGCAGCTGTTGCACCTCACCTCCTCCGTGCAGTCCTTTGCTTTGTGTAGAGGGGAGAAGCAGTGGAAGCACTTGCCAAGCAGATGCCGGGGGATTTGAAGGCGCCTTCGATGAGCAAGGGGAGCAGGGGGCAGAGTAGGCTGTCGCTGCGGGCGGGGACCGGGCGGCGGCCCGACGCGCGTCCAGCCAGGCTCCAGGGGGGCATCCCGTACGCCGTCTTCAAGGCGCCGTGCGCGGGCGGCGTTTGCAGCGGGCGGCGCGGCCTGACGACGCAGCGGCGTCCCATCGCCGCCCGGGCAGCCCGCCGCATTAAAGGCGGCCTCATCTTGAATGCGCCGCAGAGCCGCGTCGGGCGCGACAACGATGGATGCGACGCGCACACCCCCGCCTTGAAGGTTAGGCGGCGTCTCCAGAACCTCGCCCGCACACGCAGCAGCCTGGATCCGCGCGCGCGAGGCCGGGGAGGGCGGATCCGAGTCCGCGGCGTCCAGCGCCGGATCCAGATCTGGCTCGGCCAGGGGCGACAGTGGGACGACGACCGGGGAGAAATTTTTTGGCAGGCGAGGCGGCGGCGGCGGCAGCTGAAACGGGCGCAGAGAGAGCGAGCTAATGGTGGCCGGCGAGCCCGGAATGGCACGCGCCGGGAGGGGCTGGTGGGTTGCCGGACGCGGGGGGGGGGGGGGGGGGGGGGGAGAGCAGCTCTCGCTCTCTCTCATTATAGTTGTTGTCTTCTTCTGGACGGATCTGACTATCCCAACGACGAACATCAAGATTCCCGCCTGAAGCAACCTCTTCTCCCCGGACCATGACTTGCAGAACACGTACAGAAGCCCGAGCCATGCTGTAAGAGCAAACCTGCGCACCATGGAGGAGAAGAAGAGGAAGCACTGGATGAAGAGGCTGGCCAGCACCAGAATGCGCAGCTGCCACTCATCCCACCATTGCACAGCGTCAGAGAAACCCATACTATTTCTCTGTCTCTCCTCCTTATTGGCGTACCAGTGTAATGTTGAGCACGCGGCAAGAGAACTCTCTCAGCAGCTGCGATGGACTTGCATAATTGGCAAGAGCACGGTGAAGCAGCTGGCGGGTACAAGTAGAGCTTGGATCTTCCTTCTTTGGATTGATAGGTAAGAATGGTTTCATCTCTAAGCATGTAGTAAATCGTTATCAGCAAAGACCTGCACCTTGCGAGATGTAGTCAGATCAGGATAGAGTTGGACGTGATGGCTTATCCGGACGTGTATATATACATGGGCAGGCCATAGCTTTGTAACACCGTGTGAGAAAAGGAGAAAAGAAAGAAAGAGGGAAATACGGGCACGGCACGTGCCCTTGGTCAAAGTTTTCGTGTGCTCGTCTCTGTCGTAATTTGATGTGATCGATCCTGTGGGCGAATTCTAACGCTCCTTATTGGCGTACCGGTGTAAATAATTGGCACGCCGCAAGAGAACTCTCTCAGCTGCTACGATGGACTTGCATAATTGGCGAGAGCGCGGTGAAGCAGCTGGCGGGTACAAGTAAGTAGAGCTTGGATCTTCCTTCTTTGGATTGAGAGGTAAGAATATTGTCATCTCGAAGCATGTAGTAATGTTATCAGCAAAGACCTACAGCTTGACCTGTGAGAGTGACTCCCGGTGACGAGCTGATCTTTTGAGAAAATAGTGATCAAATTAACACGGCTCTTGTTTCCAGGGAGGACGAGAACCTCAAAATAGTATTCCAGGTTGGTTGATTACTGCGAGTGGCCGTGTCGTGCCAATAAACAGTCTCAATCGTCTACAAGTGCCACTAGCTAGTTGGGTCACTTGTCCAACCACGAGTTGGTTGCTGGCTGCGAGACCACCGCGACTTGTTTTTCCATCTCACACCGAAAAGAAGAGAGGAAGAAGCTCCCTGGAAATTCCCTTGCATTGATCGGTCTTGGCAGCCACTTGTGCTCGTGGAGTGGAGTGCAGTACTATTCATGCAGCCGCTGTACAGGTTCATCTAGTCCACTCCGGCCGTACCACTTCCAGGCTGTTGC
Source organism: Triticum timopheevii (assembly GCA_963921465.1). Classification (NCBI taxonomy): domain Eukaryota; kingdom Viridiplantae; phylum Streptophyta; class Magnoliopsida; order Poales; family Poaceae; genus Triticum; species Triticum timopheevii. Next base: position 1,500,310 of record OY997272.1, on the reverse strand, counting down.
ATTCCTAAGCCAGATGTATGCATCTACCCATTTATCTGTCTATCTTTATATCATTATTGTATTATTAAATTTATATGAAACAAACATCGGAAATTCATCTATATAGTGGATGCGGATTTGGTGAAGATGCATGGTTCCACATGCACCCTTTATAAATAGTAAATTCAGAAAAAATGCTAGAAAGATTAAAAAATGTCTAAATTTGTTTTTTAATATACATAGTCAACTTGTATACTCGCGCATCAAGTTTCACAAACAAATCACATTCTTGGTAATCTCGGCAAAGCCGAACCTATATTAAAAAAAGAGACCGAGTAGATAGCTTCTAGTCTATCTTGAGCAAGGTTTTGGTTACCGGTCGAAATTTCGAGATTTCCAATGGTTATCGCATATTTCCGTGCCCCTCGGTAAATCCCCGAACCGAGCAAAAAATAACAATTTTTTTGAATTTTTTGAATTTAAACACTTGATTTATAGCAAATCATGCAGAATCTAATTAATGCCATGAGAGTTGGTTTTGGCGTGTTAGTAGCAACCTAGTTCATGTTTTGAGAGGTCTCTGGTTCAAATGTTCATTCATTCACTTATTTGGATTCATAATTCAACTATAAAATTTGTTCGAAATATTCTCGGTATTCCTTGTAACCGTGGTAACCGCGTTTACTAGTCCCCTTCGGTAAAAATGCCTCATTCGATAACTAAAACCTTGATTTTGAGCATATTTATATGCGTGTACCCCTACCCCTTGTATAACCATGAGTTGTGGAAAAGCAATAAAAGTCAAACAACACGCACAACACTTGTGTGGCCGGATCCAGTCGGCCAACAGCAGGCCGATTAGTAGCGGTTGGCCCACTGCGATTAGACGAGAGGAGTGGGCAGGAGTCCTATCGGCCTGCAGTTAGCCAATAGGGTACTCATCGGCCTGTTGTTGGCCGGTAGGGTACTAATGGGTCTGCTGTTGGCCGATAGGGTACTAATCGGCCTGCTGTTGGTTATGTTTGAAAAACATGAATTTGGCGTAATATTTTTGAAAATTAATTTAAAAATGTATTATTTAAAAAGTTAGCAGGTGCAAGGTTGATCTTCTAGTAACGGAAGGTCATGTCCTTCTGTAATAGCACTACGGCAGTTGCAAGTGTCACCACGTTAAACCGACTTCTCAAAAAATCACAAGATTTTAGAAATTTCATCTTCAATCCAGAGATGCAAGCAAACAAAAAAAAGTATGCTAGCAACATGAATGAATTTGACTTATCACGGTATATATATCATCATTCAGTTATGATGTTTGTTAACATATTATATTTTATCTATTGCAGGGAAGGAAGGCATTAGCAGTAGTGCCCGAGGACTTGATACGACACCGTCTCCGGAGAAGAGGGTGTTCAAGGGGAGGTCCAATCTTCATAGCGTAGGATCGATAAATGGATGGGGATAACTAGCTGCAAGCAGCCGGAAAAAGGAAAATAAGAGATTATGACCCGACGAGGAGGATTCTCACCGAATCTTGCAATCTGAACATTCGCCGATCCACAACCCGCAATACTACGCCACACAACCACGCTCAAGTCGTGGAGCACGGGATAGGTGCAATCCGCAAAGGAAACCACGAACTCTAACCCACACAACACGATCTAGTCGTGGAGCATGAATTGGTTGCAATTTCTGAAGGAATTACCAGAATAAGGATAACAAGAGCTCTCTAACCTCAGGAGGAGTCTATGTCTTTGGTATTTGATAGAAATGGCAAAAGTCCCCAAAGAAGGGAAGAGCTAGCCTATTTATAATCGGGACAACCCCCTAGATATGTGTGAAAGAGAACCAGCTTGGTTTGACTAAATGGCTTAGAGACTTAATGAGGTAGCTTCTGGAAAACTCTCGTTGGAGGTGGTTGGCAGTTCCCGACCAAACATTGTTCACTGGAGTCGAACAATGTTTCCTTCAGCAACAAACTCGAGTTCTAGGAACCTTTCGCAACTTGGGATATCCAAACTCGTGCAAAACATTGTTTCATCGGAATCGGAACAATGTTTCTTCAGCAGACAATTCATTCTTCATGAATTCCTAACTTTTTTCTTCGCCATAAAACATTGTTTTCCACGGACTGAAATGTGTTTGGCCTTCTTCGATATCGTACCAGAGTTCAACCAATAACAAAGGAGGTGAAGGCACAACCATGTTTTCAAGGTCAAATTATAGACTTAAGTTAGCGTTCACCTGATCATGTATTTGCATTGCGCGGCATCTTGTGATTGTACCATTTATGATTGGTGGTGTGGTGCCCATGGTTGGGATGTCCTCATCATCCTCCCCCTCTTGAGAAGGAGTCGTCCTCGACTCTAAAGGCCCAAAGTATGGGGAAAGATCGGAGACATTGATGGTTGGGCTAACACCATATTATCCTGGTAGATCGATCTTGTTAGCATTGTCGTTGATCCTCTCGAGTACCGCAAATGGTCCATCACCGCATGGCTGCAACTTGCACTTGCGTTGCTCAGGAAAACGGTGCTTCCGAAGGTGTACCGATACCAAATCGCCTTGCTCGAACACCAGCTTCTTCCTGGTCTTGTTTACCCGCTTTGTATATTTTTCAGTCATTTTCTCAATGTTCCTTTGCCTGGGCATGAAGTTTCTGAAAGAAATCAGCACGCTTGCTTGCATCATGGCTGGTTCGTTCCTGCAGTGGCAAAGACAAAAGATTGATGGGAGCAATAGGTTTGAATCCATAAACAAATTCAAATGGGTAAACTATAGTGGTCGAATGTACCACCATGTTATGCGCGAACTCCACATGAGGTAGGCACTCTTCCCACATCTTCAAATTCTTCTTGAGAACTGCTCGTAGCATCATGGACAATGTTCGGTTGACAACTTCAGTCTGTCCATCAGTTTGTGGGTGGCATGTCGTGGAAAATAGGAGCTTGGTGCCAAGTTTTCCCCACAAGGTCTTCCAAAAGTACCTCAGAAATTTGGTGTCACGGTCTGACACAGGCGTACGTGGTAGTCCATGTAGCCGCACAATTCCCTGAAAAACAGATCAGCAATGTGTGAAGCATCATCGCTGTTATGACATGGGATAAACCGCCCCATTTTGCTAAAACGATCAACTGCACAAAAACCGAGTCACTCCCCCTCTTAGTCCGTGGTAAACCAAGAACAAAATCAATCGAAATATCTTCCCACGGAGTTTTTAGAATAGATAGACGAGTATATAAACCATGAGGATTCAACCAGGACTTAGCTTTGTGACAAATCTCGCATCTCATCACGTAGCGTTCTACGTCTCGTCTCATTCGCGACCAAAAGCAGTGATCAACGAGGACACTTTCAGTTTTGTTGGCTCCAAAATGTCCCATGAGACCACCAGCGCGAGCCTCCTACAAGAGCAACAAACGAACAGAACAATCTGGGATGCACAATTTGTTAGCTCAAAATAGAAATCCATCATGCAGATGAAACTTCTCCCATCCCTTTCCCTTGTCACACTTTGAAAATGGTTCAGCAAAGTATGAGTCGTTAGCATAAAATTCTTTGATGCTTTCTAAATAAAGGATTTTAACATCAAGTTGGGAAAGTACAAAGTGACGCCTAGACAATGCGTCGGCAACAACATTATCCCTCCCTTTCTTATACCTGACAATATAAGGAAAAGACTCTATGAAGTCACTCATTTTGCATGTCTACGGTTCAGTTTGAGTTGGCCCTTTAGATGTTTTAAAAATTCATTGTCAGAATGTATTAAAAACTATTTTGGCCATAAGTAATGTTGCCATATTTCCAAAGATCTTGATCCAACAGCATAATGATACTAAGCCTCACTATCAACGGCATGTTTTATAATCTTTCTAATCTTCAAGTGCATTTTCTCCACCTGATCTTGTTTTCATCGATGACATCGGGAACATACAACTCCATTTTCATCTTCCCTTCTGCAATTTTTTTCAATTTTTCTTTCAAATACACGTTTTCTTTTTCAACTAAATTTAACCTCTCGACAAGAGAGTCGGTTGGAATTTTTTGTTCACATACCTTCTAGGTAAAAATATCCATGTCAACTTTATAGGCATAATTTGTCATAAACACGAAATGCAACAAATAGGTATAAAAGAGAATATACCACATCCGAATCATAAACTGCACGAGGGCCGACGAGGACGGATATCTAAACCATGCAACTATGTATAACAAACAAACGTACGGGTAAGAAAATTATACAAGTAACTATATATCTAAATCACACAAACATGATTTTTTTTATATAAAATAGATAAGAACAAGAGGCTCACCAAGATGGTGCCGGCGACGGGATGGGGTGATCGACAGTGGTTAGGACGGGGACGGGAAGGCACTAAGTAAACCACACCTATATATGCAAACTAAGAGTTAATTTGACCTCAAATTGCATATAAATCAAATAAACTACCACATATAATTACTCCCAAACTAAAACCCACAAATCACTATACTCATAGAGCATTGCAAGAGCTAATCTATCAATGAGAGATAAAAGGACAAAGTTGCTAACCTTTGTGATCACTTGGATGGATGGGGGGCCTTCAAATCTTGACAAATTTTTGGCAAAATGAAGGATGAGCTCGAGCTTTTGGGAAGAACAAAGAGGAGAGGAGAGGAAAGGGGGAGAACAGAGAGCTCGATCGCGGGCTGGACGAAGGGTTTATATAGAGAAACCTTTCCCGGTTCAAGGCACAAACCGGGACTAAAGGTGAGCCTCTAGTACCGGTTCATGCCACGAACCGGGACTAAAGGGGTTGGTGGGGCCCTAGCCTGACACCATCCTGCCACCACCTCTTTAGTCCCGGTTCATGGCACGAACCGGTAGTGGAAGTTCAACATGAACCGGGACTAATGTTGCCCGCCCGTCTAGCCGTTGGAACCGGCACTAATGGTCACACTAGTGCCGGTTCATTTACAAACCGGGACTGATGTGTCTCATGTAAAGTAGTTTTTCTGCTAGTGCTAATTCCTAAAGTTATTTTGGTTAACGGATATGTAGGGACATAGGTATAGGTATTGCCAGACAGTGGCACATGTGAGCATGTTTAGTGTGGGTATGGGATTGTAAGATTATTAAACTGATTGTATATCTGGCCTATTGCCATTGTTCATTGTGATGACCGAAATTGTTACAGCAAATGTGTGCCTTTGCCATTGAAATTGACAGAATCTTGTCGGTCCGTTGCATTTTTGTAGGTACTTTGGAGGTCTGTAAACTTCCATATGAGCGATGGAGCCGCATCGAGCTCGGGTGAAGAGGTGGTTCGTCTCACTTTCGTTTGGTATCTATTGCGGTGGTGCCTAAGGCAGGCGTTGAAGACATGCTCAAGAGATTTGTGCATCTTGATTGTAATTTTAGTTCTTGGCTGGTTGTCCTTCATCCAAAGGCTATCATTGTGCTATCTTTGCAGTTTTGTAAGTATGTGTCTATGATGATTTGTACCTTGACCTTTATAATATAAACAAGTCATGTATTATCATGAAAAAAATGACTTGGTGGAAGTGTATGCTTGTGGCTAATAAGAGATGTACGTGTGCATGCATGTTGAAACCAGTTACGACCGAACATGTTCATCCAAGTAAAGGAGCCTTGAATTCTCACACGTCGCCGTCATCTATTGAGCCATTCGATTTGGTTCTAGTATACATGCATTCATCTGCATGTACTAGCTACTACTCCGAACATTCTTTTGGATCAGGAAACTACAAAATTGGATCGACAGATGTCCACCATGAAAATAATCTACTGTGTAGCGAAAATACAAAGGTGAACATGGATTCATGCGCACCCATGTGAAGAGTAAATTGATAGAACTTATTGGTAATTTTTAAAAATTGTGAAATTTTTTAGTATGAAACTTAATCAACCATCCTACTATGTGATGTTTCGTGATGTATTGACACTCTTGGTATTCTTAGTGAAGAAAATATAATTGTTACCATACTACTCATCATACCGTGTTTTTTTAGGGTCTGTCTAGGACACATCTGACATAGTTATGTCACATCTAAACTGATGTCCACTTTGTTTGTGGTCTATTTTTTCTTTCTATTTTTTTGTCTCTTGTTGTTGCATTATATAATTTTGGAGCTTAGATGTGACATCCTTAAAAAACATCTAGATGTGTATTAGATTGTAATCCTACCTGGTGACTGTTTCTGTGTACGCACGTCGTGGTTAATTCTAACAAGGGTGCTTATATTGCCCGATCTGTAATAGTGATGTGTCCCTCCCGGATCCGCAGAAGAGGAAGACGCCGTGAGGAGTCAAGGGGAGGAAGACGCAATGCAGACAGAGGTGGACGACGGTGCCAGAGTGGTGGCCAGTGGAAAGAGGGTAGGGGAAGCGCTTAGGAGGGGATTCCAACATGAGAACTGTTCTTGATTTGAGGCAAATATTTTCATTACTGCGTATAAAGTGGTTTGATACTCTGCACTCAAGGAAAACAATGCCTAACCATAACACGGTTACAAGTTTGTCTAAAAGTACATCACATTGAAACACAATTACAAATCCAGCATAAAGACATTCAGCCTACCAAATATCTTACACCTTACGAGAGCGGCTCAGTATGAGTAGCTGCTCAGCTATCTCCATCATTGTTGGTCTTTGGTCTACATCAAGGCTAAGGCATTTCAGGGCCATACCTGCTAGAGTATCAAGAAGCCCCAAATCTTTTGTTACTGCAATTTCCTTGTCGAAAAGCTCAGTCATTTTTTCCTTTTTCTTATCGTATTCAAGAAAGCTCTTTAACAGGCTATTATTCTCGGAATGTATGGCCCTCCTACTACTAATAAGCTCCAGGATCACAAATCCAAAACTGTAGACATCACTTTTTTCGGTGAGTAGGCCTTCTCGTAGATATACTGGATCCATATAATTCATATCACCGATGATTGATCCTGTGTGTTCCTTGTCTCTAGCAAGAAACCTAGATATGCCGAAGTCCGAAATCTTGGGTACAAAGTTATCATCCAAGAGTATATTTGCTGGCTTGACATCACCGTGTAGAATTCTAATATTTGCTTTTGAGTGCATATAAGCTAGCCCATCGGCTGACTGCGCAGCGATATTCAAACGTGTATCCAAGTTGAGAGCCACCTTGTTATTGTCGTTGTGAAGAATATCATGGAGGCTACCTTGTGAGATAAACTCATAGACCAGCATGGGGGCATCGACTTCAAGGCAACAACCAATGAGCCTAACAATGTTCTTGTGGATGACTTGAGATTGGATGATGACTTCATTTGCAAATTGCTCTTTCTCAGGCATGCTACCATTGATCGGCTTTTTTATTGCAACTAGTTTATTGTCAAGAAGGCCCTTGTAAACTTCACCAAAGCAACCTCTTCCAATTAAGTTGTTACTCTTTAAAATAGGCTTGAGTTCCCCCTTTTTGAAAAGTTTAATTACATTTGCCTTTTCTAATGTGGGGCCGCCATTCTTTACGTAAAATTCCTTCATCTTCTTTTTCTCTTTGATCAGAATAACAACGAACGATATAATTGCCAGGAGAAGAATGCCACCTATTCCACCTAGTAGGGATAGAAACAAACTTAGTATATGTAACTGATTAAACTGGCAAGTACAAATTTATAGAAGAAATGTTTAGTGTAAGAAGTAAATAATTTCTCTTTTTCATCTACTCGCTACTTGGGATCTAAGAGAAAATACCACTATAACTATCAAAAGAAAAAATAATCTAAATGAAGCCTGCGGGGTTTCGAACTTGGAAAGTGGCCACAGGCAGTTGCTATGGAATACATGTGTTCATATGCAAGTTAATGATATAGATTGGCAACACGGCAACCAAAGGTTTCTCACTGATTCGGATGGAACTGTTTTCTAATTTTCCCTCCACTATGGGCGCAAAAAATGAAAAAAAAAAGAAACTCATATTTCAGTGGAGTACTAGCTTACCCACGGCCGCCTTTGCTACTGTGGGGAATATGTCTGAGCAGGTTCCTCCTTTGCCGTCATCCCTCATTCCGAATTTGCATGGGCATTCATAGCCTCCAGGCTTGTTTTTGCAGAGCCCGCCATTTGAGCACGCATCTGGGCGCTGGCATTCATCGATGTCTGAAGAATCAACACATACGTATATGGGGGAGTTAGCAGACAATATATTTCTTGTATATATGCACTCATATAGTTTGAAGGAGTGTGTATGTACCTTGGCATCCGCTAGGGACGTAAGGGTTGCCCGAGTAATTGCCGAGGCACTTGCAGAAATAGCCTGGAGTACCAGCAGATGTTGCGTTGGCACAAGAGGTGTTTCCGTTGACGCAGGCGTAGTCCGGAGGTGGCGGCTGTCTTCCAGCGGACACCAAGAGTTCCCGGCGGCAAAATCGAGCGCGATTTTGACACCCCGGGGGAACCTGTTAAGTAGCGTATGCTTACCGTACAAATCGGGCGTAGAGAAGTTGTACCCTGACTTGTCCACCACCATGGCGTAGATGCACGGGGTGTCATTTTTAAATAGGTCAGGGATAGGATTCTCGTATCGGCTTTGCAACGTGAAACTCTTGCCGGGGCCTTCGTGGGGCGGGAAGGGTCGGTCACAGCAGCCAAAACCAATGCACGACCCGTTGATCGCCAGATTCAGCTCATAGGGGTGGTCTGCACTGCAAGTTGAAGAGAGTTGATACAAATCCATCTGCTGCGACATGTAACCCAGCAGAGGACTGACTCTCCATCCGACACCGATGAGAACATTACGACGTCGCCGACATGGCGAACGGCGAGCCGGCAGGGAAATCCATAGATACCTCCGCGTAATCCATGCAGTCGACCCCGCATGACGGATCGGTGAAATCTCTTCTGCAGTCGTATGACACCGGGGCGTACCCTCGTGCCTCGCCGGTGGCCACTGATATGCTCACCAGCTCCACAGGCGAGAACACAGAACGAGAGGCGTACACCTCTGAGACAAGTGTGTGTGCTCCCTCGTCAGCAAGGAAGGCGCGAGGGGGAACGGAGGAGTCATCACACAAGATCTCGAAGCCATGGCGGAAGCAGCCCGGGCCGATGCCGAACGGGAAGGGGATTCCCATATCGCCACACTTGTCGGGGCAACTCTGACCTGGCATCGGCTGCTGCTGCTCTTCAGCTGTGCCGGCAAGGGTGACTACTAGGGTTAGTAGCAGCGGCAGCAGCAGCAGTAGCGGTGGGGAAAGAAATTGCGAGTTGGGCGTGGTCATGGTGCTCTACTACTACCTCTATCGGTCGGGTATGGTGGAACTAGCTAGCCATGAATGAATGCCAGAGGAATCAACCTACATGGGAATGGTGTGCACTTGCACGTTTATAGACACCCCCGGCCACATCTTTGTCCTGGGAAACCGCACCGTCCACGAGACTGCATGTGAGGAGTGCAGACCACTTGCCAACTTGCAGTCAAAGCATACCTACCTACATACGGGCCTGTAAGTTAAAAATTGAAACCCCACCTGCTACTTCATCCGTTTTTATTTAGTACGTGTATTAGCTTTGGTAAAAGTCAAGCTTAGTGAACTCTAACAAAGTTTATCAACAAAAATATTAACATATACAATAACAAATTAATATCATTAGATTTATTATTAATTGTACTTTCACGTCATATAGATTTGTTATGGTAAATGTTTATATTTTTTTTATAAATTTGATTAAACTTTACAAAGTTTGATTTCAGTCAAAACTAATATACATAGTAAATAAAAACGGAGGGAGTCCATCACGTTCCGTCGCTAACGGCCAGCGATTGGTTCCATAACGCTGCCGGCCGCAACGTTCTAACGCTATCATATATAGCAATTGTTTAAGCACCTTACCAAGTCGACACCTACCGCTGCCGGCTGGTTATAGCAAGTATTATTAACTATGCTATCATAGCTTAAGCCAAAACGAAAAACAAAACCGGAAGCAATATGATCACCACACTCTGTCAAAACGCTGTCATAGCTTACGCAACATTGAAGGAAGTCTTTGTATGCCAATCAAGTCTTCCATTACAAACTGTAGTTGTTATTTCAACATCAAAACCTCATAAAAATACTCCTCTTGCATTGTCCTCTTTAAAATTAGAATGACACATGTAAAAACATGTACCACTTCTGTCCTTAAGTTGATATTATATCAGATATCAAAATTTTATTTCCAATGCAGGAGGTGTAGAACTGCAACTTGGGGGGGGGGGGGGGGGGGGGGGGGGGGGTTAGAATGGCAATCTAACTTGTGGGTCAGAACGAATAGGCATGCCCTGGTTTCACATAGGCAAGTGATAGGCGCTGGCGCACTGGCACAAATTTTTGCTAGACACCTAGCAGCCATGCGATCTGGCAGACTCGAATGATCCAGGTCCGCCCGTGTCCAGTTAAAAAAAAGAAGAAATACTATTAGTCCATCAACCCCTCGCCATGGACGCACTACCCCGAAGCTCCACCGGCTCGCGGGCACCGCTCTCCGGTTGCAACACTAGCACCAACTGGCCGCCCCTCCTATGCAGCAAAAAACGAATAAATTGCCGAAAACCACCACATTGAAGCATATGTTTGCAGAAAACCCTCTCCTACGAATTTCTGCCAGAAAACACTGATTTTAAGCTTAAAATTTTGTAGAAAGCACTGATCGGCGGCTTTGCCTGTTTTAAGCACAATTATGACATGTGGGTCCCATATTTGCTGACGTGGCGTAACGGTTCAGCACAAATGGCGTTAGACAGTGGTTAGTTCCGAATTAACAAAATAGTCCATGATATTTTGCATAGACACCCTTCATTCACCGCTAGCCACTTCCGCATGCGCTCCCCGCCGGCCACTGCATCGCTGCTACTCATGCCCAATAGCCATGCCTGCACCGATCCTCACCGACCTCGCCCGCTCCCTCCACCTCCTTGCTGGCCGCGCCTGGCCAGTGCCGTCGACGATCGAGTCTGAGGCGGCGTCCTCTGCGAGGCCGGCCCGCACATCGAAGCAACACTGCAGGTTGCCATGGCGTGCCTCGGGGAGGAGTTCTGCCAGCGCCTGAACAACACTGAGGAGGAAGAACCCGGCGGCAACTCTGGTCTTGAACCTGCCACGGCCACGGCCTAGTCCAGGTCGAGGTCGGCGACCACGCCCGAGGCGCATGGGTCCATAGAAGCGACTGCGACCACTTGGATCTAGCGAAGGAGACAAGATGAAGACGCGGGGAGTGCTGGCCGACGAGGGTCGTGAGCTCCTGCTGCCTGTGTGGGATGGCCATGCTCCTCCTCGCCGTTGAAGACCGGCGAGGCGGTGAAGATTTGGGGATGGCTCATGCTGCGTGCTCCGATGGCACAACCTCTAGCAGAGAGAGAGAGAGAGAGAGAGAGAGAATGTCAGGGGAGGAGAGGAAGCGCGGCGTCGTGAGCAGAGAGAGGTCATGGGAGGAGAGGAAGGGCGAGTTGTGAGCAGGCCAACCGGCACGGGGCCGGTGGCTGCCGACGGCTGGGTGCGTGAGCACGCACGGGGGAGAGGACGTATTGGCTGTTTTGTTTGTCCAGGAAGGTGTTTATGGCAAAACAAAACATTTAACGACATCTAGCCTGAACCTTTACGCCACATCATAAAAATGGACCCTGCATGTCATTATCAATGTTAAAATATCCAAAGCTACAGATCAGTGCTTTCTGCAAGAAGTTAACCTCAGAATCAGTGTTTTCTGGTAGAAATTCGAAGAAGAGTGATTTCTGCAAACCTATGCTTCAATGTGATGGTTTTCTGCAATTCACTCGCGAAAAACAGCTGCCGGGCGCATAAAAGAAATTTGGGGCCCCCGGTTCCATCATCCGTTGCATCACTATTGGTGCATAGAAAAACATCAATGGCTCGCCCTTGCAACATTTTTCTCGCCGGTCTCTTGTTGAACATTTTCAAATATATGGTTCAAGCTTTTGTATCAACGATTGTTGCTTTTTGTGTTTCCCTGTCGCCGGTTGAAGCATTCTATATTGCTAGTCGAAGCCTTTTTTTAGCCGGTTGAAACGTTTTTCATCCCGGTTGCAGCTTCCGCGGTTGCGCGGTGGCCGGCCCTCGATTCCCGTAGTCTCCGGTTGAAGGTTTTGACAACGCCGGTTGTAACATTATCGATCATCGGTTGCAGCATTTAGTGTTACATAGAATCTGACCCAACTTTCATCGTATTTGGTCGTAGCTTTTGTCGTCGTCGGTTGCAACATGGTCGTCTCTAGACATAGCTTTTCTCGTCTGCAACACTACTGGCATCGGACGCAGCGGAGCGCGGAAAAGGGGTATGTCGACGAGGTGGCATGAAACATGTGAGGAGCGGGAATGGGATCTCCCCCGTGCCACCTCGTCGGACCGGCGGACGAGATTCGACGAGGGAAGCATGCCAGCTTGGAGGAACAGCGTTGATCTGGCCGGAGGTGCTCGGCGAGGGGGTGGACGATGGCTGCAATCGCAATGAATGAGGTTGCGATGCTTTTTTTCTGAAATGAAGGAGAGGGAGAGGAATACGTGCATGCGTGAAGGCAACCGGCCAACGTGCGGGATACAAGCATTTCCATTTCACATATAGATGTAGTGGGAAGGTAGTTCAAACGTAGGCAATTACGTACAATATTGGGGGCAGACCTACCGTGATTCGGAACCCAAATTATGAGTAGAAAATTATATACCTTTGAAATAAGTACTAGCAGCAAAGCCAACCAAACCAAGGCAAACCTAACTCTGACCTTTAATAATACTAGTACTACTTGTCTATTAACTATTTTTTGCGGGTGTACTTGTCTATTAACTATCTTAGTTTATTGTTTCAAAAAAATATACTATCTTAGTTTATGAAGCATATTTAACTCTAACCCACTCTCTCATAAGCTACGTGCCAACCTAACTCTGACCTCTATCGTCTTCTATCGAGTCAATGTCTAACATTGCGTGTTGAGAAGGAGGAATATAAGTCCTATTCACAAGCGAACCTACTCATAGTTAATTATATTACCCCGATAATGCATAGATCCACTAAGCCGCAGTCAATCACGTTTTCTGAACTGATGATACGTACCATGGAGCAATGCAAGACGATAGAGGGGAGCAATGCTGGTCATAATGGGGAGTAACTTACACTAGTGGGTAGTAACTTAGACTAATAACATGCATATGTTACGACCTCTATAGTGGTTAGTAACATATGCGTAGTGTCATGCATCACTTTATTTATTACTTTGTAGACTCATTTTGAAGTTATGTGCATTCCTCAATGTAATCTCTTAGAAGGTAATCGATCCAGAAATCATACCAATGTTAGAGAATGCTTTGGTGCAATGTATTGTCAGTTTCGTATTGGTGTTCCCACCATCCTTCTTCAACATCATGACACACGTCCTAGTTCACCTATGTGAAGAGAATAACATTCTGGGTCCTGTATTTCTACACAATGTGTTCCCTTTGAGAGGTGCATGGGAGTCTTAAAAAAATATTCATAACCGTGCTAGGCCAGAAGGAAGCATCTCCAAAGGCCATGAAAATGAGGAGGTCATTGAGTTTTGTATTAACTTTATTCCTGACCTTAAGGCGATTGGTGTTCCCAAATCGCGGCATAAGGGCAGACTGGGTCGAAATGACACGCTAGGACCGGAACAAATAATATGTATAGACGGGTATTCTCTCACTGAAGCACACTACCACTAGTGCAGAACCGGGGTATAGCCCCGGTTCGTAAGGGCCTTTAGTGTCGATTCTGTAACCGACACTAAAGGATGGGGACTAAAGGTCCCTCCCCCCTTAGTACCGGTTCAGCACGAACTGCCGCTAAAGGGCCACCACGTGGCTCGAGCCAGGGCCGGGTGTGGGAAGACCCTTAGTACCGGTTGGTTTTACCAACCGATACTAAAAAGTTTGGGTGGTTTTGGTTTTATTATTTATTTTTCCTTTAATTTTGTGTTTTCCTTTTAATTCTTTTTTGTTTGCTAGTATTTTGCGTTTTCGAGAACATTCGCATGATGACGTCCGAAAGGACCAAAACTGATAGACATGCGCCTGCTTCTGGGCCTTTACGATAAAATTTAATCATATAATAATTAATCAAGCATGATAATCAATGGTATTGAAACTAGAACTAAAGAGATACATGGTAGGTAGCTAGATAGTACTACATAATTAATTATACCTTGGGTCGAAACCAATGATCTTTTCTTTTCCATTCACCTGGAACCTCATTCCTGAACTTTGCCCAAGCCCTGCCAGCCGGCAAAGAAAATGAATAAACGAGTTATTAAATAGTTGATATCAGAAAATGACAAACTAAAGAGGCTGACATATAGTTAATAATGATTGAAATTACCTGTCGACTATCCCCTTCACGATTGTGTAGTCTTTCTTATCTTCAAGTAGTGAGTCCCGTACTTCAACTGTTCTTCGTCAACTTTAATGATTAACAAGATCTAATGGTAACTGCATGCACACAAGTTTGCATGTCTTAATTAAGCGGGCATGTGCATAACACTCATCAACTATCCTAAACCCTATACACTTAATTATTAACATCTAGCTAGCTAGTAAGTAAAAACAGAATTTATAGTACAAGACAGTGTGACTCACGTGTAATTGTAAAGAAGTAGTATATCTTCATTGGTATTGAGGCGCTTCAAGAACTCTAGCATGTTTTTCTCTACATCTTCTTGATACCATTTATATGTCCATGTTTTTTCATTAACGGTATTTGGGTCAATGAACCCAATGCCATAGCGTCCAGCTTTTTCATTTCATACATCTTCATCCTGCATAATACCACAGAAAAGAATATAGTGAGGATAATTACAGGTAATGATCGATCAATGAGCACTACAACTAGCTTGACACTTGAATTACAGAAAGAAATCACTTACAGACAATAGCAACTGACGAGAGATTTGTCGAGTGCGTCTTGATTGAATAACTAAAATAGTTCTGAATACTCAATGGACAGAGCTAGCTTATTAAAGTAATACTCTTCCTTGACTTTCACCCTGAGGCCCTCTCGATTGTTACTCTTGGTAATTTTCATGTACCAATCATGCAATTCATACATTCTCGTTGGGAGGTTCTTGACCTCCTCAACTTGACCAAAGGTTGGCCGCGGACATATTTTCGTTTTATGTCCTGCTCTTTAAGCTTAGGCATGGGCTCAATCTCGAGGAGTTGTCCAACAGTAATACCGAGCATTTCAGCATCCCGTCTATGCTCGTCGGTTATTACCAGCTGACCGGTGCCGGTACTCTCATGTGTTGGTACAAGAAGCGGGGGGATCGATTGCACCGCCTGTTGTCCTAGCTGCGGTATGGTTTTAACACATTTTTCGCCAGCTGCTTGGCTCGAGCTCTTGCTCGACCCCATTTGTGGTGCTCGATATGCCTTCCTGATTTGGCGCTCATAGTCTGAGTCAACAGGCTTGGGAGCCGGTGCTCACGTCATACGAATAAAGTGGTCAATCTTATCCTCGGAAACTCGCTTCCTTAGCGGCTGTGGCGGTTTTGGTCTAAAATGGGCATCCACTTGGGCCTTCACTATGGCTTCGTTTTGCTCCTTGGTCATGTCGTAAGGCCTCTACGGAAGAGGCGCGAGACTTTTTCGAACATATTGAATTTTTTTGCCTCCGCATGTACCTCCTGTACTACCTCGACTTGTAGCACTACGAACCATAGCTGCGGCGGCTCTCTTCCGTGATTGCTGAGGCAGCGGAGACGGTTGACGCAGTGTCGGACTTGGAGGAGGAGTGGCACGCGTTGGTGGACTTGGAGGAGGAGGAGTGGCCTCACGCGTTGGCTGAGTTGAACCAGGAGGAGTGGCCTCACGCGTTGTTTGAGTTGAAGCAGGAGGAGTGGCCTCACGCGTTGGAGGAGCGTGAGTCGTCTGCTCCTCGTCACCTGCTGGAATTTCAAGCTCTAGCTGAAGCGGTGTCGGTGGCCTTCGAAAGATGATGCAATCCTTTCTCCATTGGATGATACGATGTATGGCCTCTCCCAGTGTGTGCTCCTCGTCACCTCCAGAAATGTCAAGCTGCAGCCCCGAATATGGGTCCACCACCTCATCAACCACGACACAAGCATATCCGGCTGGAATCATTCTGCAATGGTTGGTTGCTCCGGGGGGATTTGTATAAGCAACGTCGTCCGCTGCCTTCACAGATATGTTCTTCATTTTGAAGTGTAGCTCACATTTAGTGTTCTCCATGATGTCATCCACAGGGTATCTATCCAGTAGTGCGTCGCCCGGGGAGGAACCCACGCTACTTCTCGGCATGGATGGGACGGTGCTATCCAATGTTGGATGATCCGCTAGCTGCGGCCGCTGCTGAGACCCCCTTTCCTGGCTAAGCGAGTCGATCTGCTGCTGCTGCCTCTGCAATTTGAGTGCCAAGTCCACGTGCGCTAATTCTAGGCCTTGAAGGCGTTCTGGTTCCTGCTTCCTCTGCTCGTCCTCCAGCTTCTTCTTCTTCTCCTCCTCCATCTTCCTTCTCGCATGGCTTCTCTAGTCGGCCTTCCACTCAGGAAATCCCTCATACACTACTAGAGAAAACCTTACTAGTGGCGCTGGTTTTTTACATACCAGTAGCGCGGGCACCCGCGCTACTGCTAGGGCGCTACAGCTATTATTTAATATTAGCGCGTTTCTAAACAAGCGCTACAGCTAAAATACTTAGTAGTAGCGCCTCTTTCTCCACCAACGCTACTACAATAGTCACGTAGTAGTAGCGCCCTATTTTCTCCCCACGCTACAACAAGGTAAATAGAAATAAAAAAATGAAAAAAGCAGTCAGGTGCAATATTCATGGAAATCAAGACAAGTCTAGTGCAAATAAACTAAGTTCATAGAGCCATCTCACAAACATTAACGACAGTACCACATTTAATATAACCGCACAATATCACAAACTCATATATAGTAGTCAACAATGCATGGATAGATCATAGTTGATAAGTCTACTAGGTAGTCATACTAGCATATATATGGTTCAACAGCCACACGCATGCATATGTAGTTCTAGATGATATCGATGACGACCATCATCCTCAAGCCTGGGCGGTGGGTGTTCTTGATAGTAATTAGGATTACCTGTCCAACATGAAGATTCTGGCCGACGAGGAAGCTCTTCCACCCAACCGAGTTGAAGTGTGTGGGACCGTCCCTGTCCACACCGTACGCACAAGTGTTGACGGAGCCCCTTGCGGTAAGGCGTATTCCAGCAGAGCCTTCTTCATCAGGCTTGACACCACAACTCCCAGATAGGCTCTTTGGCAGTTTCTGATAAGAAGAACATATCAATTAATAAGTAGCCTCACACATTCTACACTATCAAAAGACAATACTATATTTCTGCTAAGCATGAATTCTACTAATAAGTATATATGGATTCTACACTATTAGCAGTTCTTTAGATTCTACACGAAGCATATATATCATCGGACTCTACACTAAGTATATATATCATCGGACTCTACACTAAGTATAACAATAAAGCATATAAGATTCACTAAGCATATATATCATCGGACTCTACACTAAGTATAACAATAAAGCATATAAGATTCACTAAGCATATATATCATCGGACTCTACACTAAGTATAACTACAAAGCATATCATCAAATTACTCTGAAACTACAGTAAATGCAACTTACCATGATATGCCGATCAACCATGGTACTTGTCAGGCGGGTCACGAATGGCACCCCGACAAAGTCAGCATGTGGCGAAATGATGTCCCATAGGTTGCACACCTCCTCCTTGATCAACTTCATTCTCTGAGCTACGATGGCATCACCGAGTGGGTCGTCATCATCCTCATCATCCTCATAATCTTCTACTTTGTTGACATAAATCACGGCTAGCTTGGGTCTTTCTGCTATGAAGGAGAAGCTGATCAACTCACCACCGGTGATACGCATGTGGGCGATGAAACGGACCCATCCATCTCCTCCCACCTGCGTCATATTTCATCCTTCCTCAATCTCCATAGTGTAGGGGCCCCTGGGAGCCTCAAAGGTCCCAGAGTCTCCTGTCAGATTGTCGAATTCTGACCTCACATTGAATGGGACGATCTGTGCACAAAAAGCAAAATGATATATACACGATGCATTAATGCCAATAACACTAAAAACAAAATAGTAGTTACTAGTTTCATATAATTTATTACCATCGCATGAAGAAAACTAAACTCGAAGTAGACGCCGAACAGCGTGCCAGTTGCAAGGCTGCTGGCGCACCTTGACTTGCACTGTCGACATGGTGGTGGTGGTGGTGGTGGTGGCGGTGCCATTTCCCTAAAGCAATATCATTAAAGGGTTAACGATCCAAAAAGTAAACATAAAGTTTTCATAGAGAATACACATGAGGTTCACATGGCAAGCAACATAACAACTAAATTGTAGTTCAGTTCAGACAATAACCTAATAGAGGTCATGTAACCCAAACAGAGCCTAATAATCAGATAAATGGCATATTGCCATTATTGTGCAAGAAGACAAGCAGAAGTAGTTCAATCCAGGGGAACACCTTATCTATTCCCACATCCAAAAGTTGTACCAGCTTAGAATCCTCCAAAACACAATAAGTAAACATCCATTCCACCTTTGGCATCAGATGCACAATAATGAAAACTATAAAAGGCAAACACCCCCCTTTTCGATCAGATACAACTCTCTGTCTATCTGGGTTTTCTTTTTCTGAAATTTACCAAAAATGGGTTCACTAACAGCATCATAACAACTTGGCAATTTGAGCATCACCACATACAGATACTCTCTTCAACCTGAAAGATTATCGAATCAAGCATTGATTTTTCCATGAAACCACATAACAGTGAGGGCTTCTTGGTCATATCTTTATATGCATCAACAAAGAAGCTAGTGGATCAAATTCGCACATAGGGTAGCATTCATGACATAACCCCAGTGTCAGGAAAGAACCCCTCTCTAAACCCTAAAACACTAGGCATCGCCGCCGCCAACACTGCTCCAGGGGCAGCAACCAAGAATTGAAACCCAAGTTTCAATTATATGTGCTAAAAGCCTCTACTTCTCTAGCTACTTCTCTCTACTCTCTCCTAAGTTTCGGTGAGCAACAAAAATCCTCTACTTCTCTCACCTAACCCCTCTCTCTACTCTTTCCCCAATCACGCAAGGAAACAAGCCTGGAACACGTCGCGTCGAAGCATGGAGCCACCGTGCAATCCCTAAATCCCAAAACATGGCGAGCCACCGCGGCAAATCGATTGGAGCCTAGCTAGTGTGGCGCGCGCAGGGAGGGGTGATCAGGGGGACTTACGGGGCTGGAGCATCGGAGGAGGCGAGAGGCGACCATGCATGGTGGTGGTGCACGGCACCGTCGGCGGGGGTGAGGCGGCCGGGGACGAACCCTAACCGCGGTGGCGTCGTCAGGCGGAAGGGATCGATTGTGAGAGCGAGGGGGTGCGGGGGTGCTCGGCCAGTTTTCTTTTCCTCTAGTAGTAGCGTTGGTTAGAGGCCGGCGCTACTGCTAAGTGGGCTACAGTTTTTGCCCTGCGGCCCATGTAATAGTAGCACGGCCCAAGCTAACAAACGCTACTATTATATATTAGTAGTAGTGTGTTTTCTGCCCAGTGCTACTAGTAAATACTAGTAGCATGGGGTCATAAACAGGCGCTACTGCTAAAATTCTATGTATAAGCATTTTCCTAGTAGTGATACTATGGAACAATGCCTTTGTCTCGTGTTCTTCCCAGGTGTTCAGGATTTCCCAGGGCACGCCTAAGCTCGTCGTTCTCTCTGTTGGGCGTGAACACCCTCTTTCGAGCTTCTTCTATGGCTTCAACTAACGTATCATCGGCTCCTTTAAGACATGCCTTCTTCAAAACCTCACCTGTCTTCGGGTCCAATGCCCCCCATGCGCATAGAACCAAGTTCTGCACCTGGGGGCCCAACTCAATGTAACTGGAGTGACCTATGCAGCCAGCATCTCTTGTTCAGACTTATCCCACTTAGGCATTGCCACCGCGTAGCCACCTGGCCCCAGCCTATGGAATTTTTGCTTTTTTGCAGCATTGGCCTTGTTTTTTCTGGACCGTTCCTTATATAATTCTGATTCCTTGAATTTCACAAAATTGTCCCAGTGTTCTCTTTGGTTCTCCAGTGTTCCCTTGAATTCTGGAGTCTTATTTCCTGCTTTGACGTAGTTATTCCATACAGTTTTCTTGTGGTTGTTGAATGGAATTGCCATCTTCCTAAGAGCAGCGTCCTTAACTTTCTCCACATCTGCAGCTGCGAAATGATCTGGTAGGGTGAAATGTTCCATGAGATCTTCCCAAAGCACTTTTTTGCTCTGTTGTTGACAAAAGTAAGATCTGGAAGGGGCTTTGACGGCTCTTTCCATTCTTGAGGGGAGATCGGGAGTTTGTCCTTTACAAGAACTCCACACTGACGAACGAACTTGTTTGCAATGTTCTTAGGCGCTATTGGTTTTCCATTAGTTTTGATGGCATCGATGTTGTACTTTACGCCCTCCTTCAACTTTTTTCTCGGGTCTCGCACTCTGCATGTAGAAGATTTGCTCGATCTGGAGGGCTGAAAGAAGAAAGATCGATTCGTTAATATATATTCAAATCATTTAAAATATGTGATGATCACTAGATGCCTGCTTATATAAATATACCTCGCTGGCCTCTGTTTTATCAAGATCAACATTTTCTTCGCCATCATAATCATTAATTTCTTCGCCATCATAATCATTAATTTCTTCGCCATCATAATACATGACTTCATCAATTCGGTCGTCGCGATCGAATATCATATCATCACCCTCCCCGGTATTGTTCAGGTATTGGGAGCCGTCATCTTTTCATTTCATTCATCTGGTGCGCGAGGGGAGCTTATGATCTCGAACATGGCCTCTTCTCCCTCTCTGCCGGTATTGTCCGCCATAGCTTTTATTTAACAAATCCAGAAGAAATATAAAACAATTTAGTATTCAAATTACAATATGCATGCATGCAATCAAAAAGAGGAAATCCTCAATCATAGCACAAAATATGCATCGTCTCGAATAATATATAATCTCGAATATATCGTCTCGAATATTATATATCGAATACATTACTAGCTAGCTAGCTAATAAAGATCGAATACTACAAAATAATCTAGGCCACTCGCGGTTCCTGAGGCGTGGGCGGTGGACACCCAAAGAGAAGGAACCATCACAGGATCATAGCTCTGGTCATGTCCCCAAAGACCCTGCGAGGTATTGGAGAACCTGACTTCCATAGCAGCCATGTAGCGACGAACGTGCTCGTCCTCCTCCTGACACGGCGGCGCACCACCTCCGGCGGGGCCGGCTCCCTCTGCATCGAAAGTGGCCCACGGGAATGCCACCAAAGGAGCTCAGGGTTGACGACGGGACCGGGTTCCTCACCAAGCGGCGAGCCCCTGAAGGTAGCACATCTCAGTGCCAGCCCGGTGGAGCCCAGTCCCGGACATGGGTCCTCTGAAGCAGGACGTCATCGCGAATGGGTCAACGGCGAGGATGCGGGCCGGGCATCGTCGAGAACAAATACTATACGCCGCAAAAGTAACATTTTTTATATGATTGGGTTGTGATTTCTTATATGCAAATTCTAAATTTGTATAACTAAAATTATAAGAAACTAAAAACCAACATTTCTACAACATTTCTACAACAATTTGAAATTAATCTAATTCATCTAGCTAAAACTAGCATTTTTAAAATTTCTGACATTTCTATAACATTTCTATATACTATTTGACATTAATCTAATCTAATTAATTAATTCATCTAAAACTTTGTATGAAAAATAGAAAAAACGAAAAAGTAAAAACAGAAAATTTGTGTGTGTGTGTGCGCGTGTAGTGTGAGTGTGTGTCTGTGTGCGTGCGCGGCTGGCGGCGGTGGCGGCGCGGTGGATAGGAGGGAGGGGAGGCCGGGGGAGGGGCTCACATCGCGCGTGGGCGAGGTCGAGGCGACGGCGACGGCGAGGTCTAGGCGACGGCGACGGCGAGGCGAGGTTGATCCAAGGCGACGGCGACAGCGAGGCAAGGGGACGGTGATGGGGACAGCGATGGCGCGGGACGGGGCGACGACGCGAAGGGGACGGCGACGACAGGGATGTCGACGACGCTGGACGGGGCGGCGGCAGAGAGAAGTGGGAGATGAGAAACTGAATTTTTTTTTAAGTTCTTTTATATAGGTGGCACCTTTAGTACCGGTTGGAGCCACTAACCGATACTAAAGGCCTGTTTTGTCCAGGCGAAGTGGCGGGAAGCGCACCCCTTTTAGTACCGGGTGGTGGCTACAACCGGTACTAAAGGCCCCCCTTTAGTAACGGTTGTAGCCACGACCCGATACTAAAGGGAGTGCGCTGGCGCAGGTGCGGTGCGGGCAAGTTTAGTCCCACCTCGCTAGCCGAGGGGTGCCTGCACCTGTTTAAAAGGCCCGACGCGGCTGCTCTATCGAACTCCTCTCTATAGCAGGCTTCTCGGCCTAACTCTACCTCTCTGCCCTCTGGGCCTACTGGGCCCTGCGGGCCTGCATCCTGACCCAACTACAGGTTGGGTTACTAGTCGTATGCAGCCCGCTGTGGCCCAGTAGGTGGGCTTTTTTTATTTAGTTTTTGTCTCAACAAAAAAATAGTTTTTTCTCCTTTCTACTTTATTTATTTCTGAATATTTTTTCTTTAGGTGCAGAAAATTACAAACTTTCTTTTAGTGCGATTAGTTTCCAAATTTGAATAGTATAATTTTTTTATTTAGTTTTTGTCTCAACAAAAAATTAGTTTTTTTCTTTTCTACTTTATTTATTTTCATTTATTTATTTATGAATATTTTTTCTATAGTTACAAAATATTACAGACTTTCTGTTAGTGTCAGTAGTTTTCTAATTTGAATAGTTTAATTTTTTTATTTAGTTTTTGTCTCAACAAAAAATTAGTTTTTTTTCTTTTCTACTTTATTTATTTTCATTTATTTATTTCTGAATATTTTTTCTATATTTACAAAAAATTACAAACTTTCTGTTAGTGCCAGTAGTTTTCAAATATGAATAGTGTAATTTGAATTATTTGACGAACTAATTTGTAGACGAAGTGCATCCAGTTTTTGCACATAAAATTTCGTCGCCTTTCAAATACCTAAACACATAAGTACCCTAACTATTACAAAGATACCCTCCGGTTTGTTCGAAGCAGCACTTTCCAGATATATAATTCCGGAAAGTCACCACATCAGAAAGCGATGACGGTGAAGCCTATCACATGCCATAGTGGGATCTTTCGGTGTGAAATTTTTTCTTCGCGTGTGTCCCTTCGCGCCGTAACCATGGACAATCTTCATCATTTAACTGGATGCTTGGATCAATATTCACTCTGAATGGAGAAATTTCATCAAACTTTTCATAATCTTCTTACATGTCTGTCTTGTCATCCACTCCCATGATGTTACTTTTTCCTGAAAGAACTATGTGGCGCTTTGCCTCATCGTATGATGCATTTGCGTCCTTATCTTTTCTTTTTCTCGGCCTGGTAGACATGTCTTTCACATAGAAAACTGGCGCCACATCATTGGCTAGGACAAATGGTTCGTCTGCATACGCAAGATTGTTGAGATCCACTGTTGTCATTCCGTACTGCGGGTCTTCCGTTACCCCGCCTCATGTCATATTGACCCATTTGCACCGAAACAAAGGGACCTTCAAACCACGTCCATAGTTAAGTTCCCATATGTCCTCTATGTAACCATAATATGTTTCCTTTCCCGTCTTGGTTGTTGCATCAAAGCGAACACCACTGTTTTGGTTGGTGCTCTTCTTATCTTGGGCGATCGTATAAAATGTATTCCCATTTATCTCGTACCTTTTGAAAGTCATTATATTCGAAGATGGTAACTGGGACAGCAAGTACAGGTCATCTTCAATATCGCCATCATGCAAGGCACGTGTCTGCAACCAACCGGCAAAAGTCCTCGTTTTTTCACATGTAATCTAGTCGTTAGAGTGCTCCGGGTGTTTGCAGTGTAGAAAATTCTTGTGTTCCTACATATACGGAGCCACCAAGGAGGAATTCTATATAATTGTGTAGTGAGATTCAGTGAGAGATTGCCCGTCCATACATATTATTTGATCCCCTCCTAGCGTACCTTTTCCATCCAGTCTGCCCTTATGCCGCGATTCAGGAACACCAATCGGCTAAAGGTCTGGAATAAAGTCAATACAAAACTCAATGACCTCCTCATTTTCATGGCCCTTCGAGATGCTTCCTTCTGGCCTAGCACGGTTATGACCATATTTCTTCAAGACTCCCATGAACCTCTCAAAGGGGAACATATTGTGTAGAAATACAGGACCCAAGACGTTAATCTCTTCACAAAGGTGAACTAGGATGTGCGTCATGATGTTGAAGAAGGATGGTGGGAACACCAACTCGAAACTGACAAGACATTGCACCAAATCATTCTGTAACCTTGGTATGATTTCTGGATCGATTACCTTCTGAGAGATTGCATCGAGGAATGCTCATAGCTTCACAATGGCTAATCAAACGTTTTTCGGTAGTAGCCCCCTCAATGCAACTGGAACCAGTTGCGTCAGAATCACGTGGCAGTCATGAGACTTTAGGTTCTGGAACTTTTTCTCTGCCACATTTATTATTCCCTTTATATTTGATGAGAAGCCAGACGGTACCTTCATACTGAGCAGGCATTCAAAGAAGATTTCCTTCTCTTCTTTGGTAAGAGCGTAGCTGGCATGACCCTGATGTATGCCGTCTTTTCCGTGCATATGTTGCTGGTTCTCCCGTGGCTCCGGTGTATCTTTTGTCTTCCCATACACGCCCAAGAAGCCAAGCAGGGTCACGCAAAGATTCTTCATCACATGCATCACGTCGATTGCGGAGCGGACCTCTAGGTCTTTCCAATAGGGCAGGTCCCAAAATATAGATTTCTTCTTCCACATGGGTGCGCGTCCGTAAGCGTCCTTCGGAACAGGTTGTCTGCCAGGATCCTTTCCAAAGATTACCTTCAAACACTAGTAGAAAAAGGGGTATTTGTCCCGGTTCGTAAGGGCCTTTAGTCCCGGTTCTGGAACCGGGACAAAGGGTGGTTACTAAAGCCTCCCCCTTTAGTCCCGATTCTTACACGAACCGGGACTAAAGGCCGTCCACGTGGCCGCTGCCTGGAGGTCCACCTTTAGTCCCGATTGGTAACACCAACCGGTACTAAAGGAATTTTATGATTTTTTGTGAAAAATTTCTTTTTTAAATTTCTTTTTGATTTCTTTTTTATTTTTGAATTTTTGAATTATTTTAACCTCTAATCTCTAATCACCCTCATCACTTCTCAATTTAACCTCTAATCTCTAATCACCCCTCATCATTCCAAATCATCTAATTTCCCGGACAGTCACCCATCTCACTACTCCAGCCTGAGCACGCTTAACTTCCGGGTTCTATTCTCCCTCGTTTCCAAGTCTACACTTGTTGTTTTCCTAACAATAGTAAGATGTCAATCCTATTAACCCTCAGGAATTTAGCTTGAGCATGAAGTCACACATTTCACTATTTGAGTTCGAAATTATTGTTCTAAAAAACAATAATTATTTAGTAACACTAATATTTCTTGAATAAGTAGTTTGACCACAGTTTGACCACAGTTTGACCAGATTTGACCAAAATTCAAAAACACTGAAATAATTATTTAGTAACACTAATATTTCTTGAATAAGTAGTTTGACTATTGTTTGACCACAGTTTGACCACAGTTTGACCAGATTTGACAAAAATTCAAAAAACCGAAATAATTATTTATTAACACTAATATTTTTGAATAATTATTATTAACACTAATACTTCTTGAATAGTAGTTTGACCATAGTTTGACCAGATTTAACAAAAAATAAAAAAAATAAAAAAAATAAAATTTGAGCATAACTGTTTTTCCTTTTAGAATTTGAGGATTCTAAAAATTTGCAAACATGCCATAGGCCGTCAAAATCGGATGCGGATTTTCATGCTGAACATTTTGATATATTATACGTTTTTTTCTGACATAGTATACAAAAGTTATAGACGTTTTACATTTTTGCTACACTTTTTGCAAAACATGTCCAAATTTAATTTTTAAAATTTTCTTAACTAGTAGATGTAGTAACATAACTACATCTCGAAGGATTTTAATTTTTAAAGTTTTTATCATTTTCTTTTTCTTTTTACAAAACTGAAAAGGCGATCTAGGGGGGTACAGTTTGAAAATGGGACCTTTAGTACTGGTTCGTGCCACGAACCGGTACTAATGCCTCAAACCCCATTAGTACTGGTTCGTGGCACGAACCGGTAATAAAGGTCTAACCTTTAGTACCGGTTCGTGCCACGAACCGGTACTAATGGGCATCACACCCATTAGTACCGGTTCGTGGCACCAACCGGGACTAAAGGTCCCATTTGAACCGGGACTAATGCCTTTGCCGCATGAACCGGGACCAATGCTCACATTACTCCCGGTTCATGACTGAACCGGGACTAATGGGCTAACCCGGCCTGGACGAAAGCCATGTTTTCTACTTGTGAAAATTTTCACCATATCATGTACAGCAGCACCCGTACGGTGGCGAGGTTTTGTCCGGTGATGCGCCTCACCTTTGAAGTGCTTGCCTTTCTTTCTTGTGGGATGCCTGCTCGGAAGAACTCGACGAAGTCCCAGGTACACATTCTTCCTACAACTATCAAAATATATACTGTCGGTATCATCCAAACAGTGCGTGTGTTAAGGCATATCTCTCTTGATGTAGTTTTGGCGATTGATGGCAACAAATTTGCGGACTAATCATGTGCTTTGAGCATTTCAGAGATTCATCCTTTGCCACCAGACGATTCCTTCCCCTCGGAGTTTTAATCAAGATGGAGTAGCTCTTTCGTTTCTGTTTTGGTGGACATGTTTCATAGGAGTCACCGTACTATCAAGACGGGATCCGCTTTTGGTAAGGCTAGGGTGGAATCAACACGTACACATCCGTTTTGCACCCACTGAGCCTTCCCGCTTCGATGGAGGTTTTCTTCCCCTTCTATGAGTGTGGCTTGGTCCCAGCGGTAGTACCATGGTGCCCAGCGGTAGTACCGCTCAAGAGCCACAGGCGGCAGTACCGCTCTACAGCGGTAGTACCGCCTGTGGGTCCTCAGTCGTAGTACCGCTGCGGTACCGGGCTCCTACCGCGTCGACTCGAGGGGGTCGCCTCTCGCGTCGGATTGTGTGGCACTAAGCAGCGGCAGTAGAAGCGGTAGTACCTCTCGATAGCGGTAGTACCGCCCTACCACCGCGACAGTACCGCACTGGGTCCATCCTCTTCCCCTCCGCTTGCCCTCCCTGGCTGCACGGCAATACCGCGAGGGGGAGCGGTAGTACCGCTGGGGCTAGCGGTAGTACCGCTGCCCCCTTCGATAGTACCGCCCTCTGCGGGGCTGTTTTGGGGGGTAACAGTTGGGTTGTTCCCCCCTCTATAAAAGTGGGTCTTCTTCCCCTTAGTTGACTTACCTCTTCCCCCAAAGCTCCATTATTGCTACAAGCTCCATTTTCGCCCAATCTCTCTCCCTAGCCAATCAAACTTGTTGATTTGCTCGGGATTGGTTGAGAAGGCCCCGATCTACACTTCCACCAAGAGAAATTTGATTCCCCCCACTAATCCCTAGCGGATCTTGTTACTCTTGGGTGTTTGAGCACCCTAGACGGTTGAGGTCACTGCGGAGCCATAGTCCATTGTGGTGAACCTTAGTGGTGTCGTTGGGAGCCTCCAATTAAGTTGTGGAGAGTGCCCCAACCTTGTTTGTAAAGGTTCGGTTGCCGCCTTCAAGGGCACCAATAGTGGAATCACGGCATCTCTCATTGTGTGAGGGCGTGAGGACAATACGGTGGCCCTAGTGGCTTCTTGGGAAGCATTGTGCCTCTACACCGCTCTAATGGAGACGTACTTCCCTTAAAAAGGAAGGAACTTCGGTAACACATCCTCGTCTCCATCGGTTCCACTTTTGGTTATCTCTTATCTTTACATGTGCAAGCTTATTTGTGTTGTATCCCTTGCTTGCTTGTGTACTTGTTGTTGTTCCATCATATAGGTTGCTCACCTAGTTGCATATCTAGACAACCTACTTTGCTGCACAGTTTAATTTGGTAAATAAAAGCTAAAGATTGTTAGTTGCCTATTCACCCCCCCTCTAGTCAACTACATCGATCCTTTCAATTGGTATCAGAGCCTCGTCTCTTTAGAGGAGTTTGCCATCCGAAGAGTATGGTTGACACCGTAGACGGTGTGGAGGAGCACTCCGGTGTGAATCCGAGCTCGTCTACGGCCGATGGGGGAACCACGGTGTTTCTTGAGGAATTCAATGTGGCATTGGACACATTGAAAACCTCCATGACAACCGAGGTTGAAAGCATGTTTAATAAATTCTTAGAAGGACTTAAACTATCTACCTCACCGTTGAAAGTGGGTGATCCCACTAACAAGGTTACGAATGCTAACTCCGACAAGGGGGAAGCTACTAGTGAAAAGGGTCCTTCTACTAGTGGTAGAAATGGCACCGACATCTTTGCCCCATGTGGAACCTCCAATTTATGGAGGACCGATTCCTTCCACTCATTTAAATCATGCCGGCCCTCCTCCCAAGATAGTGAAAAATGAGGACTTTGATTCTTGGGTTTAAATCATGTGAATACTAATCTTTGGAGAATCATTGAAGAAGGTTTTCATCCACATGACTGAAGCAACTTCACCCCTAGAGAAGCCTTGGATAATCAATTCAATGAGAATGCTCTCTTCATCATTCAAGATGCAGTTCTACCCGAAGATCTCCCACATCTTCGACCCTTCACCATGGCCAAAGATGCATGGCATTGTGTTGTTTCCCTCTATAAGGGAAGCGCAAGCATTCAACGCTCCAACTATGAAGTGGTGCAAGATGAAGCCGATGAGTTTGGAATGAAAGAAGATGAAGAACCTTGTGAGATCTTCCAAAGAGTAACCAAGCTTGCGGTCTCGCTCCGAGATCATGGGAGCAAGGACACGGATGACAATTGGATCAAGCGCAAGTTCCTCAAAGCAATGATGCCCTACCACAAGGCCTTGTCCTCTATCATCCATCAAAGACCGGACTTCCACTCCCTGACCTCAAATGAAGTGTTGGATGAGTTTGTGGCAATGAGGATCTTGGAAAAGACAGCCGGCAACACCGTGTTGCCCTCTCAAAGGGCAAAGAAGCCCAACCTTGCCTTGAAGGCCAAGGTTATTGTGGAAGAAGAGGAAGAAGAGGAATATGAGGAGAGCAACCCCGAAGATACAAAATATGATTATGATGAGCACATGGCTCTTGCTTCAAGGCAATTTTGGAGCAAGAAGAACAAAAGGCCCAACTTCAACAAGAACAATTCAAGTGGGTTCAATGGCAAGCAACGTGTGAGAACATGTTACTATTGTGGCAATGTGAGCCATTTTGTTGTGGATTACCCTTATGAGAAGCGGGAAGACAATGGTGGCAAGCTCATCCGAAAAGACAAAGCCATGTCCTTCCCCAACAAGAACAACTTCGCCAAAAAGACTCCTCATCGAGGGATGGTGGTTCAAGAAGAATACCATGAGGATGACGATGATGATGAAGATAGTGAAGCCATGGCCATGGCCTCGGTTGCCATTGCCACAACTCCACGGGTGTCCCTCTTCGACTGACCCAATGAGAACATCACCGCCAAGTGTCTCATGGCTAAAGCCACCAACAAGGTAACCTCCAACATCAAAACCACCATCATTACTAATCCCTCCTTGACGGATGGCATTGATGAAAGTGAGGGGTCTAATAAGGAAGTGAATGAATTTGAGTCTTTTATGAGTAATCTCAAGGGCAAATCCAAGAAGCACTTTGTTGCTCTCTTGGAACAACTTGGTGAAGCCAATGACATGATCGAGGCTCATGAAGAAACCATCTCTAAGATGGATGGTCATAGTCGTGACTATGCCGATGAGATATCGGGTCTCTCTAATGCTCTTGAGGAAGAGCGCGGGCATTGTTTGGCTCTTGAGGACTCACATAACGATGACCATGCTAAGTTAAGGAAAGATCTTGATCATGCTCTTGTTGTATCTCGTGGGCTAACTTCCGAGAAGGCTAAACTTGGCATTGACCATGCTAGACTCAAGAAGGAGTTTGATATACTTGACAAGGCCCACAAGGTCTTGAAGGGTGCTCATGCTAGCCTCAAGGAGTGTATTGATCAACTCCAAGTTAAGCTAACCAAAGAAAAAGCCACCTTTCCTCATATGGTATTAATTGATAATGCAAATGCCACTAACCCGTGTTGTGAGCATGTGCATCTCGTGGAGGAGAATGCCAAGTTGAAGGAGAAACTCGAGAAAGGCCTTGTGACGTGCATACAAGGTGAGAAGAACATCAATGACCTTTTGAGCAATTAAAAGGAAGTTGTGGCCAAGGAGGGAGTTGGGTTCGCACCCAAGCCCAAGAACAACAAGAATAACGACAAGGCCGAACGACCTCCTCCTCTCAAGCAAACTTTTTTTAAGGAGGGAGAGGGTGCTCCTAACACTACTAGGGAAAAGCCTAGCAGCAGCGCGGGTTTTGGGTGTATCAATAGCGCGGGTGCTCGCGCTACTGATACGACGCCACAGCTAACTTGTAGCAGTAGTGCGTGTTGACACACGCTACTGCTATACATGGTTAGCTATAGCGTGCGTTGCAGACAGTGCTACTGCTAATTATCTGTAGCAGGTCTTATACCCTACGCTACTGCTATTACTTTCAAAAACAAAAAAATCTCGACCCCGTGCGTGTTGTCAATGGCAGCAGTTGTTCGATCTAGCGACGATTGGCGTCGTCGGAGGCATGAACGGACAGGTGAAGACCAGATCCGGCGGTGGCTGTTGGAGAGGGCCTATTCCTATGGCAGAGCCAGGCCGCGGCATGGGGCTCCTCTTCCCGACCATGCCAGATAGCTCCGGGTCGTCCATGACGATGACCTGCACGGGCATGGACACGGGAGGCACTACAAGGATCCGGGTTTATTGCAACAAAAGTCTTTGTTGAAATATATGTTGTTTCGTGGCGATAAGTATTTATTGCAACGAAACGACATTCGTTGGCAGCCGTTGCGACTGGACACATGGTAATAGGTTATTACCACGAAAAAGCAATCGTGGCAATAAAGCGTGCTATCGCAACATCCATACGGGAAGTAGCCACATGTTTTCCCGTGGCAACACTCACCTGATGCCACAATTTGATTTGTGGAGATAGCTTTAATGCAACATGTAACAAATCGTGGCGACTGATATCTCGTAGCAATAGATATTTGTGGCAACAACCTATGCCAACGACGACAGTTTCGTGGCGCATTACTCTTCCGTGGCAATAGTCAATTGTGGCAATAAACTATGGCGATAATACTTGTTTTTGTGGCATTAGGCATGTTGCCACGGCCCACTACACTTGTGGCAATAAGCTATGGCAACAATCCTAGTTTTCCTGGCATTAGGCATGTTGCCACGACCCACTGCACTTGTGGCATTAACTTATGGCAACAAATATTCCAGTCGTCGTAACAGAAAATTGCAACATACTTGTTTTGGTGGTGATAAATAGGTATCACAACAAGTAAAATCTTTGTAGCGAGAAACTATTGCGACAATTTAAACTATTCTATCGCGATACTCTATTTCAACAAAACTTACTTTGGTGGCAACAATATAAAGTGCTCCGTTGCAACATCCTAGTGCAACAAAACAGGTAGGCGTAGCGACTGAGATATGACGCAACACTACATTTTTAGTGGTGCTAGCATGTGGCAATCGAAAGTGGGTTGTGGTAAAAAAAATACAGGCTTTCAATTACAATATTCAAAACCACACATATATAATATGTATATTCATAAAATTCATAATTCTCATAGCAAATATCCATGAAATGAAACTCAATTGTAGTTTAGCCATCCTAATTAACTACGAAGACTAAACTGTCCGTGATCTAGAGTCCAATCCAGCTAGTTCTTTGGATCCTGCAATCAAGAAATAAAAAAAAGTTCTAGTTAATGTGTCGAACATAATATACGCCATACAATTATTCCAGCCCATTGTTAAAAAGAGTGTCAGCAAGCATGTAACTGAGGGATCAGAACAATTGTCTGAGGGTAGGTGGCGGCGGCGAGGTCTGAGCGTGGGTGGCGGCGCGTCGAGGAGGAGCTCGTGGGGGAGGGGGATTTGAGCCCGGGCGGGCATTGTCGCGGGATTGACGGGCAAGGAGAACTCCGTCGGCGCCGACGCCAGACCGCATCGCTGCCACCACCGCCGGCGGCATGACCAAGGACACCGAGACGCGGCCCACGTCGGCGGGCGCAGAGGATAGGGAGGAGGACTGGAGGTTACAGGAAGGGAGGAGATCGGGAGGAATAACCTGACGAGTAGCAGCTGACTCAGCTGTGGCGCGCTGTGTTGACGCCGTCATGATGCCGGCAGCACAGAGGAACAGGGACGAGAGGTCAGATCCAATCGCCCGTGAAGACCCCGTGGAAGGTAATTAGCGGGAAGGTTAAATATAGGCTACTATTTTGGTGGGAACAAAGACCCTAATTTGGGACTTTTAGCGGGAGGTTAAAAATATTGGCGCAAACAACAATACACCTAAATTAGGTGGTGGGAAAGTAATTATTTTTGTTTTAAAAAAGTAATTATTTTTGGAGGAATTTTCTAAATTGTAAATATATTTCGAGAGGGAGGGAATACTAAAATTTATATGTAAAAAGTTATATCATGGTGAAAAAAACACCAAATCCGAGAATTGTGAAGGGTTGATCCGGCGGCCTTCCCTATAACGTTCTCGTTGTCCATATTTGTGTAGTCGTCGCCATTTGAGGAAGCCAATTAACGAACGAAAAAAAGTTTCCCTGTTTATATTGTAAAACAACCATCACATACATCGAAGCAACCGATACAAAAGGATGCTACACGCACCCAAGGCAAGATACATGAATGCCCGGCAACGACACACACAACCTCAACGACTACCAAGCACCTATAAGATGTGCAAAAAGGCATCCGTTTAGAGCCGACGGAGACCACCAGCACGAGGAGCGATCATCTTGGAAGATGTGCGACGGACATGCCGGACCGAGGACTCCAAGACGATGCCACGACCACAAAGGTCCCCACTGTCCGATTCGGAGATCAAGTTTCACCTGGAGTAAGACGGAAGGAGTGGGAGGAACACGACATCCACAATGCCTTCACGGTCAACCAGTGCACGGACTGGGTAGGTCATGTACCACGGTGCTTCAACCCCTCCGCCGCCACCCCAATCCGCCAACCACCCGCGGCCAATCAGGAAGGTGTTGTTTCATCATGGATCTACACTTATGTTCGGATATGTCAAAAAATTGTGCCTTGGTCAACTGTTGGTCAAAGCAGCAAAAAATTGTCCAATTCTAAACTACATGTCACAGTCACCTCATGCGACCCTCACTTTAAAACTATTAGGTTATACTCTTGTCTCGGAACATAAGTACTGATGGGATGGGTTGATGAGACGGTCGATCTATGTTAGTCTCGATCTCACATTCCGATCTTGAGATGGGGTGATCTCAGCATCTTTCATTTTACCGGACAATCCGTCAAGGATTGGTCCACGCCAGAGTATGTCCAACAAAATTATACCGCTTTTGTTCAAACGATAAGCATAGAGATTCAACTAAGTAAATTAAACAACCCTACATCGCGACGCTTTTGCCTGTCGAATCCGTCCTACATCGGATCCACATGCAAGGGGGCGAACGAGCCCTGTCGCCGGCGCTGGCCGGGCTTCACCTAGTCACGCCCTCTAGCGGCGGTAGGGGAGGGGAGGGGAGGAGCTGGAGGCGGGGCGCTCGAAGATCATCATGCTGTTCTGCCGTCGTGATGACATGACATGGCTGATTGTTGACCCTCTCAATGCCGTCGTGATGGCATGACTACTGGTTAGGATCGTGGCCACATGATGTAAAATCTGTACACTGGGACATTGCTTTTGCGTGTTATATTAAAGTGCTGCCTTATATTTTTGTTAAATGTGACGTCTTAGCTGTGCACTTGGACCTGGTTTACGCAAGTGCTGGTACGAATGAAGAACTTGTTTTGGTGCTGTATATAAGTCCAGCTGTGTGATTGTCTTCGCTGTTGGTCCTTCTTGGAATATCATATGGAGTATGCAAGTTTCAAACTTTATAATTGTGCATGTATAAATCTAAAAATCCATGTTGACTCCGGAGCCGCCCCCGGAGTCGTGGGAGACAAGTTCCCCTGAGCCTCGATAGCGGCGGGGAGGCGTTGATGGTAGGAAACTGACAACCAGGTGACTCTCCAGGACAGTGGACGATCAGGAGAAATTGGCTGGTGCCGGACCCCGGGTTGTACTTGACCTCGGGCCATGTCGGTAATTAGGTCATTTGGATTTGGATTCGGTAATTAGGTCATTTGGATTCTACCTACACTACTTAATAAGTAGGTAAAAATATGCAACCAAATTACTACTCCCTCCATTTTTATATACAAGGCCACTATGGAATATACATTTTGCATCTATACAAGGCCACAAACAGTAATCGAGGCAAAGTTAATAATATTTTCTCGTACTAACAACCTGTTTAATACTTGCATGCATGCAGTCATAATGACAATCAGTTACTTTCTCCACTCAGTTTCTTTGCATGCATTTGGAGTATTAATTATCCCAGTAAACAAGAAGAAAATTTGACTTGTAAAGCAGACATTAAATTTTACATTGGTACCTGTAATCCGAGTTTGTGGCCTTGTATACAAAAATGTAGGGAGTATATAAATATCAGTTTAATTTTAGAAAAATGCAAAAGTAATTAGGTCATTCGGATTTGGTTTAAAAGTTGCAAATAATCAAAGTTTGGTCCAAGACTTGAAGGGACATGTCAATTACATACTTCAGTGAAATTATTTTTGTGTGTGGACATATTTCAGTAATATACGCTATCCGACTTTCAAAAGAAAAAGCAATATTTCCTCCTTCCCAAAATCTTAGGCGCTTAACTTTTTTATTAAATCCCACAATATTAGGCACATAAGCCTCCCAACCCGTGTTTTTCGGATGTACAGGTAGTTTCTGCTAAATCGCTAGTACTATCCCTCAAAAAAAAAACTATCGCTAGTACTAAATCGGTCCTATTCTGTCACGCCGATTTCTGCTAACTATCGCTAGTACTGGAGTATACGCTATCGGGTGGAGCGCGTCCGCGTCCGCGCGATGGATCAGACGCGCGTACGGCTCGCACGATGTATCAGATGCGTGTCTGGTGGGTTGCGCCGCGCGAAATCTCCTCCCCCTTTCCTTCGATCATTTTTTCTGTTTCCTTCGCTCCTTCTTTCCCACGATCCTTCTCCTCTTTCCTTTTCACGCGCCGGTCCTAAAAAACCCTACCCCATAGGGAGGGGAACTTTTGGTCTATGGGGACATATGCACCCTATATGGAAAAAAAATTAGTAATTCAATAAAAAGTCAAAAATTCCTGAAAATATTTTTGAAATAAACTTGACCTTTCTATTGTACTCGTGAGAAATAAGATCCACAAAAAAAATATCCTTTTGACTTCTTTTCAAAAAAGACAAATTTTTGGCTAAAATAGTGTGAATAATGACCTATAATAGCAAATAATTTTTGTCTTTTTTGCTGTGAGGTCAACTTTTGTTTTTTTTCGTCGACATTTATATATCAGTGCAAAGTAAATCAAGTGTTTTGTCAAAATAGTTCTAACCTATTTTGATTTTTATTAAAATATTAAAAATAATCCCCATATAGGGTGCATATACAGCCAGGAACCAAAGTGTATTTCCCTGCCCCATAGCGACCCGAGTCGTACCTCGATCCCCTGTTCCGCCACCGCGTGACCCGAGCGCTGGCCGCGTCCAGCAGCCACATCATGGCGGCGTGACGAAGCAGCCCACGCCGGCACCTCCCTGCCGCTCCCCTCTCCCTCTAACCTTGCTCCGCCACTCGCCGCCCGGCGCCTTCCGCCCGTCGGCCTCCTCCTCCCTGGATCTCGGCTGGTCGATCCTGCCAGTGGGCGCGTGGCTGGACCGCCCGACACCTCAACTCCAGCGCCAACGGACCTGCCATTCTGCAGCAGCTCTCCCATGGTCAGCCGTCCCTCTGCTCAGCGCCGCCCGGACTGGCTCGCCTGTCTCCCTTGCGACCAACGATCTGAACAACAATAGGATGCTGATTTTAGTTTGAAAGTAGCAGACTAATTTTCCCTTGCTTGCTGTTTTATTGGTATGTAGAACCACACATTCGTGGAGGTCAGTAGCATAAAAGGTATGCTATGTTCTTGAGCATAAGTTAAACAATCTGGTTGTTAGTTTTGAGCCGTGAATAATTGTACTGTTTTATCATATTATCCCTGAATATTCGTGTTGACGATCATGTGTTGGATGAATTTTGGATGGCCTGGTATCTTTGATTATTTGTACTGAAGCTCATTGGTACCTGTGCCAACATTTTTCTAGGAGATTATCATTTATCTCTGAATATTTGTACTGAAGATCACTTGTTGGATGCATTTTTAGATGGTCTTTATCTCTACTCCTGTAAAAAACCAAGTTGGTGATGATGGTGTGTCTGCCATCCTGCAATATAGACCGTACGATCTATATCTCACGGATAGAAAGCAAACTATGGCAATTTTGCAAAAAGATACCGCACCCCTCTCCACATTTGCAGATAAGTCCTTCCCTCATTCATCTTTGTCTTCCATAAGATAAACAGCTCGTATAAATGCATCTTGATGTTCCGTGCAACGCATGGGCCTCTTGCTAGTATCTCTAGATAGCTATGCAAGAATATTGTTTCTCATGGAAAACTGTTCCTTTTTACTAGCTAGAATTAGACAGGGTAGTAAGGCATAAGAGGTTAGTTGGTTGGTTTAGTCAACTTTGAATTTATCAAGAGTGATGATGTTAACAACCAATATATGCACAACATGTCACTGAATTCTAGCTGTCTGAATGTTATCTCATGAATTTCAGTTATCTCTGAATATCACCAGTACATACTTGGCATCAGTGGGTGTACAAGTATACAGAAATAACATGAGCATATGAATTTCAGTATACCAATACTCTGAATCAGTGAACAATGAATGTCTGAATGTCGATGTACAAGAAGTAAAATCCTTGTGTTATCCATGTCACTGAAATGTCAGAAAAGACTTCCATTCATGTGGCATCCGCAGTCAGTCAGAAAATACTTGAAAATACTTGAATGAACGTGAATGAATGTCTGAATGTCGATGTACAGAAAATACTAGGGGAGCGGCGCCGCAGTCAGTCATCGTTGAATCGCCGCGGCGTCCAGGTCGCCCTCGCGGCTGGAGAAAAAGTAGGAAGGGGATAATTTTTTTCTCTCTTCAGCTAATAATTAGTAGGTTTTTTTAGGAAAACTGGGGTTAAGTGGCTGGTGGGATTCCCCCTCTATGTGTACCATATGTTCGCCATTTGATGGCCCAGGAGGATAGTTTTCAAGTTTTCACTGAATGGACATTTTCACTGGATACTTCGCCCTTATTTACCCTCATGTCACATGTACTACCATGTGACAATAATACTATTTCTTGTTCCATCAACCAAATTTTGCTTTACAATGTATAGATAAATTTTGCTTTACCATGTGACAGTAATACTGGTATGTATGTATCCCTGTTGTCTTGTCTTGTAATGCAGCTACTGATGCTATTGACTGTAATGCAGCTGTTATGTTTTTTTAACAGGACTGGCTTTACGGAGATAAGGCAAAAATGACACAAGATAAGAGCTGGATGGACAGGTAAAGAGTAGTTGTTGTTCTTTTAGTGATGTTGCTATTTTGATAGTGATGCTATATACACACTGTTGCTATGAACTTGTGGTTTTTAGTGTTGTCGCTATTTTCATTACTTTGCCATCAACTTATGGTCTTTTGTGTGAACAATCTATACAAGTATGGCTGCTGAAACTTGTGTGCTTTCATGTTGAAACTTGTGTTACATATCTCGCTGAGATGGTTTGTTATATCCTACTAAAATCTTGTGTCATATGTCCTTATATATATCTTGATGTGGTGTTGTTGATCTGCTGATGAATTCTTACTAGAAATTAGGCTGGGATACAACTGTTATGCAGCTCAATTGGTGGCTGAAGAGCTGTTTAAATGGAGCCTGGGAGTGTTCAAAAATAGCTAGTATGCAGCCTTGCTCGATTTCTCTGTTTAACACATAATTTTATATGGAATCTCCTTTTTTTTTATTAACATCACACATAAATATATACAATCACATCAAGCAAGATACAGAAAAATTAGGAAGAGAATGTGTGCTGCCCAGTGCTCACGACTCACCTTTGTGAGAAGGGCACCGAGCTTGTCGTCTTTCCGGTGCTGATGACGACCTTGCTACCGGAGGGGGTCAGTAGGGCGAGTGAAGGGCGTCCGCGAGTGTGCAACGCTCCGCACGCGCGTAAGCGAGCGTTCCTCCAAGTTGTGGTACCACCGATGTCCACTTTGCAAGATATGTGACCAAAATGCAACTTAGGTGCACGTTGTGGTACCTAATGTGTTAATACCTCTATAAACTAGTATGCCCCTTTAATCAAATCCCGAGAAATAGTATAATAAATCAATGAAAAAATCAGGAGCACTGTAGAGAATATTGTTGCAATATCCTGCTCCTTTTTGGCAACACTAGAGGATTGTTGCATTATGTTGTATGTATTACCATGGATGCTCAATTTGTCGCAATATGTAATAGTTATTGCAACACGACAAAGGTGAGGCAAAAAGTCACCCTATTACAACCAATACATGCTTTTTTGCAATGCGAAGCCATGTATTTTGCAACAGTATCTATGATTAGCGCCACATGTCAAAATTGTTGCAATATATGTCTAAATATTACCACAAAGATGCACTTTGTTGCAATACCTAGCCTTTATTGCAACAAGATGTCCAACTCACGCAACGGGACGGAACTGTCGCAATAGCACCACCATATTACAACGCCGATGCAGTTTGTGGCAATACATGGCTTTTATTGCAACAAAATGAGTACCTAGCGCCATGAAACGAAATTGTGGCAATATGTGGATCCTATTACCACGAACTGGAATTTTGTGGTAATATAGCATTTTATTGCAACAAAAGATAGTTGTAGCAATATTTTTGTTGCAATAGACCGGAATCCTTGTAGTGGCACTTCGAGCACTCCAAATGTTTCACATGCTTGTGTGGATAGTTCTTGCATATCATGTAGAAATTGCTTGAATAAATATCATGATGATATGCTTGCTATATCTTGTTGCTATGATAAAAATGCATGTATTTCCTCAAGTTGTTGTGCTAACAATGTAGAGGAAATCCAACACTCCATGGAACAAGATGTGGTCTTGAATGGTGCTTCAAGGGATCCTACATCATCATCTATTGCTTTTTGCCTTATGGCCAAGGCTTCAAAGGTATCTCCCACTTTGAATCCCAATATATCTTGTGATGATATTTATGATGGCAAGAGTGATGATGATGTCAATTATGATGAAGAGAATGATGATGTTGCCTCCTTAAAAATCAAGGGGGCACTGATTTTTAAAGCTCTTCTTAAGAATAAAATTGCTTGTTCCAACTTCATGGAAATCATGTCGATTGCTATTGAGAGCAAGAAATATATTGATGAGTTGGAATCTCGTCTTGAGGAGCATGAGGTCACCATTGATAAAATGGAAGGTCATGAGCGTGATTACGCTAATGAGATTGTGGCCCTGTCTCAAGCTCTTGAACTTGAACAAACCACCAAGGAATCTCTTGAGGAGGCTTTTGCTCTAGAATTATCTAGAGTGAAGGAATCTAATGATAGAGCTCTTGAGGTGGGCAATGTTATTGAAACCAAAAATGCTAAGCTTGAAGTTGCTCATGCTATACTCCTTGCGGATTTTGATCACCTCGAAAATGGCTCAAGGGTCATCAAGGGTGAGCTCATCAAACTCACCGAGTCTCATGCTCAACTTGAAGCTTCTTATTTAAAAGAGCTTTCCAAGTTGCCTTCTCCTCTTGTTGTTAATGATGATGCTTGTGCTACTAACTCTATTTCTTGTGAAGCATCCATTTTAAAGGAGAATGTTGAGCTAAGGGCTCAACTTGAGTTGCTATCTAGCAAGTATGAAATTTGAAGAAAGTCATGAAAAGATTTCTAGCTCTCATGATGATCATCTTGTATCCCATAATGTGCTAAAAATAGCTCATGAGTCTATGATTGCTAAGGTAACATATAGTGAGCCTCATGTGGATATTAGCACTACTTTTAGTCAAAATGCTATATTGCCTTGTGCTAGTCCTCGTAATTCGTCTATGCATAACATTGGTACATCTTGTGATGAATTGATTTCCTTGTCTTGTTGCTCTAATGATGAAGCTTATACTCCCTCTAGTACTTGTGTTGAGACTAACCATGTAGAGGAAATCAAAGAGCTCAAGGCCCAAGTCACTTCTTGGAAGCAAGACTTGGAAAAGAGTCATGAAGGGAAATCCACACTCAACAATATCTTAAGTGTGCAAAAATACCCCAATGGCAAAGGTGGACTTGGATTCAACTCCAACAAGAAGAAGAAGTCCAAGTTGAACAAGAAGAAGGGCCAAGAACAAGTCAAGAATTCGGCCAAGATTATTTGCTTCAACTGCAAAATTGAAGGGCATCATGTGAGATCTTGCCCATTGAAGAAGAAGGCCATTAGTGACAAGCAACACGGGAAGCGGCCACAAGTTCAATCTCATGCTCAACCGCAAGTTGAAGAAATGCCTCTTCCCAAGAATACTCAAGCTAATGCTTCTCAAGTTGAGAAATCAAGTGAGAAGAAAGTGAAGAGTAGACGTTGCTACTTATGTCGTGAGAAAGGTCACGTCGCTTATTCATGCACTAGTGGTAACTTATCCAACCCAATTATTATTGATAATATCTATTCTCCTAGGAAGGATAAGGTTGGTAATGTGTTTACAAGTTTGTTGGTACTCAAAGTGGTGTCAAGAAACGAACCATTTGGGTTGCCAAGACTATCGTGACTAACCTCTTAGGACCCAACTTGGTTGGGGACCAACAAGCTCAAACTTGATCAATAGGTGTTGTTGGAGAGCATTGGAGACTTGGCTACATTATGAAGAATTAAGGGGACTTCATCATTCTTATTGTCTCAAGCCAAGTCAATTGGGTTATCAAGTTTCTATGTTATATCCAATGTTCCTCCTTGCGGTAACTCGTACTTAAATTGTTTACATTGATAGTTACTTTCCCCTAAGCATGTTGTGGTTTTGTACCTTGCATGTGTTTGTATATGATCTGTTTCCAATTTGCTTAACTTGAGTAATCAAGTATGTGTATGTTGGTTTGCACGTCATGCACGTGTGTGTCGTGCATTGAGCTGTTGTGCATCTTGTTTGTTTCTTAGTTGGCTCTTGTGAGAGATTAATGGAATATCCCATTATGGGGGAGTGATGTGCTTTGTGCAGCTCACAATCTTATAAATGTGTGTACATGAGGAATACCATCTAGTATTGATATTGCAAGAGTATCTAGTCGGTAGGTGGTATATCTCTCATGAGAAATTCAAATTCTAAAAGTCCATTAATTATCTCTCATTGGATCCTCTTATTGCCTCTTGTTAAGTTTTCTTTGGTATCACATTATGGGGGAGTAATATGCTATGGGCATATTACAAGCCTAGAAAATGTGTACATTTGAGATATTGTCACTTAGAATTCATATTGTAATTATATTGTTCCTAGGTGACATGTTAGCTCTACAAGTTGCAGCTTGCTTGTGTTGGTTGTGAAGATGATGTTGGATATCCTTGTTATCTACCATCGGGAATTATTTCCAAATATTTCTTGTCTTTTGACAATTGGTATTCACTTATGTGTGGTAGAATCTATTGATCATATTTACATTGGTTTTTGTTTTTATTTGCCTTTTCTCTTGCCAAGGATTGTGTCAACTCCCGTTGTCTTCCATACCACTTGTGGATCTTGTTAATTTCTTGTTCATTTCTAGTGTTTTCTAGATATAGTGAAAGTGGTGATCCCATATTGTGCATTTTGTATTCAAATGCAAATTCTCTATAATGCACAACTCGTGGGGGAGCTATCCTATTTTCTTTAGAACACTCTTCTTGTGATCCTTATCAAGTGTGTGTTGGTGGAAGGCAAGCCGTTTTATTTTTGGTACTTTGTGCCATCATGAAACTTTGTTGAGAGCCTGGTTTGTTTGGAACCATCCTCTCTTTGGGAGTTTGACACCTTTAATTTAGTGTGTATCAATGGATATCTCATTCCTTGATGTATCTTTAATGATATCTTCCAAGTGATGATTTCTCCATTTGGTATCCTTTTCACTTGGCATTTCTTTTTCATTTGGTTTCGGTTCTTGAAAGTTTCGAGCATGCATATTTACTTCATGTATTCTATTTGGCATGCTTTCTTTCGTTGACCCAGTATATAGGGGAAACTCCACCAAGTCTCAAATTGGATGAGATGTGCATGAAATTCATTTCCATATCTATATGCACATATTTATGTGGAGTTTGTCCTATGTATTGGTGTTTCCAACTATTTGGTCCCAATGAGTTTGGGTACCGTTTAGTTTGTGTTGTTCTTCTAGGAACGGTTGGAGATGCATTGGATGCTCGGCTCACACACAAGGAAGGTGTAGTCACCATGTGATTATTGGAGTCAAGCTAGGATGATCAATGAATTACCATCTACCTTCATTTGGTATCTACTACATCCTTCCAATGGTATCTGGGTAACAAGTATCATCATCTACTTCATGCACACATTTCTTGCATCAACCTTGTGTAGGTTGTATCATGGCATGTAATTCATTTTTTCTTGTGATACTTGTTTCCTTTCTCAAAGCATCTCAACGATGATCTCATGTTGCTAGTTGTGATGTCTTTGATGGTTGTGTGGTAGGAATTCATTTATATATAGTAAGACCATATCCAGCCATGTGCTATGCTTACAAGCCAATATCTTATTGGTATATGTATGACTTCCTTGTGGATATCTTGTTCCTGCGTGTTGTATCTATATCGGGTGTACATCCTTCTTTGTAGACATATATCATCATGATTTCGTCTACCTAGAACCTTATACACTTGAGAGAAGTTGCATATCTAGATGATATCCTTTCTTTCACGTCCACCTTGTCTTTATTTTGTTATTTTTTCTTTGGTGGCTCCATGAAAGCTTTTCCCTTGAGTGTGTGTCTTATCTCGTTGCATCTTGATGCACTCTTGTGCGGTGAAGATTTTTTTCCTCATGCTTGTCTTTACGAGGCTTTTGCCATCTTAATTGGTATCCCTCGTCTTGATAAGGCTTTCTTTTTCTTTCTTCACCATGGGTTGTCACAAGTGTTGGTTATTCATTTTGCATTTTTAGTGTGCTTGTGAACCCATTTGCTTGGTGTGTGTGGGGAGGACATGTCATGCACCGTGTATCTCATTTAGCCAAGACTATGTTGATGCTTTATGCTCATCCTTATATTAGTCTTCTCAAGTGCTTTGTCACGACTCACACACATCATTTTGGTTGAGCCTATTATTAAGTTGCCTCTTTTACATGTTGCTCAACCATGTGCCTGTTGCAAGTGCTAGGCTTTGTTTCCTATATGCTCACTCGCACTGGTTGTGAGTTTCTATTGATTTTGGGGGAGTTATGATACTATTTTGTGCACTTTGTATCCAATACAAATATTCT
Source organism: Triticum timopheevii (assembly GCA_963921465.1). Classification (NCBI taxonomy): domain Eukaryota; kingdom Viridiplantae; phylum Streptophyta; class Magnoliopsida; order Poales; family Poaceae; genus Triticum; species Triticum timopheevii. The sequence continues at coordinate 1,456,506 of OY997272.1, read as the reverse complement.
TATTTGTGCACAAATCATGGGGAGCTTCTCTAGTTTCTTTAGAACACTCCTCTGCTCATATCATAATATCATTTATTCTTATGGCTCATAGGATCCTTGGTCTAGTTGGTTCAGTTGATATCCTTTGATTGCTTGCTTCAATTGGTATATTTTAACTGCTTCATTGCTTGTGTCTCTCTTTTTTATGTCTTTGTGGCATATCATTCTTTAGCAATCTTTGTGCCTCAATATAGTTTGTGTTCCTCCAAGTATTTACCTTTGGGTATGTGTATTGCATTCCACTCTCTTGTTGAGAAATACACAATTTATGGAGGACCACAATTTATATTGGCCTTCTTAGATTTTCACCCATTTTGGCAATCGATGCCAATGGGCGAGAAGTTTCAGAGAGTTTTGTGGAGAAGTTTAGAGAGGTATCTCCTCTTGCTTTGGTTTTGTTCCTTAGCATTTGCATCTCATTCGCATGCACTATTGGTTGTTGCATTGCATGGTGATGAATAACTCCTTATATAAACTCCCTTGAAAGTGATTGTCATCAATTACCAAAATGGGGGAGATTGAAAGAACATGCGGTGCCCCCATGTTTGGTTTTGGTAATTGATGACAATCTCTATGGACTAATGGTTGTCTTGAGTTATATTTGAAGGATTTGTCCATAGGCTTTTCTTGAAGTCCATGTGTTGGTTTCAATGATTTTATGAGTTGACCAAGGTGCTATTAAGGAATTATCCAAAGATTGGTCATGTGAGTGTTGAGCTTATTGCAAGCATGTCTTGAATAAGAAGGTTGTGTGATCATTCATGTTTACCTTCAAGAGATCATCCAAATGAAGAGAGTTGCAGAGATTCAAGGTTGATCAGGACTAAGTAAAGAGTGAATCAAGTTGATCAACTCACAAAGCGTAGAAGATGTACCGAGAGGGATCAAGTGATCCCATGGTATGGTAAACATTGTCCATTGCACTTTGTGTACTAACCCATGGTCTATGTGAGAGTTCTATGTGGGGTTAGTTACGTGTCCATGGGCTTGCATCAAGAGGAAGATATCATACAACCCATGGAAAGGATGACATCAAGTGGTGATCGTCATCAAGATTTCCATGTGCAAGTTCAAGTGGAGCATCACGAAGAGATCAAGTGCTTGAATGTTGCCATCCATTGTGGTGTCAATGGACTTGTGAAGATGTGCAAAAGAGTGGCTCACCCATAGTGGACTATGAGGGAGCAATCATCTAGTCCTCATTGAGCCAACGCAATCAAGAAAGGTGGTCCAACTTGAGGGAGTCAAGATCGTTATCATCTAGCTCAAGTGGACCATGTGCAAGTCAAAGGTTTGCCCTTGATAGGTTTTCTATTTTTACCGGTCTCGTGGTGGTAGTTGGGAGACCGGGTTATAGGATCGTTTGTCATACTATAAAGGGGGGCTCTCAAGTTGGTAGCTTGATCGTATCGTTAGTAGAGAGCTCAAACCATTGCATCCTTGCATCATGTTTCTGGGTTCTTGTTTGGTTCTCTTTGTGAGTCTTAGAGCTTATGGTCATCTTGATGACAAGCTTTATTTCATAAAAAAGGGAGTTCGCATGAGTCTTCTATGATGTTTTCGGTGTTGGAGGTTTTACCGGTCTTATCCGAGGAAGAGTTCTCACCTTTTTCTTATGGGCCTTTTCTATTTTTCTTCTTATTGATATTTATTTCAATATTGTGTTAGCCCTTGTCGCTAGCTTTCCAACAAACTTGGTTTCATCGAATTCAGAGTCCGTTTGTAAAAGTTGTGGCGGTATTGGTGTTGTGAAATGGCTGCAGCGGTACTACCGCGAATTGGAGCGGATGTAATTTTTTACTACCGCTCCAGAGCGGTACTACCGCGGCTCCTACAGCCGTAGTACCGCTCCGGACCAAAAAACTCGTCCCAAGTCCTGCGGAGGTAGGTACGGAAGTATTTTTTTTGTACCGCTCGCAAGCAGTAGTACCGCGATCCCTAGCGGTAGTACCGTGAGGACGAGCGGTAGTACCGCTCTATGCGGGCTGTGAGCATAATGGCTGGATTTTCTCCCACCTATAAAAGGGGGTCTTCTTCCACATTAAACCTTATCCTTTGAGCTCTTGTTCTTCCCCCATTGTTGACCTTCTTCGAGCTTGCTAACTCTCAATCCCTCCATGGATTCTTGCTAGTTTTTGAGGGAAAAGAGAGAGGAGATCTAGATCCACGTCTCCACCAATCACTTTATCCTCTATGTGAGGGGAACCCATTGGATCTAGATCTTGGAGTTCTTGGTGTTCTCCTTCTTGTTCTTCCTCTCATCTTCCTCCCTAGCATTAGTTGCTTCGGTGGGATTTGAGAGAGAAGGATTTGGGCACTCCGTGTGCCCTTGCCATTGCATTTGGTGCATCGATTTGAGATCTCCACGTGATACGTGGAAGTTACAAGTTGAGAAGCTTATTACTCTTGGCTGCTTGGTACCCTTGAGCTTGTTACTCTTGGGTGTTTGGACACCCTAGAGCTTGTTCCTCTTGGGTGCCTTGGTGCCCTAGACGGTTGGTGGTGTTCGGAGCTCAATCATTGTGGTGTAAAGCTCCGGGCAAGCGTCGGGGTCTCCAATTAGGTTGTGGAGATCGCCCCGAGCTATTTGCCGGGTACCGGTGACCGCCCCCAAGGGTTGCCAAAGTGTACGGGTTTGGTGACCGCCCCCAAGGGTCGCCATTTGTACGGGTTCGGTGACCGCCCTCAAGGGTCCCTTAGTGGAATCACAGCATCTTGCATTGTGCGAGGGCGTGAGGAGATTACGGTGGCCCTAGTGGATTCTTGGGGAGCATTGTGCCTCCACACCGCTACAAACGGAGATTAACATCTGCAAGGGTGTGAACTTCAGGATACATCGTCGTCTCCGCGTGCCTCGGTTATCTCTTACCCGAGCCCTTTACTTATGCACTTTACTTTGTGATAGCCATATTGTTCTTTGTCATATATCTTGCTATCACATAGTTGCTTATCTTGCTTAGCATAAGTTGTTGGTGCACATAGGTGAGCCTAGTTGTTATAGGTTTTGTGCTTGACAAATTAACCGCTAGGTTTATTCCGCATTTGTTCAAGCCTCTACCGTAATTATTTTAAAACACCTATTCACCCCCCCCCCCCCCCCCCCTCTAGGCGACATCCACGATCTTTCAGCTTCATTATTTTTATGATAATACCGATGCCACTGATTCATTCCTTCGTAGAAACTTTAACTTTGGTGAAAATTTCATTGCTTGCCTTTCGTAAAAAAGCGCAAATTTTGGGTAAATTATGTGCAAGTTTTGCCATTATTGCTTTACTATTTTTCATCTTCTTTCTACTCAAAGGGTAATACCATTCCACCAATTAATTATTTCTTAGTAAACTTATTTTGATTCCTTTTTACTTTCTTTGTTATTTTGTATATTCTTTAAAGGCAATATCGATGCTATTACAATTTATATTGGTATTTTATTATTTTTACTATTATGTGCTTGTTTTGCATATTGTAAAGAACATACATTCTCTGTAAATTGAAAGTATTTTTCCTCACTTTTTCTTTTTTCTTAAAGGGTACTACTAATGCCCCTAATTCATTCTTCCTGACAAGATGTTGTCATTTTGATTTTGTTCTAGTTTTATTTCATTTTCTATCATATTTAATGGTAATACCAATGGCAATAATTCCACCATTATACATGTATTCTTGCATATTATAACAAAGCGCGATTTCTTTGTAAATTCCGTGCAAGTTTTGCTTATTATAACGAAGCATAATCCCATAAATTTTACTATTATATTCTTATCTTGCGTATTATAAAATGTGTGATTTATGTATAAATTGTGTTTGCATTTTTTCATTATTTTGTTTTAGAGTATTTTTCATTTTATTTCTTCTTAAAGGGTAATACCAATGTGACTATTCCACTAGTTGTTAGGATACTTGAGTATTTTATTATGTTTTTGTTATTTTTTTTTCTGTGTTCGTGCACGCATTGGCTACAGGTGCATCCATGCATGCATGGTCAATGCTGGTCCTGGCCAACTGTTGTCGTGACGTCCGGTCTCCATTACAGTTAATTATTGAACTAACTGTTTGTACTCAATTAGTCGATTGTTAAAATACAAATTTCTGTGTAAAGTTTGCGCAATTTTTTTCATTGTTTGTTTAGATTGTTTCTTTCTTCCTCAAGGGTTGTATTAATGACAATAATTTATTTTAGCTTAGAAGACTTCACTATTATGATTTTTTTTAGTTTCTATTTTCCTTTCTTTCTTCTTGAAGGGCACTATCAACTCCACTATTTCATTTGTTCTGAGAAAACATCTTTTTTTGCAAAAGTTCCTCTAACATATGTTTATTCGCGTATATTATTAAGAAAAATTTAATTTGTGTATATATTGTGTGCAAGAGTTGGAACAGTTGAACCGACCTGGAGGACTGTCTTCTTCCTAGTCAAGAATTCACTCAGAAATTTGAGACAAAATGAGACCACGAAAACATTAAGCAGTGCACCGGGTGGCGTGTGATGTGCTATTTGAGACGAGACAAGACCATGGGTCCATGCCGCCAATGTGGAACCAAAACAACAGGTGGCTGCACGTGGAACTTGACCTGACTGCTGTCTGTATAAAGCTACTTGGTTCCTCGCACTAGTAGAAAAGGGGCCAATGGTCCAGGCCGGTCGAGCCCATTAGTCCCGGTTCAATCCAGAACCGGGACCAATGGGGGCATCGGACCCGGTTCGTGAGCCCCGGGGGCCGGCCGGGCCACGTGGGCCATTGGTCCCGATTCGTCTGGACCTATTGGTCTCGATTGGTGGACGAACCGGGACCAATGGGCCTCGCTCCTGGCCCAACACCATTGGTCCCGGTTGGTGGCTTGAACCGGGACCAAAGGCTGCCCATTAGTCCCGATTCGTGCCATCAACCGGGACTAAAGGGTTGGTCCTTGTTGTGACCAGAGTTTAGTCCCACCTCGCCAACCGAAGGGGAATCGGACCGGTTTATAAGCCCCTCCCTCTCTACCTTATTGAGCTCCTCTGAAAATAAAAATAGATGCCCTTATATAGGGAATTTAGCATAAATTCATACGGATTTCTCTTGAAATTCGTTATGAATTTAAGTTGAATTTCCTCTATAAGCGCATCTCTGCTCATTTCTGAGTAGTTTTTTATATAGTTTTTTTCTTTTTCTGCTATATATTTTTTTTCTTTTAATTTCTGAGTTGTAATAAGCCATTAAACATAAGCATATATGCTCCTTTTTTAGTACAGTTAATCACAACTATTTTTTGCTTCTATTCATTTCTGAGTAGTTTTCTATATTTTTTTTCTTTTCTGTTATATTTATTCTTTTGTTTTTATTTCTGAGTTGTAATAAGTCATTAAAAATAAGCATCTATGCTATATTTTTAGTAAAGTTCATCAAAATTATTTTTTCTTCTTTTCATTTCTGAGTGGTTTTTTATATAGTTTATTTTTTTCTGCTACATTTATTTTTTTCTTTTTATTTCTGAGTTGTAATAAGTCATTAAAAATAAAAAACAGGCGCAATGCTCGTTAATTTGCTTCAAACCTTTCGGAATAGTGTCAACTGCACTGCACATAGCTCTGTGCAGTCTACCGTATTCCTCAAGGCTTGAAGCTAACCAACGTGCAGGAGCATTGAGCCTTTTCGTCATCGTCTTTGCACTCAGGGCTTATAAACAGCTGCGACTGCCTCTCGCTTGGCGACGTGGGACTAAAAAAACAGCTGCAGGAAGAATAAACAAAAAAATAGCTGCAGAAAATAAAAAAGTAGTTACACGGGTCCATTGGTACCGGTTCATGGCACCAACCGGTACCAATGCCACTCTTTGGTCCCGGTTGGTTGGACCAACCGGGACGAATGCTCATCTTTAGTCCCGCGCAAACACCTGAACACGTCACGGTCGCCACTGATACACCTCAGCGCCATGCTGCCAAGTACCACCAGCCGACACAGCTTGAAGCCCTTGGTGGATCTGTCGTGCGTAGCACCTCCGACCAGGCATGACCAAGCATAGCACCTATCGGCCAAGCATGACTTGACAGCTCCACCGAAGCTCCGTGCAAGACGAAGCCGCTCCACCTCCTTCCTCTGACTTCCAGCGCTTCTCCACAAAACAATGATCCCAAGAGAGAAACAACACCGCAGTGCCGCCATCATCCGGTCTGGAACACCAGATCCTAGGGTTTCCCCCGGAGCAATACGAGTGGGTCAACGGTAGTCACACGACGATGACTTCATCATGGTAACGACATGGAACGCCGCCATCGCCCGCCGTCAGCTCGGTTTTCACCGGCAACTACGTCTCCCCGACTCGCAGCTGGTGCCAGATGACGGATCCCGGGATCCGAACACCCAGCCTCAGACCGACCACCTCTGACGGAAGAGATGACCACCATCGCCGGCTGCAACGGTCAGAACAGATCTGATCTATGCTATTTTTTTAGTAAAGTTAATCAAAATTATTTTTTCTTCTATTTATTTCTGAGTGGTTTTTTATATAGTTTTTTTTCTTTTCTGCTACATTTATTTTTTTCTTTTTATTTCTGAGTTGTAATAAGTCATTAAAAATAAAAAAGAGGCGCAATGCTCGTTAATTTGCTTCAAGCCTTTTGGAATAGTGTCCACTGCACTGCACATAGCTCTGTGCAGTCTACCGTATTCCTCAAGGCTTGAAGCTAATCGACGTGCAGGGGCATTGAGCCTCTTCGTCATAGTCTCTGCACTCAGGGCTTATAAACAGCTGCGAGTGCCTCTCGCTTGGCGAGGTGGGACTAAAAAAACAGCTGCAGGAAGAATAAACAAAAAAATAGCTGCAGAAAAGGTCTTCGTTTCCCGCCCTTTGCGCTGCTGAAAAGAGGCCTTTGGTCCCGGTTGGTGGCACGAACAGGGACTAAAGGTGGCATTAGTCCCGGTTGTAGCCACCAACCGGGACCAATGCTTTTGCTATATATACTGGACTTAGCAGTTTTCGCCAAAACCCATCTCTTTCTCGCCCCGACGCCTCTGCTCCTCGTCGCCGTCGCCGCCGAGCCATGCCCCGCGCCGCCCCGAGCCCGCCGGCGTCGCCCGCGCACGTCGTCGCCGCCCCCATCGCCGCCCGCGTCCCACGCTGCCTCGTCATCGCGCGCCCGTGCCGCCCGACGTCGTCGCCAGCCGTCGCCCCTGCCCTGCGCCGCCCCGCCGCCGTCCCCGTCGCCGCCCCGAGGCCGCTGTCCTCGTCGCCCCTGCCCCGCGCCGCCCCGAGCCCGTCGTCGCCCCCTGCCCCGCGCCGCTCGACGCCGACGTGAGCGTTTTTTTATTTTTGTTAGATTTTTTTAGATTCTTTTTGTAGTTCAAAGATTTTTTTGTTAGGTTAGATGTGTAGTAATTTAGATATGTAGTTCATAGATTTTTTTGTTAGATTAGATTTTTTTTTGTTAGATTACATGTGTAGTACTTAATTTGTTCATATTATGTTAGATTTTTTGTTAGATTAATTAGATTTTTTTTTGTTAAATTAGATATGTGTAGTAATTAATTTGTTCATATTATGTAAGATTTTTTTGTCTGTTAATAGATTTTTTTGGTGATATTATTATTGAATATGCATGTTTGGTGATATTATTGTTAATAGATTTTTTTGGTGATATTTAGATTGTGTAATTAATTTTGTTCATAGAATTTTAATGATTTTTTTGTTCATAGTATTTAAAAAAAGGAAAAAAGAAGAAGTACTTTATATATAGTTGACCTAGCTAGTTGATTTAATAAACTAATTTATTTTACTATATAATGAAGTAGTTTCTTTTTAGTAAGTACTACTTATTTATTTGCAGTAAGTGCTTAGTAGTTGAACTAGATAGTTGATTTAATTAAATTTTTTGTTAGATTAGATTTTTTTGTTAGATTAAATGTGTAGTAATTAATTTGTTCCTATTATGTTCGATTTTTTTGTTAGATTAATTAGATTTTTTTTTGTTAGATTAGATATGTGTAGTAATTAATTTGTTCATATTATGTTAGATTGTTTTTCTGTTAATAGATTTTTTTGGTGATATTATTATTGAATATGCATGTTTGGTGATATTATTGTTAATAGATTTTTTTTGGTGATATTTAGATTGTCTAATTAATTTTGTTCATAGAATTTTAATGATTTTTTTGTTCATAGTATTTAGAAAAAGGAAAAAAATAAGAAGTAGTTTATATATAGTTGAACTAGCTAGTTGATTTAATAAACTAATTTATTTTACTATATATAGAAGTAGTTTGTTTTTAATAAGTACTACTTATTTATTTATAGTGAGTGCTTAGTAGTTGAACTAGATAGTTGATTTAATTAATAAAACTACTTTTATTTAACTATATATAGAAGTAGTTCCCGCGTCAACGTCGGCGATGCCTATCCCGCATCCTCGTCGTCGTCGACTCGGCGGTGGACGCCTGCTTGATCAGGGCCATGTTCGGGACTCGGCTCCGCCTGGTTGGTATTGGGAGGTGCTACCTTCCGGGGGACGTAGGTTGGTGAGGAGGCAACCCGTTGTTGACCCGATCCTTGTTTGGTGGCGGTCGCGTGGGCCAGTGACGGTGGTGAGGCATCCGGACACCGCGGAGGTGGTACGTCACCGTGTCAGCGAGGAGGACGAGCACGTCCGTCGCTACATGGTTGCATTGGAGGGGAGGTTCGACGATACCTGGCAGATTCTTCAGGGATCTCACTGGAGCTATGATCCTATGATGGTTCCTTATCTTTGGGTGTCCACCGCCCGCGTCGATACCCGTCGGTCGCTACGGTTCTAGTTGTATTAGTGATAATATTCGGCGATGTACGGACACCAAGAGATGATGTACTTTTGCTTATAATTATTGAATGCATGCTAATTTGAATACTATACTTTATTTTATGATTTGGTTTTGCTTATTTTATGATTTGGTTTTGCTTACTGAATGCTCATATTGGATAAGTTCTCCTTCATTCCCGTGTGCTTGACAATTTGGTATAATAATGCATTCGGGAATGAAAGAGGAGCTACGTACGTACATCGATCATCGATAGTCAACCCGTGATTAATAATAATGATCTAGTTTAATATTTGAATTATGAACGTAGGCCGGAAATGTCGTACTCATCGGACGACGAAAACCGCCCGGGGGAGTGCGACTGGTGCCACGACGACCGAGGTATCTACGACAGGTTCATTGAGCTGGACGAAGATCGGCGCTTCAACATTAAGCTCGAGGAGACCTGCGATGTTCATACGGTATGCAACGACGACAATAGTTTTTTTCTTAATTAAGCACGACTTCAACTATTTTAACGTGTATTTTTCATCTTTTCCAATTCGACTAGCTTATCCCATGCTTTGCAAGACGCTATGTCTTGGAGAGGATGGGTTTTGAAGACCATGAAAGTTTTGAAACCAAAAAGATTATTCTAAGTACCCATCATGGTGTGGATTTTCAAGTAAAGTTGTACAATGCTCAGAGTGTAATCCATTTTGGTTGCAAAAATTGGGATGCATTTTGCAAGATGTATGATCTTGATGAGGGTATGCTTGTCACCATGGATCTTGGTGATCCTACAATCGAGCAAGAGACACCTTCGATTTGGGTCCTTGTGGATACACCTCCAGTTCTTCCCTCATGTGAGCTAAACATAGTTATTAAGTAATTTATATTGTTTATTTCAAAATATATAGTTGACAACTTATCTCCATTGACAGCTTATTTTCATTCTTCAAAGAATGTGCGGAAGATGGTAGACAGAACGTACTACACCGAAGGCTCCGAATTAACTTATCAGGAGAAAAATCATCTGGTCGGATTTTGTACTGATCTTGAGAATTACAATATCTACAATCAAACTCCTCAACATTATGATCAATACGTGCCACTAGTGCACGTGTTGAACTACGGTAACTACCATGGAGATACCCTGGTAAGATTATTTATTACTATTACAACATCCGTGCATCTTTTTGCACACTTCTAAAACTACTACATCATTGCTAACTACGAAGTTATTACTATGTTTTTCAACAGATAATCCCGAATGATTGTGTGCCTCATCTGATGTATACGCATGGTAGCCTTCATGTTTTGAACATACGACCAGGTCATCCTACGAATCTCAACTGTCCATACCGGGTTTCTAAAAGAAGTGGAGACATAACAATCAAATAATGGAAAAAATGTATGGACAGTCGTAAGGAGCTTCTTGGAAGCAATAAGCAGCGAAGGGCAAGAATTGGAGACAGGATGATCGCCATTCTTCATAATGGAGAGTCGGGGTCTATATTGTTTTATGCTATTTTACCTTAAGGGTGTTTAGGTCGTACCTGATACTGATGATCATGTGCTAAGAACAATTATGTAGGGTTGGGTTCGATGACTATGAGGATGATGATCGTATGACTTATTATTAATAACGAGTAGAAGTTGTATGATGATGCATGATTAGTAGGACTTGTTATTATATATATATGATGATGTATGATGCAAAGCATGCATGAGCATGTTATATCTGCGGGTGCAATGAACATAGCAGCAGCGTTGATAAACCAAGGACGAAGATAAGAGAGGACACTTCTCTCTATTAGCTAGCTATAATAACAACCTAAAAATAACCCCCAAAACCCCTAAAGCAGCCACTTTTGTTTAAAAAAATGACTTTTGGTCCCAGTTGGAGCCACCAACCGGACCAAAGGCCCCGTGACTGGGCTCGGCGCATAGGGCCACGTGGAGCCACATTGGTTCCGGTTCGTGTTTGAACCGGGACTAATGGGTGGAGGCATTAGTAACGACCCATTAGTCCCGGTTCGTGAACCGGGACTAAAGACCCTTACGAACCAGGTCTAATGGGTGGTTTTCTACTAGTGTCACCATACACATTAATTCTTTTCATTGATGGTAAAAGTTAAATCATGAAAACCGATGATTCCACATATATTGGGACGGAGGGAGTATGCATGCTTTTACATCTGACATATTGGTGCATGGTAGCGTAGATCGACACTGCTCGGCTATTTGCTTTCTTTAATGGCAAACTATCATATTTCGGGGGATCAAATGGCAAACTTTCTTTAATTATTATTGACAAAAATCTATAGAACGTGTTGATCGGTAGCGGTACGTAGACTTTGTCAAGTCTTTTCTTTTTAACTTGACTCGAGGAAGTAGCATCCGAAGTTGCTGTTGGGTAGCTCCCATCAATATCATGTATTGTCTTCAAAAATGGTCGCCATCATATGGATAAGAATATGTGGACATTTTTTCTTCTGTATGTGAACATTTACTTGATGCTTTGAAATATTGTAGGGCCATTGTTGATGCTAGAATTATTGGACAGCTCACACGCGGTTGGCTGACCCTTGACGTGTTTTTACCTGCAGTCGTCGTCTCGTCTTGGACGGCCTCCTCTATTTTGTGGTTGCAAGCAGATGGAGAAAAGTCGAGATGTATGTACGACTGTGACATGGGATCAAATGGCCTGCCGAAGTAGAGCCTTCAGTTATAGCTCTAGGTGACCCGAGGACAGCCTTGAGTAAGACATGATCGAAAGTTCAATTCTCACAAAGCTACATTTAGTTGTCTGCAGGAGAGGTTATTTTTACTACTTAGTAACGGGTGAGTTGTTGTTAATCTTCTAAACTTATTTCGTTCATGGCTGCAAACTGTGCAAGAGCCATTGTGCCTGCTAATTAAGAAGTATAGAGGAAGAGATCCATAATATTGCAGCAAAATGGTACTAAGTAAAAGCAAGTCCAACATAAGCAATCACTATTGCAGCAAAATGGTACTAAGTAAAAGCAAGTCCAACATAAGTGGATTTCGGCCCTTGCCGGTGGGAGGGCTCCGTACTTAGATCTTTCATCGAGTTTTATTAGGGTTTTTAGTTCTGCTCAGGAAGACGAGACGGTGGCGGCTCCCTGTAGATGGAATAAAGGTCTCCCCGCCTAGCCCCCGTTCGAGTGATGTGTCTAGCATCGTCGATGGGTGTGTGCAGGTGTGTCTCCGGCGGATCTGTCTTAGGTGGATTTGCTCGGATCTGTTCGTCTTTGTTCGTGTGTTTTTAGGTTGGATAATTCTTATCTACACTCTTCATCTGCGGCGGTTATTGTTATGGTGCGTTGATCCTATGGGGCCTTAGCACGATGACTTTCCGACTGTCTACTACAACAATGTTTGCCCGGCTCCTATGAGGGAGGGGCGATGACAGCGACGCGCCTTCGGCTCACTTCAGTGTTTATAGTCGTCGCTAGGTGGTCTTCGGATCTGGATGTAATTTTTATTATTTCTAGTTTTTGTTGTACTACCATGATTGAAGATGAATAGATTGGAAGTTTTCTTATAAAAAAAACAATAATAACACTTTTGCTATATGTAAGTTGCCTGATTTCTGGTCAGTTGATTTTTTTAATGTTGGATGCTGCTTCAAGATGCGTGTTGGTTGTTACTTCTTCAATTGTGTGTGATGTCCTGTATTGGATTAGATTTTCTGACAAACCCCTATTTTGGTTAGTAGATTTTCTGTTGGCCTGAAGCCTGTCACGTGTTTTCTTATTCGGATGTTTGAATGTATTTTTCCTTTGTTTTTTTCGTTTAATCTATAGGTTTTTATGTGTATATTTTGTTTTTCTTTTTCATTATGTTTTTCCTTTGTTCTAGGTCTTTTTGTGAGGTTAGGTGTGCGTAATGTATATAAAAAGTATAGTCGGTAGCATGCGCGAAATTACACTATTATATTATTTTTGTTTGCATAATATAAAAGGTGTAAATTTAGTGCAAGGTTTCCTTCAGCTTTTAACTCTTATCAAAAATTTCTTCCGAAAAAATAATTCCAAAGCAGCTAGCTAGTTTTTTGTTTTGATTTAAATATTTTTTCATTATATACATATTCTTGTAAATTAACAAAAAGTGCAATTTCTATGTAAATTGTGTGCCATATTTTAGCGTTATTTATTTTTTTATTTTCTTTCATCTTAAATGGCAATACCGATGCCACAAATTCATTCTTCTTGAAAAAACTTCATTATTTTGTGTTTCAGTGTTGTTCCATTTACTTCCCTTTCAAAGGGTAGTACCAAGACACTAAATATTTTCTATTTATTTTAGTTTTTGATTCATTTTCTTTCTTCTTTAATGGTAATAAAGCATGCGACTAATTCATTCCTTCTTAAGAAACTTTTATTCCTTTTTTGCGAAAGTACCACAATTATTTGCTCATTCTAAAATATTATAAGAAAGTGAATTTTTGTGTAAATTGCGTGCAAATTTTATCTTTGTCCTTTGTTTCATTTTCTTTCTGCTTAAAGGGTCATATGCATGTCAATAATTCATTCATTCTTAGAAAGCCTTGTCATTCTAATTTTGTGTTACTTTTTTCTGTTTTTTAATGTAATACTAAAGTCACTAATTCATTCTTTCTTAGAAATCTTCATTGTTTTAAATTTGTTTTAGTTATTGGCTTCTGAAAGAACATGCGGTGCCCCCATGTTTGGTTTTGGTAATCGATGACAATCTCTATGGACTAATGGTTGTCTTCAATTATATTTGAAGGATTTGTCCATAGGTTTTTCTTGAAGTCCATGTGTTGGTTTCAATGATTTTATGAGTTGAACAAGGTGCTATTAAGGAATTATCCAAATATTGGTCATGTGAGTGTTGAGCTTATTGCAAGCATGTCTTGAAGAATAAGGTTGTGTGATCATTCATGTTTACCTTCAAGAGATCATCCAAATGAAGAGAGTTGCAGAGATTCAAGGTTGATCAGGACTAAGTAAAGAGTGAATCAAGTTGATCAACTCACAAAGCGTAGAAGATGTACCGAGAGGGATCAAGTGATCCCATGGTATGGTAAGCATTGTCCATTGCACTTTGTGTACTAACCCATGGTCTATGTGAGAGTTCTATGTGGGGTTAGGTACGTGTCCATGGGCTTGCGTCAAGAGGAAGATATCATACAACCCATGGAAAGGATGACATCAAGTGGTGATCGTCATCAAGATTGCCATGTGCAAGTTCAAGTGGAGCATCACGAAGAGATCAAGTGCTTGAATGTTGCCATCCATTGTGGTGTCAATGGACTTGTGAAGATGTGCTAAAGAGTGGCTCACCCATAGTGGACTATGAGGGAGCAATCATCTAGTCCTCATCGAGCCAACGCAATCAAGAAAGGTGGTCCAACTTGAGGGAGTCAAGATCGTTATCATCTAGCTCAAGTGGACCATGTGCAAGGCAAAGGTTTGCCCTTGATAGGTTTTCTATTTTACCGGTCTCGTGGTGATAGTTGGGAGACCGAGTTATAGGATCGTTTGCCGTACTATCAAGGAGGGCTCTCAAGTTGGTAGCTTGATCGTATCGCTAATAGAGAGCTCAAACCATTGCATCCTTGCATCATGTTTCTTTGTTCTTGTTTGGTTCTCTTTGTGAGTCTTAGAGCTTATTGTCATCTTGATGACAAGCTTTAGTTCATCGAAAACAGAGTTCGCATGCGTCTTCTATGATGTTTTCGGTGTTGGAGGTTTTACCGGTCTTATCCGAGGAAGGGTTCTCACCTTTTTATTATGGGCCTTTTCTATTTTGCTTCTTATTGATATTTATGTCAAGATTGTGTTAGCCCTTGTCGCTAGCTTTCCAACAAACTTGGTTTCATCGAATTCGGAGTCCGTTTGTAAAAGTTGTGGCAGTTTTGGTGTTCTGAAAAGGCTGCAGCGGTACTACCGCGAATTGGAGCGGATGTAATTTTTTAATACCGCTCAAGAGCGGTACTACCGCGGCTCCTACAGCCGTAGTACCTCTCCGGACCAAAAAACTCGTCCCAAGTCCTGCAGAGGTAGGTACGGAAGTATTTTTTTGTACCGCTCGCAAGCAGTAGTACCGCAATCCCTAGCGGTAGTACCGTGAGGACGAGCGGTAATACCGCTCTGTGCGGGCTGTGAGCATAACGGTTGGATTTTCTCCCACTTATAAAAGGGGGTCTTCTTCCCCATTGAACCTTATCCTTTGAGCTCGTGTTCTTCCCCATTGTTGACCTCTTCGAGCTTGCTAACTCTCAATCCCTCCATGGATTCTTGCTAGTTTTTGAGGGAAAAGAGAGAGGAGATCTAGATCCACATCTCCACCAATCACTTTCTCCTCTATGTGAGGGGAACCCGTTGGATTTAGATCTTGGAGTTCTTGGTGTTCTCCTTCTTGTTCTTCCTCTCATCTTCCTACCTAGCATTAGTTTCTTCGGTGGGATTTGAGAGAGAAGGATTTGGGCACTCCGTGTGTCCTTGCATTACATTTGGTGCATCGGTTTGAGTTCTCCACGTGATACGTGGAAGTTACAAGTTGAGAAGGTTATTACTCTTGGGTGCTTGGTACCCTTGAGCTTGTTACTCTTGGGTGTTTAGACACCCTAGTGCTTGTTTCTCTTGGGTGCCTTGGTGCCCTAGACGGTTGGTGGTGTTCGGAGCTCAATCATTGTGGTGTAAAGCTCCGGACAAGCGTCGGGGTCTCCAATTAGGTTGTGGAGATCGCCCCAAGCAATTTGACGGGTACAGGTGACCGCCCCGAATGGTTGCCAAAGTGTACGGGTTCGGTGACCGCCCCCAAGGGTCGCCATTTGTATGGGTTCGGTGACCGCCCTCAAGGGTCCCTTAGTGGAATCACAGCATCACTAGTAGAAAAAGGGTCATACGTGAATCCCAATAGTGCCGGTTTGTATTAGAGCCGGCACTAATGTGTACAATAGCACTGGTTCGTGGCGGCGATCAATAGCACCGGTTCGTGGCGAACCTTTAGTACCGGTTCATGCCACGAACCGTTACTAAAGTGGATGTGTCAGCCTGCGGTCAGGCTATGGCCCCACCATCACCATTTAGTGCCGGTTCGTGGTATGAACCGGTACTAATGAGGTTATGGCAAGCTGGTTTTAGTCCCACCTCGCTCCCCTAACAAGCCTTTTACCACCTTAAATATGTTATTTCTCAAACTATCACAAGCACTTGGTCTTCATTGAACTCTATGTGTAGAATTTGTGGCCGCAATATGAGTCTTCATCGGTTTATAAATCGTTGATGACTCATATTGACAATTCAGATTGTACACACAAAGATCATTGATGATCAAAGTATTTTTGATGTTATAAGATCATATTGACAGTTTAGACTCTAAAGAAATATAAGATCATGATGTAAATGCTCTTATATTTTTTGCGTTCAGTATGCACCATTCAAAGCGACGCCATCAACTTTCAACCATTTCTGCCTTCATTTGCTATTTTTCATGCATTCAATCATTTGTTTTGAGAACTAAATGACCTGAAAATTGAAAAGCACTACAAATGAACTCTGAAAAAGTTGAAACTTGGCATGGTATCATCATTTCACCCACATAGATTGTTCAAAAGAGTAGAGAGAGTTACGTCAAAAACTAGATGCACTTCGTTTACAAACTGGACAATCTCTTTCGAAGTATTCAGGTTTCTGACAAAATTAAACTCATCTGTTACAAAGGCATTTCATTTTTTTAAACTTATTACAACTCCAGACTTTTTGTGCATTCAGTATGCACCATTCAAAGCGACGCCATCAACTTTCAACCATTTCTGCCTTCATTTGCTATTTTTCATGCATTCAATGATTTGTTTTGAGAACTAAATGACCTGGAAATTGAAAAGCACTACAAATGAACTATGAAAAAGTTGAAACTTGGCATGGTATCATCATTTCACCCACATAGATTGTTCAAAAAAGTAGAGAGGGTTACGGCAAAAACTGGATGCACTTCGTTTACAAACTGGACAATCTCTTTCGAAGTATTCAGGTTTCTGACGATATTAAACTCATCTGTTACAAAGGCATTTCATTTTTTTAAACTTATTACAACTCCAGACTTTTTGTGCATTCAGTATGCATCATTCAAAGCGACGCCATCAACTTTCAACCATTTCTGCCTTCATTTGATATTTTTCATGCATTTAATGATTTGTTTTGAGCTAAATGACACTAATTAAATTTTGTGCAGGCAGCGCACCACCTTTAGTACCGGTTGGTGGCTCCAACCGGTACTAAAGGGTAAGCTGTTTTTTAGTCCCACCTCGCCAAGAGAGAGGGAGTACGAGCGGTTTATAAGCCCTGGGTGCAGAGACGATGATGAAGAGGCTCAATGCTCACGTTGCTTAGCTTCAAGCCTTTAGGAATATGGTAGATTGCACAGAGCTACGCGCAGTGCAGTTTACACTATTCCAAAAGGCTTGAAGCAAATTAACGAGCATTGCACCTCTTTTTTGTTTTTAATAACTTATTAAAACTCCAGACTTCTTCTGTTATGGCAAAAGGAAGGAGGAGAAGAAGAAGAGGAAGAAGAAGAAGAGGAAGGCGAAGAAGAGGAAGAAGAGGAGGAGGAAGAAGAAGAAGAAGAAGAAGAAGAAGAAGAAGAAGAAGAAGAAGAAGAAGAAGAAGAAGAAGAAGGAGGAGGAGGAGGAGGAGGAGAAGAAGAAGAAGAAGAAGAGGAGGAGGAGGAGGAGGAAGGAGAAGAGGAAGAAGAAGGAGAAGAAGAAAAAGAAGAGGAAGAAGAAGGAGGTGGAAGAAGAAGGAGAAGAAGAATAAGAAGAAGAAGAAGAAGAAGAAGAAGAAGAAGAAGAAGAAGAAGAAGAAGAAGAAGAAGAAGAAGAAGAAGAAGAAGAAGAAGGAGAAGGAGAATGAGAATGAGAAGAAGAATAAGAAGAGGAAGAGGAAGAAGAAGAAGAAGAAGAAGAAGAAGAAGAAGAAGAAGAAGAAGAAGAAGAAGAAGAAGAAGAAGGAGAAGGAGAATGAGAATGAGAAGAAGAATAAGAAGAGGAAGAGGAAGAAGAAGAAGAAGAAGAAGTAGAAGGAGAAGGAGAAGAAGAATAAGAAGAGGAAGAAGAAGAAGAAGAACAAGAAGAAATAAAGCAGAAAATAAATAACTATAAAAAAATTACTCAAAAATATATAGAAGAAAATAAATAATGCAGAAAAGAAAAAAACTAATATAATGCAAAATTATTCACAAAGAAACTAAATACGGCAAAAAAACTACTCAGAAATAAGTAGAAGAAAAAAATAAAGCAGAAAAGAAATAACTATATAAAAAAATTAGTCAAAAATAAATAGAAGGAAATAAATAATGCAGAAAAGAAAAAAAATTAAAAAAAATGTTGGGGCGCTGTCCGATGGGCCTACAAGATAAATAATGCAGAAAAGAAATATCTATATAAAAAATTACTCAAAAATAAGTAGAAGAAAATAAATAATGCAGAAAAGAAAAAAATTTTAAAAAAATATTGGGGCGCTGCCCGGTGGGCCTACAAGATAAATAATGCAGAAAAGGAATAACTATATAAAAAAATTACTCAAAAATAAATAGAAGAAAATAAATAATGCAGAAAAGAAAAAAATTTAAAAAAATGTTGGGGCGCTGCCCGGTGGGCCTACAAGACCTAGGGTGTGCAAATGCAGGCCTAGAAGGTCCAGGAGGCTCACCGGGCAGCGTGCCATAATTAGGCCCAGAAGCCTGCTATAGAGAGGAGCTCAAAACGGCAGCCGCGGCTGGGTTTATAAACCAGTGCGGCTGCCCTTCGCTCGGCGAGGTGGGACTAAACATAGCGCACCGCGGTGGCAGCGCACGGCACTAATGTGTTGCCTTTAGTACCGGTTGGAGCCACCAACCAGTACTAAAGGTCCTCGTTTCCCGCCGCTTGGGCTGGCCAAAATTGGCCTTTAGTACCGGTTCGTGGCTCAAACCGGTATTAAAGGCTCCCCTATATATACTACACTTACGAAAAATCAGTTATCGTCACCACTTCGTTCCACGTTTCTCGCGCGAGAGAGTCTCTCGCTCGATCTCGCCGACGCCGCCGCGCCGCCGTGTCGTCGCCCTCCCCGCCCCCGCCGCCCGTCGTCGTCGTCGCCGCGCGCCCCCGCCGCCCGTCGTAGTCGCCGCCCCCGCCGCCCGTCGTCGTCGCAGCGCGCCCCCGGCCCGCCGCGCGCGCCCGTCGTCGTCGCTGCCCCCGGCCGCCCGTAGTCGCCGCCCCCGGCCCGCCGCGCGCCCGTCGTCGCCGCCCCCGGCCGCCCGTCGTCGCCGCCCCCGCCGCCCGTCGTCGTCGCTGCCCCGCGCCACCCGTACGCGCCCTATATACGTACACACGCATACGTATACACGGACACATACACGCACACACACTACACACACACAGACACACACACACCCACACACGCATACACACGCACACACACGCATACACACAGACACGTACACACAAACACACACACATACACACACATACACACACACGTACACACACACACACACACACACACACTTTTTTACTTATTTTCTGTTTTCTATATATAATGTTTAGATGAATTAGAACTATCTAGTTTATTTTTAGTAAATATAATGCTTAGTTGAACTAGTTGAATTAATATGTAGATCAACTAGTTTATTTTTAGAAGATGCTTAATTAGTTGAACTTGTTGAATTAATATATAGAACTAGTTTATTTTTAGAAGATGCTTAATTAGTTGAACTTGTTGAATTAATATATAGAACTAGTTTATTTTTAGTAAATGCTTAATTAGTTGAAGTAGTTGAATTAATATAACTTGTTTATTTTTAGTAAATGCTTAGTTGAACTAGTTGAATTAATAGATTTTTCTGTTAATAGATTTTTTCTGTTAATAGATTTTTTTTCTGTTAATAGATTTTTTTGGTGATATTATTATTGAATTTGCATGTTTGGTGATATTATTGTTAATAGATTTTTTTGGGTGATATTTAGATTGTGTGATTAATTTTGTTCATAGAATTTTAATGATTTTTTTGTTCATAGTATTTAGAAAAAGGAAAAAAAGAAGAAGTAGTTTATATATAGTTGAACTAGCTAGTTGATTTAATAAACTAATTTATTTTACTATATATAGAAGTAGTTTGTTTTTAGTAAGTACTACTTATTTATTTATAGTAAGTGCTTAGTAGTTGAACTAGATAGTTGACTTAATTAATAAAACTAAATTATGAACGTTGGCCGGAAATGTCGTACTCATCGGACGACGAAAACCGCCCGGGGGAGTGCGACTGGTGCCACGACGACCGAGGTATGTGCGACAGGTTCATTGAGCTGGACAAAGATCGGCGCTTCAGCATTAAGCTCGAGGAGACGTGCGATTTCATACGGTACGCAACGACGCCAATAGTTTTTTTCGTAATTAAGCACGACTTCAACTATTTTAACGTGTATTTTTCATCTTTTCCAATTCGACTAGCTTATCCCATGCTTTGTAAGACGCTATGCCTTGGAGAGGATGGGTTTTGAAGACCATGAAAATTTCGAAACCAAAAAAATTATCCTAAGTACCGAACATGGTGTGGATTTTCAAGTAAAGCTGTACAATGCTCAGAGTGTAACCCATTTTGGTTGCAAAAATTGGGATGCATTTTGCAAGATGTATGGTCTTGATGAGGGTATGCTTGTCACCATGGATCTTGGTGATCCTACAATCGAGCAAGAGACACCTTCGATTTGGGTCTTTGTGGATACACCTCCAGTTCTTCCCTCAAGTGAGCTAAACATAGTTATTAAGTAATTTATATTGTTTATTTCAAAATATAATGTTGACAACTTATCTCCATTGACAGCTTATTTTCATTCTTCAAAGAATGTGCGGAAGATGGTAGACAGAACGTACTACACTGAAGGCTCCGAATTAACTTATCAGGAGAAAAATCATCTGATTGGATTTTGTACTGATCTTGAAAATTACAATATCTATAATCAAACTCCTCAACATTATGGGCAATACGTGCCACTAGTGCACGTGTTGAACTACGGTAACTACCATGGAGATATCCTGGTAAGATTATTTTTTACTATTACAACATCCGTGCATCTTTTTGCACACTTCTAAAACTAGTACATCATTGCTAACTACAAAGTTATTATTATGTTTTTCAACAGATAATCCCGAATGATTGTGTGCCTCATCTGATGTATACGCGTGGTAGCCTTCATGTTTTGAACATACGACCAGGTCGTCCTACGAATCTCAACTGTCCATACCGGGTTTCTAAAAGAAGTGGAGACGTAACAATCAAAGAATGGAAAAAATGTATGGACAGTCGTAAGGAGCTTCTTGGAAGCAATAAGCAGCGAAAGGCAAGAATTGGAGACAGGATGATCGCCATTCTTCATAATGGAGAGTCAGGGTCTATATTGTTTTATGCTATTTTACCTTAAGGGTGTTTAGGCCCTACCTGATACTGATGATCATGTGCTAAGAACAATTATGTAGGGTTGGGTTCGATGATTATATTTGAGGATGATGATCGTATGACTTATTATTAATAACAAGTAGAAGTTGTATGATGATGCATGATTAGTAGGACTTGTTATTATATATATATATGATGATGTAATGATGCAAAGCATGCATGAGCATGTTATATCTGCGGGTGCAATGAACATAGCAGCAGCGTTGATAAACAAAGCATGCATGATGTATGATGCATAAGTTGTACAATGTGTAGTATCGTAAAATACCAGCAAACGAAAAAGAATTAAATTGGAAACACAAAATTAAATGAAAAAGAAATCATAAAACTAAAAACCCACCAAACCTTATAGTACCGGTTGGTCTTACCAACCGGTACTAAAGGGCTCCAGGCCCCCGGAGCTGGCTCGTGCCACGTGGTTGCCCTTTAGCACCGGTTCGTGCTGAACCGGTACTAAAGGGGGGGGGGGCTTTAGTGACCACAAATTAGTGCCGGTTATATAACCGGCACTATAGGGCCTTACGAACCGGTGCTAATGCCCGGTTCTGCACTAGTGCATCTTGCATTGTGCGAGGGCGTGAGGAGATTATGGTGGCCCTAGTGGATACTTGGGGAGCATTGTGCCTCCACACCGCTCCAAACGGAGATTAGCGTCCGCAAGGGTGTGAACTTCGGGATACATCGTCGTCTCCGCGTGCCTCGGTTATCTCTTACCCGAGCCCTTTACTTATGCACTTTACTTTGTGATAGCCATATTGTTCTTTGTCATATATCTTGCTATCACATAGTTGCTTATCTTGCTTAGCATAAGTTGTTGGTGCACATAGATGAGCCTAGTTGTTGTAGGTTTTGTGCTTGACAAATTAACCGCTAGGTTTATTCCGCATTTGTTCAAGCCTCTACCGTAATTATTTTAAAACGCCTACTCACCCCCCCCCCTCTCTATGCGACATCCACGATCTTTCAATTGGTATAAGAGCCTCGTCTCTCTTTGTTGGGCTTAACCGCCTAGAGAGTAAAGATGTCGACTGAGGGATTAGGATTCTTTGACACTCTTAGTTTTGATGGCACAAATTTTGATGTTTGGGTAATTCGCATGCTTAATCTCTTTAGGGTCATGGACCCAAATTTAGAGTGAATTGTAGATATGGGTTTTTCTCCTCCAAAGGATCCCCAAAGCTTGTCCTTAGTGGATGAGAAAAACTCTTATCTCAATGCTCAAGCTTCTAATGTGCTTTTCGATGCAGCAATGTAGTTATATTTGAACTCATGCCGCTCTGGGATTGAAAGTGCTAGTTATTGACTAGAGGGGGGTGAATAGGCGATTTTTATCAAAGTCTTCAAAACGTGGAAGTTTCGAAGACAAACAATAGAAATGACCTAATTGATATGCAGCGGAAGATAAACTACAGCGAGCAAGCCATAGTAAAGTATGCAATAATGTGAACGTACAAAGACTAATAGCAGCAAGGTAGTAAGGATCAGGATGGAAGATAGTATGAAGCCAATCAACGATAGTAGTCAAGCGATGAAGTCAAACAGATAAGACAAATAAGCAATGACTTCACGAAGACAAACTCAAAGTAAAGGAGGGAAGGGATAGAACCAGTCACTTGTTGAAGACACAGGATTTGTTGGACAAGTTCCAGTTGCTGTGACAACTGTACGTCTGGTTAGGGAGGCTGAGATTCAACTCAGAAGACCGCGTCTTCACCTTATTCCCCTTGAGCTAAGGACACACAGTCCTCGCCCAATCACTCTGGTAAGTCTTCAAGGTAGACTTCCGAACCTTCACAGACTTCGTTCCCAGGTGATCCACAATTGAAGGAAATATGCCCTAGAGGCAATAATAAAGTTATTATTTATTTCCTCATATCATGATAAATGTTTATTATTCATTCTAGAATTGTATTAACCGGAAACATAATACATGTGTGAATATATAGACAAACAGAGTGTCACTAGTATGCCTCTACTTGACTAGCTTGTTAATCAAAGATGGTTATGTTTCCTAACCATGAACAAGGAGTTGTTATTTGATTAACAAGGTCACATCATTAGTTGAATGATCTGATTGACATGACCCATTCCGTTAGCTTAGCACACGATCGTTTAGTATGTTTCTATTGCTTCCTTCGTGACTTATACATGTTCCTATGACTATGAGATTATGCAACTCCCGTTTACCGGAGGAACACTTTGTGTGCTACCAAACGTCACAACGTAACTGGGTGATTATAAAGGTGCTCTACAGGTGTCTCCGAAGGTACTTGTTGAGTTGGCGTATTTCGAGATTAGGATTTGTCACTCCGAATATCGGAGAGGTATCTCTGGGCCCTCTCGGTAATACACATCACTTAAGCCTTGCAAGCATTTCAACTAATGAGTTAGTTGTGAGATGATGTATTACGGAACGAGTAAATAGACTTGCCGGTAGCGATATTGAACTAGGTATTGGATACCGACGATCGAATCTCGGGCAAGTAACATACCGATGACAAAGGGAACAACGTATGTTGTTGTGCGGTTTGAAAGATAAAGATCTTCGTAGAATATGTAGGAACCAATATGGGCATCCAGGTCCCGCTATTGGTTATTGACCGGAGACATGTCTCGGTCATGTCTACATTGTTCTCGAACCGTAGGGTCCGCACGCTTAAGGTTTCGATGACAGTTATATTATGAGTTTATGTATTTTGATGTACCGAAGGTTGTTCGGAGTCCCGGATATGATCACGGACATGACGAGGAGTCTCGAAATGGTCGAGACATAAAGATTGATATATTGGACGGATATATTTGGACACCGGAAAGGTTCCGGAGAAGTTTGGAGCTCCGGGAGGTTACCGGAACCCCCCGGGAGGTATATGGGCCTTATTGGGCCCATGTAGGAGGAAGAGAGAAGGAGCAAGGGAGGGGGGCGCGCCCCCCAAGCCCAATCCAAATTGGGGAGGGGGGGGCGGCCCCCCCCTTTCCTTTCTCCTTCCCCCTCTCTTCCTTCCTACTACTAGTACTACTTCCTAATACTAGTACTCCTTCCTTCCCCCTCCAAATAAGATAAGGAAAAGAGAGGGAAACCTACTTGGAGTAGGTTTCCCCCTCCCTATGGCGCGCCCCCCTTGAGGCCGGCCACCTCCTCCCTCCCTCCTTTATATACGGGGGTAGGGGGGCACCCTAGCACACACAAGTTGATCATTGATCGTTCCTTAGCCGTGTGCGGTGCCCCCCTCCACGATATTACACCTCGATCATATTGTAGAGGTGCTTAGGCGAAGCCCTACGACAGGAGAACATCAAGATCGTCACCACGCCGTCGTGCTGACGGAACTCCCCCTTGGAGCCTCTACTGGATTGGAGATCGAGGGTGCGTCATCGAGCTGTACGCGTGTCAAGAACTCGGAGGTGCCGGAGTAACGGTGCTTGGATCGGTCCGACCGGGAGGACGTACGACTACTTCCTCTACGTTGCATCAACGCTTCCGCTTCGGTCTACGAGGGTACGTAGACAACACTCTCCCCTCTCGTTGCTATGCATCACCATGATCTTGCGTGTGCGTAGGAAATTTTTTGAAATTACTACGTTCCTCAACAGTGGCATCCGAGCCTAGGTTTTTATGGTTTGATGTTATATGCACGAGTAGAACACAAGTGAGTTGTGGGCGATATAAGTCATACTGCTTACCAGCATGTCATACTTTGGTTCGGCGGTATTGTTGGATGAAGCGGCCCGGACCGACATTACGCGTACGCTTACGCGAGACTGGTTTTACCGCCGTGCTTTGCACACAGGTGACTAGCGGGTGTCAGTTTCTCCAACCTTAGCTGAACCGAGTGTGGCTACGCCCGGTCCTTGCGAAGGTTAAAACAGCATCAACTTGACAAACTATCGTTGTGGTTTTGATGCGTAGGTGAGATTGGTTCTTGCTTAAGCCCGTAGCAGCCACGTAAAACTTGCAACAACAAAGTAGAGGACGTCTAACTTGTTTTTGCAGGGAATGTTGTGATGTGATATGGCCAAGACAAGATGCTATATTTTATTGTATGAGATGATCATGTTTTGTAACCGAAGTTATCGGCAACTGGCAGGAGCCATATGGTTGTCGCTTTATTGTATGAAATGCAAACGCCCTGTAATTGCTTTACTTTATCACTAAGCGGTAGCGATAGTCGTAGAAGCAATAGATGGCGTAAACGACAACGATGCTACGATGGAGATCAATGTGTCACGCCGGTGACGATGGTGATCATGATGGTGCTTCGGAGATGGAGATCACAAGCACAAGAAGATGATGGCCATATCATATCACTTATATTGATTGCATGTGATGTTTATCCTTTATGCATCTTATCTTGCTTTGATTGACGGTAGCATTTTAAGATGATCTCTCACTAAAAATTATCAAGTAGTGTTCTCCCTGAGTATGCACCATTGCCAAAGTTCGTCGTGCCCAGACACCACGTGATGATCGGGTGTGATAAGCTCTACGTCCATCTAAAACGGGTGCATGCCAGTTTTGCACACGCAGAATACTCAGGTTAAACTTGACGAGCCTAGCATATGCAGATATGGCCTCGGAAAACGGATACCGAAAGGTCGAGCGTGAATCATATAGTAGATATGATCAACATAAGATGTTCACCATTGAAAATTACTCCATCTCACGTCATGATCGGTTATGGTTTAGTTGATTTGAATCACGTGATCACTTAGATGACTAGAGAGATGTCTGTCTAAGTGGGAGTTCTTAAGTAATATGATTAATTGAACTAAAATTTATCATGAACTTAGTACCTGATAGTATCTTGCTTGTCTATGTTGTTTGTAGATAGATGGCCCGTGCTGTTGTTCCGTTGAATTTTAATGCGTTCCTTGAGAAAGCTAAGTTGAAAGATGATGGTGGCAACTACGCGGATTAGGTCCGTAAATTGAGGATTATCCTCATTGCTGCACAGAAAAATTATGTCCTTGAAGCACCGCTTGGTGCCAGGCCTGCTGCTGATGCAACTGACGACGTTAAGAACGTCTGGCAGAGGAAAGCTGATGACTACTCGATAGTTCAATGTGCCATGCTTTACGGCTTAGAACCGGGACTTCAACGACGTTTTGAACATCATGGAGCATATGAGATGTTCCAGGAGTTGAAGTTGATATTCCAGAAGAATGCCCAGATTGAGAGATATGAAGTCTCCAATAAGTTCTATAGCTGCAAGATGGAGGAGAATAGTTCTGTCAGTGAGCACATACTCAAGATGTCTGGGTATTGTAATCACTTGATTCAACTAGGAGTTACTCTTCCGGATGATAGCGTCATTGACAGAATTCTCCAATCACTTCCACCAAGCTACAAGAGCTTCGTGATGAACTATAATATGCAAGGGATGGATAAGACAATTCCCGAGCTCTTCGCAATGCTAAAGGCTGCGGAGGTAGAAATCAAGAAAGAGCATCAATTGTTGATGGTTAACAAGACCACTAGTTTCAAGAAAAAGGGCAAAGGGAAGAAGAAGGGGAACTTCAAGAAGAACAGCAAACAAGTTGCTGCTCAAGACACTACTAGGAAAAGGCATGCTAGTGGCGCACCAGTTTTGCCTTCTAATGGCGCATGGCTGGTGCGCCACTGGCATCACGCCATTAGAATTTTTTTCTAATGGCGCACCACATGTGCGCCATTAGAATCTGGTATTCTAATGGCGCATAGGGCAGTGCGCCATTAGTACTGCTCACGGTGCGCCACTATAATCTGCTATACTTACAGCGCAGCACATTGTAGTGCGCCATTAGTAACAACTTTTTTAATTCTTTTCTTCTTAATCTCAGGTCACTATTTCACATATGAGATATTCAACACATATATATATACAACAAGCATCCATATAGCAATCATATCCAACACACAAGTTTCATCATATATACATACGTACATAGCCAACACATAGTTCCGTCGTTACAAAAGTTTCACATTGTTCATCCAACACCGTTATCCATCAATTCACAAAAGTTTCACATTGATACAAAATAAAAACACAAATGGAAAAGAAGCACCCCATCCATGCAAGCTTCCGTCAATTAAATCAAATCTGCAAAATGATAAACAAGAAGTTAGAAGAAGAAAAAGAAGAAGACTAGAAGAATACTAGAAGAGGAAGAACACTAGAAGAAGAATAAGAAGAGTTTTGGAAAAGAAGAAGAATAAGAAGAAGACTATAAGCTTATTATGTAAACTTGATCATTTTGTGCTAACATAAGTTATTTTGGAGCTAACCTATAGGAAACTAAGCATATAAGGTCTAAGTTAGTATATTAGAGCCAACTTAGGTAAAATGAAGCTAACCTATGTCATTTTGGAAAAGAAGAAGATTAAGAAAAAGACTATAAGCTTATTATGTAAACTTGATCATTTTGTGCTAACATAAGTTATTTTGGAGCTAACCTATAGGAAACTAAGCATATAAGCTCTAAGTTAGTATATTAGAGCCAACTTAGGTAAAATGAAGCTAACCTATAGGAAACTAAGCATATTAGAGATAACATAGGTAACTAAGTATATATATATCATTTTGGATAGCTAACCTATAGGAGATCTGACATACCTGACAAAGTAGGCAGTTCTTCTCCTTCTTCTCCTTCATCTCCCTGATGCGCCTAGAGCGGCGAGGCGGTGGAGGCAGTGGAGGTAGTGGGATGTAGTCTTCTACCACAATTGGCGTGGTCATGTCGCCCAGCTGTGGGATCACCGGCGCCACCACCGGTGCGTGGTCATTGTCAGGCACCACCACCATCGTGAGGCCACCTTCAGGCACGACCATCGCTAGGTCATCCTCAGCCACCTCCATCTCTTGCCCATGGTCAGCCACCACCATCTCTTGCCCTTGGTCAGCCACCACCAGCGCTAGGTCATCCTCAGCCTGATGCCCATCGTCATGATGCAGCTCCTCATCCTCACTCTGCTCCTCTTCTCCCGCACTCCAGTCCGGATCATCCTTCTTGTTGTCTATGCTGGTGCCAGAATCGCTGCTGCTTTCGCTACAGCCAGAATCGCTGCTGCTTTCGCTACAGCCATAGTCGCTGCTGCTTTGGCTGTAGCCAGTTTCGCTGCTGCTGCTCCTACCTGTCCAAAATGCAACAATGACCGTTAACAATCGATGTGAGACAAAGCCAAATGTAGAGGAATAAGAAGAGGCAGAACGTACCGGCATCATCGTCGGCAGCGTATTGCATGCGACACATAGTCTTGTTGTACACCTTCACGATGAGCATGTTGGCGTCGTCGTCGTACCTGAAGACAAGGAAGTACCCCAGCTGCAGGTCGTAGGCACGTTAGAAGTTCTCCCACCCACGAGACAAGTACATGTGGCCCTTCTTGATCGCCAACTGCACATCCCACTGCCTGCGAAACCCGCTGCCGGCCTGTCGCAGCTTCACATTATTTGGCGGATCTTCACCCATCAGCATGTTCATAAAACTGTCAGGCAGCCTCTGCAGTTTGGGAAAATGAGTGATGTAGCAAACAACAGATATCATAATGAGATGGGTGAAGGGGAGATCTCTCTCGTTTTATATACCAGCGTCATGGATCCAACTGAAGCCTCAAGTATGATAGTGAAGAACTCGGAAGCATCCAACTCGTACTGCGGTGTCGCAGATCGGCGGTGGCTGCTTCCCGCCATCTCTGATAAGCAGCAGAAGAGACCAATTAGTACCCTTACAACAGATCATAAAACATGCATTAGTCACAAGTACCCCATATGTCCTATTTTTAGCAAAGTCATGCTAAAATTCACGGAAAATTTCAGCATGACCTTTGCTGAAAAAAGGACATATGGAGTACCCGAATTTGCCGGAACGGAAGTTAATCGACATTCCGGCAAACTCAAGGGCCTCTAGGGGTACCTGCAAATTCATCACGACACAATGGTCGGAGACAAAACCCAGCAAACTAGCAAGATGATCATCATCCTTCATATACACTGGAGTACAATTAATGCTTTATAATGTTCCATCATCATTACAGAAAATTGACAATTGTCAATAACAGTTAACTGAAATGCAGTACTCACTAGATCTATCCATCACCCTAGAATAAAAATGCACTCCTAGTACATGGCTACTACTATTTTTCTGCTGCTAGGAAAAACATCACTCATTGGAAATGAAAATCTCAGTACCAGCATTTTGAACTTTGAAATGAAATACAGTAGTAGTATTAGTAGTATATGGAGTAGTATCTTGTCTGTGTGCTATCTGAAGCAGAGCATGGAAGCAAGTTTTGAGCATCGAAAGTTCCAATAGCCCATTGCAACAACTATTTGTGCAGAGATAAGCATGAATAGAGACAATAACTATAGGATTTGTTTGATGAAATCTTTATGAAACAAAAAGAGGTGAAATTAATCAAAATCATCCATATATTCAGATTAATTTCACATGAATAACGTATAGAGCAGCTCATGTAATCATACAAACACTAACATGACTAACAGCACAACTGGCGAACAAATAATTCCATCACTCCAATGTAACAGGACACCACAACATAGCAGTAGAACGGCACAACTAATGCAACAACAACAACAAAAGGCAGCAAAAATAACCAATCTTACAATATGACAACAAAGGCATCATAACTAAACCTCCCACATAAAGCATGCACCCTGGCAACCAAAGCGTGGTGCTGAACAATCCAGTAACAAACAAGATAGAATAGCTGTGCAAAGCAAGAAAACCCTAGATTCAGATAAGTTGCATGGATTAGAGTGTTGCACAAATCCTTAAATATCAAACAAAGATAGGTGAGGTCAATTTAACCACAATCATCCATAGATTCAGATAGAATTCATATGAACATTACTAGAGCACACCACCTGCTTCCATGCCACTGATAAAAACTGAGAATTCAAGTGTAATTACATATATCAACTACTAGAGCACACTACCTGCTTGTTTGGTAGAACTGGGAAAGAAAAAACAGACATGTCATGACCAATCCTACCAGATAAATAGCTTCACTGGTAACTACATAATCACATCAGCCTGCTGAATCATAGCAACCTGGACATGGGGAATGCTCCCATTTGTGTAGTGCAAAGCTTAGCCTAATGTTTCTGCACTAGAGCCTACATACAGGTTAAGCTCATATGTTCTTACTACTAGCTAGGAATCTTCCATTTGTGCAGTACGAAGCAATGGATTGCCGGATTTGGCTACTATGCAGATTTTGCAAGATTTGTCACTTTTTATTCAAGATTGCAGGAATGCAGGATTACCTGTCTGGGGCGGCGGCGGCGACGACTCGAATCTCGGGGCAGCTTCAGGGACGAGAGGGCGGAGGAGGAAGGTGAACGCGTCGGCCGGCGGGGGTGGGGGCGCGGGGGCGCGGGGGCGGCAGGGGTGGGGGCGCGGGGGCGCGGGGGCGGCGGGGGTGGGGGCGCGGGGGCGCGGGGGCAGCGGGGGTAGGGGCGCGGTGGCGCGGGGGCGGCGGGGGTGGGGGCGCGGGGGCGCGGGGGCGGCGGGGGTGGAGTCCGGCAGGGGTCGGGGCGGCGGCGTCGTGGGTCAAGGCGGGGCGGCGGCGTATGGTTAGGTCGAGTGGGGGATCTGGCGAGGGAGGGAGAGAGGCCAGAGGGGAACAGGTGGAGGGAGGGAAGCTTTCTAATGGCGCACGACAGAACGGTGCGCCATAAGTACAACTATTCTAATGGCGCATCACCACTCGGTGCGCCATTAGAATTTTGTTTTAACCTAGCCTAGTAGCCATATCTACAGCCCAACCCTATCTACAACAGAACCCACCCACTAGCCCGACTTGTCAGCACGCAGCACACACACCAGGAGGTCCTGGGTTCGATTCCCAGGATCCCCAATATTTTTTTATGCATTTTAAATGGTGTTTTTTATATTTATTTGTGTTTAAATATGTTCAAACTTGTTTAAATCATAACAGTGATATTTTTTATGCATTTTAAATGTTGTTTTTTATATTTATTTGTGTTTAAATATGTTCAAACTTGTTTAAATTATAACAGTGTAATATTTTTTATAAAAATAGTAAAAAAAAATTAAAAATATGTTCAAAAAGTGCGGGTGCGCGCGCGCCGTGCTCCGGCGGTGGAGCGGGGGAGGGTTGCGATGGGTGGAGCTAGCGGGGGAGGGTGCGGGTGCGATCGAGATGGAGGGGGATCGAGATCGAGATGGAGGGGGAATCGAGATCAAGTGTCCTCATGAATTCAAAAAGTGCCCATGAAATTTAAAAATATTCATGATATCAAAAAGTGCCCATGAAATACAATCAAGAAATGAAGACTACGATTTAAATACAATCGGTCTTAGCTAGCTATCTGTTCACAATCTTCTTGCCCTTCTTTTTCGCAAACGGAGTTCTTCTGTGGAACGGACGTCCTTTAGGTAGGGTTGTCCTGCTTTGGTTCCAGATCCCAGATCTCCTCGATCCTTCCGTAGTATCTGTCCTTGTCGTTACCGGTGTAGGATTCCATCATTACCCCGGAGTTCTGATAACCATCGATCTCCTCCTCACTTAGAGTGAAGCACGCGGGAGGGTAGTCATTTCCGGTCTTCTTGGCCTTTTTGCCTTTGCGACGACTTTCCGTGTCCTGCTTCGCCTCATCATCATCATCATCATCATCATCATTAGCGTGAAGCTCCTGCCTGATGCCCATTGATTTCAAGTCTGCCCTTGCTTTCGGCCCATCTTTGGTCCTCTCTGGCATGTTGAGCAGGGTACCAAGCAGACTCTCGCACACGTTCTTCGTGATATGCATGACATCAAGGCTGTGAGGCACACGGTGGATCTTCCAGTACGGCAAGTCCCAGAAAACAGACCTCGTTTTCCATACCTTCAGCAGCGGCTCTGGCGCCTTTCGCATCTTTCCCGGCAGTGGGCAGTCTTTCCAATTTTCCAACATATGGTAGACTCCGCGTGCTCATCCCGATAAATGATGCAATGAGGTGAGGAGGAGGAGATGGCCGAAATCTTGGAGAAGGAGGTGGATGGAATGAAGTGGGGAAAGTGAGTGGGTAGGTGTGGGCTGTCCAAAATATCTTGTTGGTCCCAGGTTACTAATGGTGCAAAAAAAAGAATAAAACGAAATTTACAGTAATGGCGCACTGCCTGCTTGGTGCGCCATTAGAAGTTATATATAGTAATGGCGCATTGTAGACGTCATGCGCCATTAGTATGTATGGGAAAATGGAAAAAAAATTCATACTAGAGGCGCACCCTGCCCACGGTGCGCCATTAGAAGTTATATATAGTAATGGCGCATTGTAGACCTCATGCGCCATTAGTATGTATTGGAAAATGGAAAAAAAATTCATACTAATGGCGCACCCTGTCCACGGTGCGCCATTAGTGTCTTCCACTCTAATGGCGTATCAGGAACAGGTGCGCCATTAGTATATAGTAGTGGCGCACTGCCTCCACGGTGCGCCATTAGAATCTATCCTATCTATAGCCCTTTTCCTAGTAGTGAGAGAAGAAACCCAAGTCTGGACCTAACCCTGAAACTGAGTGCTTCTACTGCAAGCAGACTGGTCACTGGAAGCGGAACTGCCCCAAGTATTTGGCGGATAAGAAGGATGGCAAGGTGAACAAAGGTATATGTGATATACATGTTATTGATGTGTACCTTACTAGAGCTCGCAGTAGCACCTGGGTATTTGATACTGGTTCTGTTGCTAATATTTGCAACTCGAAACAGGGACTACGGATTAAGCGAACACTGGCAAAGGACGAGGTGACGATGCGCGTGGGAAACGGTTCCAAAGTCGATGTGATCGCGGTTGGCACGCTACCTCTACATCTACCTTCGGGATTAGTATTAGACCTAAATAATTGTTATTTGGTGCCAGCGTTGAGCATGAACATTATATCTGGATCTTGTTTGATGCGAGACGGTTATTCATTTAAATCAGAGAATAATGGTTGTTCTATTTATATGAGTAATATCTTTTATGGTCATGCACCCTTGAAGAGTGGTCTATTTTTGAAGAATCTCGATAGTAGTGATACACATATTCATAGTGTTGAAACCAAAAGATGCAGAGTTGATAATGATAGTGCAACTAATTTGTGGCACTGCCGTTTGGGTCATATCGGTATAAAGCGCATGAAGAAACTCCATACTGATGGACTTTTGGAGCCACTTGATTATGAATCACTTGGTACTTGCGAACCATGCCTCATGGGCAAGATGACTAAAACGCCGTTCTCCGGTACTATGGAGAGAGCAACAGATTTGTTGGAAATCATACATACAGATGTATGTGGTCCGATGAATGTTGAGGCTCGTGGCGGATATCGTTATTTTCTCACCTTCACAGATGATTTAAGCAGATATGGGTATATCTACTTAATGAAGCATAAGTCTGAAACATTTGAAAAGTTCAAAGAATTTTAGAGTGAAGTTGAAAATCATCGTAACAAGAAAATAAAGTTTCTACGATCTGAAAATCATCTGTCCGGGGAGGAAAGTCTCACCCTGGACAGCGTTGAAGGTTGAAGATGCCATCGAGCCTATCGGTGACGACACAGAGGAACTCTCAATCAAAGCACCAATGTCGGTGTCAAAACCGGCGGATCTCGGGTAGGGGGTCCCGAACTGTGCGTCTAGGCGGATGGTAACAGGAGACGAGGGACACAATGTTTTTACCCAGGTTCAGGCCCTCTCGATGGAGGTAATACCCTACGTCCTGCTTGATTAATATTGATGATATGGGTAGTACAAGAGTAGATCTACCACGAGATCAATGAGGCTAAACCCTAGAAGCTAGCCTATGGTCTGATTGTTGAGATGTAATGTTGTGTCCTACGGACTAAAGCCCTCCGGTTTATATAGACACCGGAGAGGCTAGAGTTACACAGAGTCGGTTACAATGGTAGGAGATCTACATATCCGTATTGCCAAGCTTGCCTTCCACGCCAAGTAAAGTACCTTCCGGACACGAGCCGGAGTCTTCAATCTTCTATCTTCGTAGTCTGGGAGTCCGGCGGATATTGATAGTATGGCTGTCCGGACACCCCCTAGTCCAGGACTCCCTTAGTAGCTCCTGAACCAGTCTTCAATGGCGATAAGTCCGGCGTGCATAATGTTCGGCATTGCAAGGCGGGTCCCTCCCTTGAATAATCCGGAGATGATAATGAACACCAGGATAATGTCCGGCTCTGCAAAATAATTTCCACATTCCAAACGTAGAGAGAATAAAACACATATACCGATCCAATCGGCTGACGTATTTATGCGGCGTGACATCACACCGGCACCTAGCCCTTGTTTGAATTACTGTACCACCTCAGCACGTTTAGCGAAGCGGTTTCCTTGGCACGTCCTGTCGAAGCAGAGATCGTGTTCCCCCTTATTCCGGGATTCTCATCAATACGTGCGTGGGTAACCCAGCCGCGCCATTGATGGTGGCGCTTGGGAGATAAGCGAGTTTTATCAGGCCGGTGAGGGACGCATAGTTTTGTCCGCCTATATATAAGGGATAAGGATTTACCTTCTCACCTACGCCTTCTTCCTCCTTTGCTCATCCATCCCTGCGAACCCAAGCTCCAACGCTCAAGCTCGCGCATTCCGCCTCGACCCTTCTCCGAACATGTCCGGAGGGGGAGGCAAGTGGATGGCCTCCACCGCCAAGGAGGAGGACATCACCAAGCTGCGCGACGCCGGATACCTTTCCGGAAACATCGCGCATCGGCTGCCCGACGCGGGGCAGCTCGTTCCTACGCTAGGACCTCATGAGAGGGTCGTCTTCCTTCCCCACTTCCTCCGCGGAATGGGCTTTCCGCTCCATCCATTCGTCCGGGGGATCATGTTCTACTACGGCCTGGATTTCCACGATCTGGCGCCGAATTTCGTCCTCAACATCTCGGCGTTTATCATCGTGTGCGAGGCCTTTCTCTGCATCCGGCCCCACTTCGGCCTGTGGCTCAAGACCTTCATCGTCAAGCCGAAGGTTGTGAAGGGGACGCAAGCGGAATGTGGAGGCGCTATGTTGGGCAAGTTGCCCAACGTCCCTTGGCTAGAAGGGACCTTCGTGGACTCCGTCAAGGGGTGGCAGTCGGGGTGGTTCTATATCACCGAGCCGCGCGAGCCTACATGGGCGGCGGCCCCCGAATTTAGATCTGGAATCCCCACGCAGCTCACCTCCTGGAAAGAGAAGGGCTTGCAGTGGGGTGATCCGGTGGAGGTGACTGGACTTCGAGCCTGCATCAAGAAGCTGGTGAGCAATGGGCTCCGGCTCGTCGACGTGGTCCAAGTCATGCTCCTCCGGCGGATTCTCCCATGCCAAGAAAGGGCTTTTAATCTGTGGGAGTTTAATCCGGAACAGCACCAGACGCTGAGCGGGCTCTTCGATACAACATACGAAGGTGCCTAGAGGGTGCTGTTCAAGAGCGCTGATGCGCCCGCATCCGCGACCGAAGACCGCGGATTCAGCTTGCAGTCTCCGTCTGACGGGGTAAGTGATTCGACCCCATTACGGGACACTTATAGTAATTAGATTGACTCTCGCGAGGTTTTTAATCTGCCTCTTAATTTGACAGGAATGGATGGAGAAGGCCGAGCTGATTATCAGTCCGGCTCCCATGCCAGAAGAACCAGTGAATGCCCATTTAGCAAGGCTGCTGGTTCCGGCACCGTACGTGGTGCCGGAGAAGAAGGCCAAGAAGGTGGCCGCGGGGACTCGAAAGAGTTCCCGCAATCAGGCGTCTGATGATGACGACGAGGACTCCTCCCCCGAAGACGAGGAGGAGGAGGAGTACTCTCTCCCGGAGGGGGGAGAGAAGAAGAGGAAGGCCTCCCCAATCAGGGCGGCCGAAGGGTCCAAGAGGGGGAGAACTATCCCCCCGGACAGTTTTGCCAACATCAATGTTGGCGAGGAAGAGTGGCCTCCAAGGGCCCAGCGTCCAACAAGATCATAAGTATCCGGATTATTCATATGCCGTATTATAGTATGTCACGCAGTGTCCTTCTAATGCCGCATTGTTTCCTTAGTCCGGCCGGTGACGACTTTCCCGACTCGATGAGCGGGTCATTGGCGCCGTCGGATGTAAACTCCATCCCGATTGCCTCTACCCCACGCGCCGAGGACGACGAGGCGGAATCCCACTGGGGGACACGCCAGGAGGAGGCTCCGGAGGCGCCGTCAGGCAGCCCCCCGGACTTTGTGCCGGACTCACCTCCGGAACCCGTAGCGGTTCCAGGGTCCGGCGAGCAGCCCCCTCGAAAGAGGGGCAGGACCGTGACGCCGGCGGCCTCCGTCCAACCGGAGGCACCGGACAACCTGCTGGAGGCGCTCAAAGGCGCCTCCATCGAAGAAGAACACCACACTCTTATGAGTGCGGTGATTAAGAAGGTCCAGCTCGCGAAGGGCGGGCTGACCGAAGCCTGCAACAGCCTTCTAACAGGCTTTGAGGTAAGAAGGTTAAAATTAAGTAATATAATACCGCATAGACAGTAGCCCCTGATGCTTAGTCCGGTGTTCGGAAAGAAAAGCCGGACTAAGGATCTTTAACAAGATATACGCAGGGTTTCTAAAATATGTCAATATGGGTTTGCAGGCTGCGCTGTTGACCTCTGCCTCATTAACAGCGGAGGTCGAGGCGCTGAAGAAGGACCTTGAGCGGTCGGAGCTAGAGCTCGGCCATGCCAAGAGGCAGCTCAAGGAAAAAGAAGGTGAATAACACCACTTTAAATGCGCACCTTACAGAAAAGGGTTTTGGTTGCAAACAAGATTAACAAGGATAATATGTGCAATGCAGGGGCCACTAACGAGGTGGCAGCCCTGAAGGATGCCGTGTCCGTGGCCGAACGCAATGCGGCCACGGAACGGACTGAGCGAGAAAAGCAAGCGGCGCTGGTGGCGGAAGTTCGGCAAGAGCTCCAGGCTCTCATGAAAAAGCATGAGAGTTTGGAGCGTGACTCCAAGACTCGAGAGTCCGAGCTTGCCTCCGCTCTCGAAAGTGCCAAATCCGCCAAGGCCGAGGCCCAGAGGGCCCGTGAGGAGGTAGAGGACATGAAGAGGATAGCAGCGGGTAAGGCGTTTTTCATGCAGAGCAAGCATGTGAATGTAAATTACCGGATACTTACCCGAATTCGGAGCTCTCCAGGGGCATTTGCAGATCTGCCGCGTAGTGCGTCTGATGCCGCTGCGTTCTATCGTGGCGAGGAGGGGAGCTCAACGGAGAAGGTCTTCTTGTCTCAGTACGCTGAGGCCGGCCATCCGGTGCCCCCAAGCGACCAGCTGAAGCAGCTGGTCGAACTCCACAAGGTAGCTGAGGAGGCCATGAAGGGCCTCATAGTCCGGCTGTGGCCTGGGTAGGCCATGCCTGGCAGCTACTTTGGCCTAGTGCGGCGGCTAGTGGATGCATGCCCCAGGCTGGATGTGATCAAACGCTCCGCCTGCATTGAAGGCGCTCGTCGAGCCCTCGCCCGCATAAAGGTGCAATGGGGCAAGCTGGATGCGGAGAAGCTTCTCACGGATCCGCCGCCACCGGGCAAGGAGCACCGTACGCCGGAGCGATATTATAAAGTTGCCCTGAAGGGAGCCCGCGATATCGCGGATGAGTGCCCCCTCAATGTAATCCTTGAGTGAACTCGCTGTGTGTTTATCCTGTGCGCCGAAAACTTCGTTTATATGCGCCATGAGCAACGCTTTGTTGAATTTAAAATATTACCTTCTGTGCGGCCGTTCGTTAAATCTGAGAGATGGCAAGTCGTTGGCTTCAGCCCCCAAGCCACGAGTGCTAGGGTGTTCGGTGATAAACTTGAGCACTCTTGTTCCCATCTTTGGGTCCATCTAGGGAGGCGCTCAACACGACAAACAAGGCGACCGGACTTATAATGCTTGAACACTCTCACTTAGCCATAGAATTCTATAATTTTAAATTTCGGCGAAGCCCCTGGTATTCGGAAGACCGAATCCGGGGCGCTATCCACGCCTTCGTCGGACATCATCCGGAACTTCGCTCGAAGCGGCATGAGTCTTTAGGGACCCGAAAAGACCTCTCGAACAGCGACCAGTCTCTCGCCTTATCATGCCAGTCAGTTTTAGCTTTCTCCACTGAGGCGTTAACCCGGCTCAACCGGGGCGCAATCGCAGTGGTTCTCCTAGTGCTACCTTAGCCGACGGAACGGAACGTAAGGTACCAAAACATAGGAGCCGGGCAAACCCAACTATTGACCCAAGACATGATTCGGAGCTGATTCATATAATGCTATAAGTTCGGGGTGCCGCACTTGTGAAAGTGTTCGGACTTAATCACACCGTAATATGGGGAACGGAAGCCCCTGGTGTATTCGGCCGTACCAAAGTATACGGGTGCAATATGTCATATAATCAACATATGTAAGAAATAACGCAATTGCAATGAAAAGGTAATGAAATTGCAAAAAGGAAATGCTGCGTTATTTTATGAAAGAAGGTCTGCTAATAAAGCGGACTGATACAAATAGTGCGGTAAGCAAGGTGTTTGGACTAAATTAACATGTCCTCCTCCAGGGATAAGCTGCGGACTTGGTGTATGTAAATGAATTTAATGCTCGTAACGGAGACCACCTGAATGTTCGTCGCAGCCTTCTTTAATCCCTGACTGTTGTATCCTGAGTCTGGCAAGTTCGCCGTCGGACAGGGCTTCTGTTTGGTAGAGTCCTGTATATATAAAAAGAAAAGATAAAAAATAAAACCAAGGGGGGCGCTAGCACGAGCCCCTGGTGTGGTCGAGCCGCACTCTTTAATCCTTGTGGTTAAGCCCCTCCCCTGCGCCCATGGTATCTCCAAAGCGTAATGATGTACGCGGAGTGTTATTCTAGTGATCATGCGCGGGCGGGGGTTGGGGCCGCATTGCTACGCGTGCTCTGATCGCGCCAGGTGGTCTTGGTTGTTGTTGCTCCGGGCGCGTTTTAACGTGTCCGGCTTTTTAGTTGCCGGACTAGAGAATTGCCGTAGAAGGCTGCTCTGTACTTCTGCCGCGAGAGCCGCTGTATGTTCCTCCGTTCGGAGGGACCGTTCCGTATTCCCATTGACCGTAATGACTCCACGAGGGCCCGGCATCTTGAGCTTGAGGTATGCATAATGCGGCACCGTGTTGAATTTTGCAAACGCGGTACGTCCGAGCAGGGCATGATAGCCGCTACGGAACGGGACTATATCGAAGATTAACTCTTCGCTTCGGAAATTATCCGGGGATCCGAAGACCACTTCCAGTGTGACAGAGCCTGTACAGTTGGCTTCCACTCCTGGGATGACACCTTTAAAGGTTGTCTTAGTAGGTTTGATCCTTGATGGGTCTATGCCCATTTTGCGCACTGTGTCCTGATAAAGCAGGTTCAGGCTACTGCCGCCGTCCATCAGGACTCTTGTGAGGTGAAATCCATCGACGATTGTGTCTAGGACCAATGCGGCGAATCCGCCATGGCGTATGCTAGTCGGATGGTCTCGTCGATCAAAAGTGATCGGACAGGAGGACCATGGATTGAACTTCGGGGCGACTGGCTCCATCGCATAGACGTCCCGTAGTGCGCGCTTCCTCTCCCTCTTGGGTATATGGGTCGCGTAAATCATATTCACCATCCGCACTTGCGGGGGGAAACCCTTCTGTCCTCTGTTGTTCGGCGGCCGGGTCTCATCCTCGTCGTCGCTATTTAGCCCCTTGTCATTGTGTTCGGCAATTAACTTGCCAGCCTGCCTGAACACCCAACAATCTCTATTGGTGTGATTAGCTGGCCTTTCGGGGGTGCCATGTATCTGGCATGAGCGGTCGAGTATCTTGTCCAGATTGGACGGGCCCGGAGTTGTTCTTTTAAATGGCTTCTTCCGTTGACCGGGTTTGGAGCCTCGGAATCCGGCATTGACTGTCGTATCCTCTTTGTCGTCGCCGTTAGTACGGCGTTTGTTTTTGATTCGACGTGACCTGCCGTGATTGTCCTTGGTGTCCGGACTGCCAGAATTTTTGCGGAGATTATTACTGTGGGCTAGCCAGCTATCCTCTCCCGCGCAAAAGCGGGTCATTAACGATGTGA
Organism: Triticum timopheevii; assembly: GCA_963921465.1. Lineage (NCBI taxonomy): Eukaryota > Viridiplantae > Streptophyta > Magnoliopsida > Poales > Poaceae > Triticum > Triticum timopheevii. Next base: position 1,416,193 of record OY997272.1, on the reverse strand, counting down.
GGGCTGCCATGGATTTTGGCTTCTCCTGCCCCAGGTGCCGGGCTAGCCATTCGTCCTGGATGTTGTGTTTGAAGGCTGCAAGGGCCTCCGCATCTGGACAGTCGACGATTTGATTTTTCTTCGTCAAGAACCGTGTCCAGAACTGTCTGGCCAATTCGTCTGGCTGCTGAATGATGTGGCTTAGGTCATCGGCGTCTGGTGGTCGCACGTATGTACCTTGGAAGTAATCAAGGAACGCGGCCTCCAGGTCTTCCCAACACCCAATCGACTCTGCGGGCAGGCTGTTAAGCCAATGCCGAGCTGGTCCTTTAAGCTTGAGTGGGAGATATTTGATGGCGTGCAGATCGTCACCGCGGGCCATATGGATGTGGAGAAGATAATCTTCGATCCACACTGCGGGGTCTGTTGTACCATCGTAAGATTCGATGTTCACGGGTTTGAACCCTTCGGGAATATGATGATCCATTACTTCATCAGTGAAGCATAATGGGTGTGCGGCGCCCCTGTACTGAGCAAAATCGCGACGCAGCTCGAGGGAGCGCTGTCTGCTGTGTTCGGCCCGGCCGGCGTTATGTCCGGCGCCACGGTATTCGTCGTGGGTCGTAGGGCGCCCACGTGATCCATAGATGGATCTGGATTGCCTTGCTTTGTCCTCCAAGATGTCTCGCAAGTCCGGCGCGTTCCCTTTTGGCTTCGTACTCCTGGATCGATGTCGGGGTACGGTCTTGGCCGGGGCCTTGAATGCCTCTCTGTCGCGACCACGGGGCGGTCGGTCAGCCATGTCGTGCGCTGGTGATAAAGGTATGTATGCTTCCTCCTCTAATCGGGGGAGCAGCTTGCGTCTTGGGTAACTTTTGGAGGGGAGTTCGAGTTTATACTCTTCGGCCGCGAGGACCTCGGTCCATCGATCGGCTAGCAGATCTTGATCAGCTTGAAGCTGTTGCTGCTTTTTCTTTAGGATATTTGCCGTGGCTATGAGCCTGCACCAGAAGCGCTCTTGTTCGACGGGATCCTCGGGTATGACGAATTCATCATCGTTGAGGCTCGCTTCGTCTTCGGAGGCAGGCATATAGTTATCATCCTCAACCCCTTCGTCTGCCGCCCTGTCGTGAGGGCTTGCTTCTGCGTCCTCCTGTGCTGAGTCTTGCAGGAGGGGATCGTCTTCGGCACTCTCCGGAGTGTTATTGTCTCCCGTGACGGATTCTCCATTCTTGTTGTGGCGGGATTTAGAGCGGCGCCGCTGACACCGGCGTTTAGGCTGCTTCTTCAAAGAAATCTTCCTCCGCTGCTTTTTCGCCATCCCCTTCCTTTGGGGTATCCACCATGTAGACGTCGTATGACGAGGTGGCCTTCCAGTGTCCCGTGGGCGCTGGGTCTTGATCGTCTCCGGCATCATCGTCCATAGCGTTGATGTCCTCGGAGTCGTAGTCTAGCATGTCGGTTAAATCTTCGACAGTGGCTACAAAGTGGGTGGTGGGTGGGCTCTGAATTTCTTCATCGTCCGTACGCCAACCGTCCTGGCCATAGTCCGGCCATGATTCTCCTGATAGCGAGAGATGCTTCAGGGAATTCAGGATATCGCCAAAAGGCGAGTGTTGAAAGATGTCCGCGGCGGTGAATTCCATAACCGGCGCCCAATCTGGCTTGATTGGCAGGGGCGCGGGAGGCTCGGAGTCCGGCGAGGAGTCCGGCGCCTCGGGATCACGAGTTTCGCAGGGGACAAGATTGGTATTCGGCTCCATCGCCGTAGATGTTGAAGCCCCCAGGGCGGCGTCTATCCATCGGCTCTCATCATGGGCAATCGGCTCCGGGCTAATAACCGGAGCGGATTCGAGTGCGGCCTCCAAAGCACTGTCCGGCGGCAGAGCTAGATCATGCCCATCGTCACAGTGTGGCGCGCTTGGCTGTGGCTCTAGTCCGTCGAAGATCAAGTGTCCGCGGTCATCGGCCGTGAAGTTTAGGCTTCCGAATCTGACCTGACGGCCAGGGGCGTAGCTTTCGATCTGCTCCAGATGGCCAAGAGAGTTGGCCCGCAATGCAAAGCCGCCGAATACGAAGATCTGTCCGGGGAGGAAAGTCTCACCCTGGACAGCGTTGAAGGTTGAAGATGCCATCGAGCCTATCAGTGACGACACAGAGGAACTCTCAATGAAAGCACCAATGTCGGTGTCAAAACCGGCGGATCTCGGGTAGGGGGTCCCGAACTGTGCGTCTAGGCGGATGGTAACAGGAGACGAGGGACACAATGTTTTTACCCAGGTTCAGGCCCTCTCGATGGAGGTAATACCCTACGTCCTGCTTGATTAATATTGATGATATGGGTAGTACAAGAGTAGATCTACCACGAGATCAATGAGGCTAAACCCTAGAAGCTAGCCTATGGTCTGATTGTTGAGATGTAATGTTGTGTCCTATGGACTAAAGCCCTCCGGTTTATATAGACACCGGAGAGGCTAGGGTTACACAGAGTCGGTTACAATGGTAGGAGATCTACATATCCGTATTGCCAAGCTTGCCTTCCACGCCAAGTAAAGTACCTTCCGGACACGAGCCGGAGTCTTCAATCTTCTATCTTCGTAGTCTGGGAGTCCGGCGGATATTGATAGTCCGGCTGTCCGGACACCCCCTAGTCCAGGACTCCCTCACCATGCTTTACGTCTTAGAGCCGGGACTTCAACGACATTTTGAACGTCATGGAGCATATGAGATGTTCCAGGAGTTGAAGTTGATATTCTAGAAGCCCAGATTGAGAGATATGAAGTCTCCAATAAGTTCTATAGCTGCAAGATGGAGGAGAATAGTTCTGTCAGTGAGCACATACTCAAGATGTCTGGGTATTGTAATCACTTGATTCAACTAGGAGTTACTCTTCCGGATGATAGCGTCATTGACAGAATTCTCCAATCACTTCCACCAAGCTACAAGAGCTTCGTGATGAACTATAATATGCAAGGGATGGATAAGACGATTCCCGAGCTCTTCGCAATGCTAAAGGCTGCGGAGGTAGAAATCAAGAAAGAGCATCAAGTGTTGATGGTTAACAAGACCACTAGTTTCAAGAAAAAGGGCAAAGGGAAGAAGAAGGGGAACTTCAAGAAGAACAGCAAACAAGTTGCTGCTCAAGAGAAGAAACCCAAGTCTGGACCTAAGCCTGAAACTGAGTGCTTCTACTGCAAGCAGACTGGTCACTGGAAGCGGAACTGCCCCAAGTATTTGGCGGATAAGAAGGATGGCAAGGTGAACAAAGGTATATGTGATATACATGTTATTGATGTGTACCTTACTAGAGCTCGCAGTAGCACCTGGGTATTTGATACTGGTTCTGTTGCTAATATTTGCAACTCGAAACAGGGACTACAGATTAAGCGAACACTGGCAAAGGACGAGGTGACGATGCGCGTGGGAAACGGTTCCAAAGTCGATGTGATCGCGGTCGGCACGCTACCTCTACATCTACCTTCGGGATTAGTATTAGACCTAAATAATTGTTATTTGGTGCCAGGTTGAGCATGAACATTATATCTGGATCTTGTTTGATGCGAGACAGTTATTCATTTAAATCAGAGAATAATGGTTGTTCTATTTATATGAGTAATATCTTTTATGGTCATGCACCCTTGAAGAGTGGTCTATTTTTGATGAATCTCGATAGTAGTGATACACATATTCATAGTGTTGAAACCAAAAGATGCAGAGTTGATAATGATAGTGCAACTTATTTGTGGCACTGCCGTTTGGGTCATATCGGTATAAAGCACATGAAGAAACTCCATACTGATGGACTTTTGGAGCCACTTGATTATGAATCACTTGGTACTTGTGAACCATGCCTCATGGGGAAGATGACTAAAACGCCGTTCTCCGGTACTATGGAGAGAGCAACAGATTTGTTGGAAATCATACATACAGATGTATGTGGTCCGATGAATGTTGAGGCTCGTGGCGGATATCGTTATTTTCTCACCTTCACAGATGATTTAAGCAGATATGGGTATATCTACTTAATGAAGCATAAGACTCAAACATTTGAAAAGTTCAAAGAATTTCAAAGTGACGTTGAAAATCATCGTAACAAGAAAATAAAGTTTCTACGATCTGATCGTGGAGGACAATATTTGAGTTACGAGTTTGGTCTACACTTAAAACAATGTGGAATAGTTTCGCAACTCACACCACCAGGAACACCACAGCGTAATGGTGTGTCCGAACGTCGTAATCGTACTTTACTTGATATGGTGCCGTCTATGATGTCTCTTACAGATTTGCCACTATCGTTTTGGGGTTATGCTTTAGAGACGGCCACATTCACGTTAAATAGGGCACCATCGAAATCCGTTGAGACGACACCTTATGAACTATGGTTTGGCAAGAAACCAAAGTTGTCGTTTCTTAAAGTTTGGGGTTGCGATGCTTATGTGAAAAAGCTTCAACCTGATAAGCTCGAACCCAAATCGGAGAAATGTGTCTTCATAGGATACCCAAAGGAGACAGTTGGGTACACCTTCTATCACAGATCCGAAGGCAAGACATTCGTTGCTAAGAATGGATCCTTTCTAGAGAAAGAGTTTCTCTCAAAAGAAGTGAGTGGGAGGAAAGTAGAACTTGATGAGGTAACTGTACCTACTCCCTTGTTGGAAAATAATACATCACAGGAACCGGTTTCTGTGACGTCAAAACCAACTAGTGAGGAAGTTGATGATAATGATCATAGAACTTCAGATCAAGTTAATACAGAACCACGTAGGTCGAACAGAGTAAGATCCGCACCAGAGTGGTACGGTAATCCTATTCTGGAAGTCATGCTACTAGATCATGATGAACCTACGAACTATGAAGAAGCGATGGTGAGCCCAGATTCCGCAAAATGGCTTGAAGCCATGAAATCTGAGATGGGATCCATGTATGAGAACAAAGTATGGACTTTGGTTGACTTGCCCGATGGTCGGCAAGCAATTGAGAATAAATGGATCTTCAAGAAGAAGACTGACGCTGACGGTAATGTTACTGTCTACAAAGCTCGACTTGTTGCAAAAGGTTTTCCACAAGTTCAAGGGGTTGACTACGATGAGACCTTCTCACCCGTAGCGATGCTTAAGTCTGTCCGAATCATGTTAGCAATTGCCGCATTTTATGATTATGAAATTTGGCAAATGGATGTAAAAACTGCATTCCTGAATGGATTTTTGGAAGAAGAGTTGTATATGATGCAACCAGAAGGTTTTATCGATCCAAAGGGAGCTAACAAAGTGTGCAAGCTCCAACGTTCCATTTATGGACTGGTGCAAGCCTCTCGGAGTTGGAATAAACGTTTTGATAGTGTGATCAAACCATTTGGTTTTATACAGACTTTTGGAGAAGCCTGTATTTACAAGAAAGTGAGTGGGAGCTCTGTAGCATTTCTAATATTATATGTGGATAACATATTATTGATTGGAAATGATATAGAATTTCTGGATAGCATACAGGGATACCTGAATAAAAGTTTTTCAATGAAAGACCTCGGTGAAGCTGCTTACATATTGGGCATTAAGATCTATAGAGATAGATCAAGACGCTTAATTGGACTTTCACAAAGCACATACCTTGACAAAGTTTTGAAGAAGTTCAAAATGGATCAAGCAAAGAAAGGGTTCTTGCCTGTATTGCAAGGTGTGAAGTTGAGTAAGACTCAAAGCCCGACCACTGCAGAAGATAGAGAGAAAATGAAAAGTGTTCCCTATGCTTCAGCCATAGGCTCTATCATGTATGCAATGCTGTGTACCAGACCTGATGTGTGCCTTGCTATAAGTCTAGCAGGGAGGTACCAAAGTAATCTAGGAGTGGATCACTGGACAGCGGTCAAGAACATCCTGAAATACCTGAAAAGGACTAAGGATATGTTTCTCGTATATGGAGGTGACAAAGAGCTCATCGTAAATGGTTACGTTGATGCAAGCTTTGACACTGATATGGACGATTCTAAATCGCAAACCGGATACGTGTTTACATTAAACGGTGGAGCTGTCAGTTGTTGCTGTTCAAAGCAAAGCGTCGTGGCGGGATCTACAAGTGAAGCGGAATAGATAGCTACTTCGGAAGCAGCCAATGAAGGAGTCTGGATGAAGGAGTTCATATCTGATCTAGGTGTCATACCTAGTGCATCGGGTCCAATGAAAATCTTTTGTGACAATACTGGAGCGATTGCCTTAGCGAAGGAATCCAGATTTCACAAGAGAACCAAGCACATCAAGAGACGCTTCAATTCCATCCGGGATCTAGTCCAGGTGGGAGACATAGAGATTTGCAAGATACATACGAATCTGAATGTTGCAGACCCGTTGACTAAGCCTCTTCCACGAGCAAAACATGATCAACACCAAGACTCCATGGGTGTTAGAATCATTACTGTGTAATCTAGATTATTGACTCTAGTGCAAGTGGGAGACTGAAGGAAATATGCCCTAGAGGCAATAATAAAGTTATTATTTATTTCCTCATATCATGATAAATGTTTATTATTCATGCTAGAATTGTATTAACCGGAAACATAATGCATGTGTGAATATATAGACAAACAGAGTGTCACTAGTATGCCTCTACTTGACTAGCTTGTTAATCAAAGATGGTTATGTTTCCTAACCATGAACAAGGAGTTGTTATTTGATTAACAAGGTCACATCATTAGTTGAATGATCTGATTGACATGACCCATTCCGTTAGCTTAGCACACGATCGTTTAGTATGTTGCTATTGCTTCCTTCATGACTTATACATGTTCCTATGACTATGAGATTATGCAACTCCCGTTTACCGGAGGAACACTTTGTGTGCTACCAAACGTCACAATGTAACTGGGTGATTATAAAGGTGCTCTACAGGTGTCTTCGAAGGTACTTGTTGAGTTGGCGTATTTCGAGATTAGGATTTGTCACTCCGAATATCGGAGAGGTATCTCTGGGCCCTCTCGGTAATACACATCACTTAAGCCTTGCAACCATTTCAACTAATGAGTTAGTTGTGAGATGATGTATTACGAAACGAGTAAAGAGACTTGCCAGTAACGAGATTGAACTAGGTATTGGATACCAACGATCGAATCTCGGGCAAGTAACATACCGTTGACAAAGGGAACAACGTATGTTGTTGTGCGGTTTGACCGATAAAAATCTTCGTAGAATATGTAGGAACCAATATGGGCATCCAGGTCCCGCTATTGGTTATTGACCGGAGACATGTCTCGGTCATGTCTACATTGTTCTCGAACCGTAGGGTCCACACGCTTAAGGTTTCGATGACAGTTATATTATGAGTTTATGTATTTTGATGTACCGAAGGTTGTTCGGAGTCCCGGATATGATCACGGACATGACGAGGAGTCTCGAAATGGTCGAGACATAAAGATTGATATATTGGACGGATATATTTGGACACCGGAAAGGTTCCGGAGAAGTTTGGAGCTCCGGGAGGTTACCGGAACCCCCCGGGAGGTATATGGGCCTTATTGGGCCCATGTAGGAGGAAGAGAGAAGGAGCAAGGGAGGGGGGCGCGCCCCCCAAGCCCAATCCGAATTGGGGAGGGGGGGTGGCCCCCCCTTTCCTTTCTCCTTCCCCCTCTCTTCCTTCCTACTACTAGTACTACTTCCTAATACTAGTACTCCTTCCTTCCCCCTCCAAATAAGATAAGGAAAAGAGAGGGAAACCTACTTGGAGTAGGTTTCCCCCTCCCTATGGCGCGCGCCCCTTGAGGCCGGCCACCTCCTCCCTCCCTCCTTTATATACGGGGGTAGGGGGGCACCCTAGAACACACAAGTTGATCATTGATCATTCCTTAGCCGTGTGCGGTGCCCCCCTCCACGATATTACACCTCGATCATATTGTAGCGGTGCTTAGGCGAAGCCCTACGACAGGAGAACATCAAGATCGTCACCATGCCGTCGTGCTGACGGAACTCCCCCTTGGAGCCTCTACTGGATTGGAGATCGAGGGTGCGTCATCGAGCTGTACGCGTGTCAAGAACTCGGAGGTGCCGGAGTAACGGTGCTTGGATCGGTCGGACCGGGAGGACGTACGACTACTTCCTCTACGTTGCATCAACGCTTCCGCTTCGGTCTACGAGGGTACGTAGACAACACTCTCCCCTCTCGTTGCTATGCATCACCATGATCTTGCGTGTGCGTAGGAAATTTTTTGAAATTACTACGTTCCCCAACAGTGGCATCCGAGCCTAGGTTTTTATGGTTCGATGTTATATGCACGAGTAGAACACAAGTGAGTTGTGGGCGATATAAGTCATACTGCTTACCAGCATGTCATACTTTGGTTCGGCGGTATTGTTGGATGAAGCGGCCCGGACCGACATTACGCGTACGCTTACACGAGACTGGTTTTACCGCCGTGCTTTGCACACAGGTGACTAGCGGGTGTCAGTTTCTCCAACTTTAGTTGAACCGAGTGTGGCTATGCCCGGTCCTTGCGAAGGTTAAAACAGCATCAACTTGACAAACTATCGTTGTGGTTTTGATGCGTAGGTGAGATTGGTTCTTTCTTAAGCCCGTAGCAGCCACGTAAAACTTGCAACAACAAAGTAGAGGACGTCTAACTTGTTTTTGCAGGGCATGTTGTGATGTGATATGGCCAAGACATGATGCTATATTTTATTGTATGAGATGATCATGTTTTGTAACCGAAGTTATCGGCAACTGGCAGGAGCCATATGGTTGTCACTTTATTGTATGAAATGCAAACGCCCTGTAATTGCTTTACTTTATCACTAAGCGGTAGCGATAGTCGTAGAAGCAATAGATGGAGTAAACGACAACAATGCTACGATGGAGATCAATGTGTCGCGCCGGTGATGATGGTGATCATGATGGTGCTTCGGAGATGGAGATCACAAGCACAAGAAGATGATGGCCATATCATATCACTTATATTGATTGCATGTGATGTTTATCCTTTATGCATCTTATCTTGCTTTGATTGACGGTAGCATTTTAAGATGATCACTCACTGAAAATTATCAAGTAGTGTTCTCCCTGAGTATGCACCGTTGCCAAAGTTCGTCGTGCCCAGACACCACGTGATGATCGGGTGTGATAAGCTCTACGTCCATCTACAACGGGTGCATGCCAGTTTTGCACACGCAGAATACTCAGGTTAAACTTGACGAGCCTAGCATATGCAGATATGGCCTCGGAACACGGAGACCGAAAGGTCGAGCGTGAATCATATAGCAGATATGATCAACATAAGATGTTCACCATTGAAAATTACTCCATCTCACGTGATGATCGGTTATGGTTTAGTTGATTTGGATCACGTGATCACTTAGATGACTAGAGAGATGTCTGTCTAAGTGGGAGTTCTTAAGTAATATGATTAATTGAACTAAAATTTATCATGAACTTAGTACCTGATAGTATCTTGCTTGTCTATGTTCTTTGTAGATAGATGGCCCGTGCTGTTGTTCCGTTGAATTTTAATGCGTTCCTTGAGAAAGCTAAGTTGAAAGATGATGGTGGCAACTACGCGGATTGGGTCCGTAACTTGAGGATTATCCTCATTGCTGCATAGAAAAATTATGTCCTGGAAGCACCGCTTGGTGCCAGGCCTGCTGCTGATGCAACTGACGACGTTAAGAACGTCTGGCAGAGCAAAGCTGATGACTACTCGATAGTTCAATATGCCATGCTTTACGGCTTAGAACCGGGACTTCAACGACGTTTTGAACGTCATGGAGCATATGAGATGTTCCAGGAGTTGAAGTTGATATTCCAAAAGAATGCCCAGATTGAGAGATATGAAGTCTCCAATAAGTTCTATAGCTGCAAGATGGAGGAGAATAGTTCTGTCAGTGAGCACATACTCAAGATGTCTGGGTATTGTAATCACTTGATTCAACTAGGAGTTACTCTTCCGGATGATAGCGTCATTGACAGAATTCTCCAATCACTTCCACCAAGCTACAAGAGCTTCGTGATGAACTATAATATGCAAGGGATGGATAAGACGATTCCCGAGCTCTTCGCAATGCTAAAGGCTGCGGAGGTAGAAATCAAGAAAGAGCATCAAGTGTTGATGGTTAACAAGACCACTAGTTTCAAGAAAAAGGGCAAAGGGAAGAAGAAGGGGAACTTCAAGAAGAACAGCAAACAAGTTGCTGCTCAAGAGAAGAAACCCAAGTCTGGACCTAACCCTGAAACTGAGTGCTTCTACTGCAAGCAGACTGGTCACTGGAAGCGGAACTGCCCCAAGTATTTGGCGGATAAGAAGGATGGCAAGGTGAACAAAGGTATATGTGATATGCATGTTATTGATGTGTACCTTACTAGAGCTCGCAGTAGCACCTGGGTATTTGATACTGGTTCTGTTGCTAATATTTGCAACTCGAAACAGGGACTACGGATTAAGCGAACACTGGCAAAGGACGAGGTGACGATGCGCGTGGGAAACGGTTCCAAAGTCGATGTGATCGCGGTCGGCACGCTACCTCTACATCTACCTTCGGGATTAGTATTAGACCTAAATAATTGTTATTTGGTGCCAGCGTTGAGCATGAACATTATATCTGGATCTTGTTTGATGCGAGACGGTTATTCATTTAAATCAGAGAATAATGGTTGTTCTATTTATATGAGTAATATCTTTTATGGTCATGCACCCTTGAAGAGTGGTCTATTTTTGATGAATCTCGATAGTAGTGATACACATATTCATAGTGTTGAAACCAAAAGATGCAGAGTTGATAATGATAGTGCAACTTATTTGTGGCACTGCCATTTGGGTCATATCGATATAAAGCGCATGAAGAAACTCCATACCGATGGACTTTTGGAGCCACTTGATTATGAATCACTTGGTACTTGCGAACCATGCCTCATGGGGAAGATGACTAAAACGCCGTTCTCCGGTACTATGGAGAGAGCAACAGATTTGTTAGAAATCATACATACAGATGTATGTGGTCCGATGAATGTTGAGGCTCGTGGCGGATATCGTTATTTTCTCACCTTCACAGATGATTTAAGCAGATATGGGTATATCTACTTAATGAAGCATAAGACTGAAACATTTGAAAAGTTCAAAGAATTTCAGAGTGAAGTTGAAAATCATCGTAACAAGAAAAAAAAGTTTCTACGATCTGATCGTGGAGGAGAATATTTGAGTTACGAGTTTGGTCTACACTTAAAACAATGTGGAATAGTTTCGCAACTCATGCCACCCGGAACACCACAGCGTAATGGTGTGTCCGAACGTCGTAATCGTACTTTACTTGATATGGTGCGGCCTATGATGTCTCTTACAGATTTGCCACTATCGTTTTGGGGTTATGCTTTAGAGACGGCCACATTCACATTAAATAGGGCACCATCGAAATCCGTTGAGACGACACCTTATGAACTATGGTTTGGCAAGAAACCAAAGTTGTCGTTTCTTAAAGTTTGGGGTTGCGATGCTTATGTGAAAAAGCTTCAACCTGATAAGCTCGAACCCAAATCGGAGAAATGTGTCTTCATAGGATACCCAAAGGAGACAGTTGGGTACACCTTCTATCACAGATCCGAAGGCAAGACATTCGTTGCTAAAAATGGATCCTTTCTAGAGAAAGAGTTTCTCTCGAAAGAAGTGAGTGGGAGGAAATTAGAACTTGATGAGGTAACTGTACCTACTCCCTTGTTGGAAAATAATACATCACAGGAACCGGTTTCTGTGACGTCAAAACCAACTAGTGAGGAAGTTGATGATAATGATCATAGAACTTCAGATCAAGTTAATGCAGAACCACGTAGGTCGAACAGAGTAAGATCCGCACCAGAGTGGTATGGTAATCCTGTTCTGGAAGTCATGCTACTAGATCATGATGAACCTACGAACTATGAAGAAGCGATGGTGAGCCCAGATTCCGCAAAATGGCTTGAAGCCATGAAATCTGAGATGGGATCCATGTATGAGAACAAAGTATGGACTTTGGTTGACTTGCCCGATGGTCGGCAAGCAAGTGAGAATAAATGGATCTTCAAGAAGAAGACTGACGCTGACGGTAATGTTACTGTCTACAAAGCTCGACTTGTTGCAAAAGGTTTTCGACAAGTTCAAGGGGTTGACTACGATGAGACCTTCTCACCCGTAGCGATGCTTAAGTCTGTCCGAATCATGTTAGCAATTGCCGCATTTTATGATTATGAAATTTGGCAAATGGATGTAAAAACTGCATTCCTGAATGGATTTTTGGAAGAAGAGTTGTATATGATGCGACCAGAAGGTTTTATCGATCCAAAGGGAGCTAACAAAGTGTGCAAGCTCCAACGTTCCATTTATGGACTGGTGCAAGCCTCTCGGAGTTGGAATAAACGTTTTGATAGTGTGATCAAAGCATTTGGTTTTATACAGACTTTTGGAGAAGCCTGTATTTACAAGAAAGTGAGTGGGAGCTTTGTAGCATTTCTAATATTATATGTGGATAACATATTATTGATTGGAAATGATATAGAATTTCTGGATAGCATAAAGGGATACCTGAATAAAAGTTTTTCAATGAAAGACCTCGGTGAAGCTGCTTACATATTGGGCATTAAGATCTATAGAGATAGATCAAGACGCTTAATTGGACTTTCACAAAGCACATACCTTGACAAAGTTTTGAAGAAGTTCAAAATGGATCAAGCAAAGAAAGGGTTCTTGCCTGTATTGCAAGGTGTGAAGTTGAGTAAGACTCAAAGCCCGACCACTGCAGAAGATAGAGAGAAAATGAAAAGTGTTCCCTATGCTTCAGCCATAGGCTCTATCATGTATGCAATGCTGTGTACCAGACCTGATGTGTGCCTTCCTATTAGTCTAGCAGGGAGGTACCAAAGTAATCCAGGAGTGGATCACTGGACAGCGGTCAAGAACATCCTGAAATACCTGAAAAGGACTAAGGATATGTTTCTCGTATATGGAGGTGACAAAGAGCTCATCGTAAATGGTTACATTGATGCAAGCTTTGACACTGATCCGGACGATTCTAAATCGCAAACCGGATACATGTTTACATTAAACGATGGAGCTGTCAGTTGGTGCAGTTCAAAGCAAAGCGTCATGGCAGGATCCACATGTGAAGCGGAATAGATAGCTGCTTCGGAAGCAGCCAATGAAGGAGTCTGGATGAAGGAGTTCATATCCGATCTAGGTGTCATACCTAGTGCATCGGGTCCAATGAAAATCTTTTGTGACAATACTGGAGCGATTGCCTTAGCGAAGGAATCCAGATTTCACAAGAGAACCAAGCACATCAAGAGACGCTTCAATTCCATCCGGGATCTAGTCCAGGTGGGAGACATAGAGATTTGCAAGATACATACGGATCTGAATGTTGCAGACCCGTTGACTAAGCCTCTTCCACGAGCAAAACATGATCAACACCAAGACTCCATGGGTGTTAGAATCATTATTGTGTAATCTAGATTATTGACTCTAGTGCAAGTGGGAGACTGAAGGAAATATGCCCTAGAGGCAATAATAAAGTTATTATTTATTTCCTCATATCATGATAAATGTTTATTATTCATGCTAGAATTGTATTAACCGGAAACATAATACATGTGTGAATATATAGACAAACAGAGTGTCACTAGTATGCCTCTACTTGACTAGCTTGTTAATCAAAGATGGTTATGTTTCCTAACCATGAACAAGGAGTTGTTATTTGATTAACAAGGTCACATCATTAGTTGAATGATCTGATTGACATGACCCATTCTGTTAGCTTAGCACACGATCGTTTAGTATGTTGCTATTGCTTCCTTCATGACTTATACATGTTCCTATGACTATGAGATTATGCAACTCCCGTTTACCGGAGGAACACTTTGTGTGCTACCAAACATCACAACGTAACTGGGTGATTATAAAGGTGCTCTAAAGGTGTCTCCGAAGGTACTTGTTGAGTTGGCGTATTTCGAGATTAGGATTTGTCACTCCGAATATCGGAGAGGTATCTCTGGGCCCTCTCGGTAATACACATCACTTAAGCCTTGCAAGCATTTCAACTAATGAGTTAGTTGTGAGATGATGTATTACGGAACGAGTAAAGAGACTTACCGGTAACGAGATTGAACTATGTATTGGATACCGACGATCGAATCTCGGGCAAGTAACATACCGATGACAAAGGGAACAACGTATGTTGTTGTGCGGTTTGACCGATAAAGATCTTCGTAGAATATGTAGGAACCAATATGGGCATCCAGGTCCCGCTATTGGTTATTGACCGGAGACATGTCTCGGTCATGTCTACATTGTACTCGAACCGTAGGGTCCGCACGCTTAAGGTTTCGATGACAGTTATATTATGAGTTTATGTATTTTGATGTACCGAAGGTTGTTCGGAGTCCCGGATATGATCACGGACATGACGAGGAGTCTCGAAATGGTCGAGACATACAGATTGATATATTGGACGGATATATTTGGACACCGGAAAGGTTCCGGAGAAGTTTGGAGCTCCGGGAGGTTACCGGAACCCCCCGGGAGGTATATGGGCCTTATTGGGCCCATGTAGGAGGAAGAGAGAAGGATCAAGGGAGGGGGGCGCGCCCCCCAAGCCCAATCCGAATTGGGGAGGGGGGCGGCCCCCCCTTTCCTTTCTCCTTCCCCCTCTCTTCCTTCCTACTACTAGTACTACTTCCTAATACTAGTACTCCTTCCTTCCCCCTCCAAATAAGATAAGGAAAAGAGAGGGAAACCTACTTGGAGTAGGTTTCCCCCTCCCTATGGCGCGCCCCCCTTGAGGCCGGCCACCTCCTCCCTCCCTCCTTTATATACGGGGGTAGGGGGGCACCCTAGCACACACAAGTTGATCATTGATCGTTCCTTAGCCGTGTGCGGTGCCCCCCTCCACGATATTACACCTCGATCATATTGTAGCGGTGCTTAGGCGAAGCCCTACGACAGGAGAACATCAAGATCGTCACCACGCCGTCGTGCTGACGGAACTCCCCCTTGGAGCCTCTACTGGATTGGAGATCGAGGGTGCGTCATCGAGCTGTACGCGTGTCAAGAACTCGGAGGTGCCGGAGTAACGGTGCTTGGATCGGTCGGACCGGGAGGACGTACGACTACTTCCTCTACGTTGCATCAACGCTTCCACTTCGTTCTACGAGGGTACGTAGACAACACTCTCCCCTCTCGTTTCTATGCATCACCATGATCTTGCGTGTGCGTAGGAAATTTTTTGAAATTACTACGTTCCCCAACAACAATGACTCTTGGATGCTCAGAACGCGACGCCTAACCGGCTGGAGGATACACAGTCCTCAAGTGTAATAAGTCTTCAGGTCACACAGATAGAAAGACTTCAGTGATGCCTAACACTATTTGGCTCTGGGTGTTTGGGCTTTGTCCTCGCAAGGATTTCTCTCTCAAAGGCTTCGAGGTGGGTTGCTCTCAAAATGACAAAAGCCGTAAACTAACTCTGAGCAGCCACCAATTTATGGTGTAGGGGGTGGGCTATTTATAGCCACAAGGCAGCCTGACCTGATATGTCCGAAATGACCCTGGGTCACTAAGGAACTGACAGGTGTTCCAACGGTCAGATTTCAAACACACACGTCAACTTTACTTGGGCTACAAGCAAAGCTGACTCATCCAGCTCTGGATAAGATTTGCTCTCATTGTCTTCGCTCGAAGACATAGGATTTGGGTTGAGCATCACTTCAGTCACTCTGACTTTGTTCACTTGGACCCCTCTTAACAGTACAGTGGTTCCTATGACTCAACAAAGAAGAAAAGGAAACAACGAAACAACACAGTCTTCGCGCTCCATAGTCTTCGCTCAATGTCTTCTCATGTCATAGTCTTCAATGTGAATATCTTCACATACCACCATTGTCTTCAATGTCTTCATACATTTTTAGGGGTCGTCTCCGGTAGGTAAACCGAATCAATGAGGGACACTACCTGCGTTATCCTGCAATTCTCACAAACGCATTAGTCCCTCAACCATCTTTGTCGTCAATACTCCAAAACCAACTAGGGGTGGCACTAGATGCACTTACAGGGATGCTCATGAGTTGTGGACAAAGCTTCAAGATAAATATGGTGTGTCCAAGATTTGTAAGGATGATCGTTCTCCCTCCACCTCCGACCGTGTTGCGTTCTCAACTTCTTCTACTTCACCTACATGTGGTTTTCCATAAGGTAATGACATGGTGACTAGTGGTGTTCATTGCAATGATGATAGTGGGCTTATTGTTGATAATTCTTCATCACTTTCTTATTGCAATGCTTCATCTTTGGACTTTAGCACTTCGAGCACTCCAAATGTTTCACATGCTTGTGTGGATAGTTCTTGCATATCATGTAGAAATTGCTTGAATAAATATCATGATGATATGCTTGCTATATCTTGTTGCTATGATAAAAATGCATGTATTTCCTCAAGTTGTTGTGCTAACAATGTAGAGGAAATCCAACACTCCATGGAACAATATGTGGTCTTGAATGGTGCTTCAAGGGATCCTACATCATCATCTATTGCTTTTTGCCTTATGGCCAAGGCTTCAAAGGTATCTCCCACTTTGAATCCCAATATATCTTGTGATGATATTTATGATGGCAAGAGTGATGATGATGTCAATTATGATGAAGAGAATGATGATGTTGCCTCCTTAAAAATCAAGGGGGCACTGATTTTTAAAGCTCTTCTTAAGAATAAAATTGCTTGTTCCAACTTCATGGAAATCATGTCGATTGCTATTGAGAGCAAGAAATATATTGATGAGTTGGAATCTCGTCTTGAGGAGCATGAGGTCACCATTGATAAAATGGAAGGTCATGAGCGTGATTACGCTAATGAGATTGTGGACCTCTCTCAAGCTCTTGAACTTGAACAAACCACCAAGGAATCTCTTGAGGAGGCTTTTGCTCTAGAATTATCTAGAGTGAAGGAATCTAATGATAGAGCTCTTGAGGTGGGCAATGTTTTTGAAACCAAAAATGCTAAGCTTGAAGTTGCTCATGCTATACTCCTTGCGGATTTTGATCACCTCGAAAATGGCTCAAGGGTCATCAAGGGTGAGCTCATCAAACTCACCGAGTCTCATGCTCAACTTGAAGCTTCTTATTTAAAAGAGCTTTCCAAGTTTCCTTCTCCTCTTGTTGTTAATGATGATGCTTGTGCTACTAACTCTATTTCTTGTGAAGCATCCATTTTAAAGGAGAATGTTGAGCTAAGGGCTCAACTTGAGTTGCTATCTAGCAAGTATGGGAAATTTGAAGAAAGTCATGGAAAGATTTCTAGCTCTCATGATGATCATCTTGTATCCCATAATGTGCTAAAAATAACTCATGAGGCTATGATTTCTAAGGTAACATATAGTGAGCCTCATGTGGATATTACCACTACTTTTAGTCAAAATGCTATATTGCCTTGTGCTAGTCCTCGTAATTCGTCTATGCATAACATTGGTACATCTTGTGATGAATTGCTTTCCTTGTCTTGTTGCTCTAATGATGAAGCTTATACTTCCTCTAGTACTTGTGTTGAGACTAACCATGTAGAGGAAATCAAAGAGCTCAAGGCCCAAGTCACTTCTTGGAAGCAAGACTTGGAAAAGAAGGGAAATCCACACTCAACAATATCTTGAGTGTGCAAAAATCCCCCAATGACAAAGGTGGACTTGGATTCAACTCCAACAAGAAGAAGAAGTCCAAGTTGAACAATAAGAAGGGCCAAGAACAAGTCAAGAATTCAGCCAAGATTATTTGCTTCAAGTGCAAAATTGAAGGGCATCATGTGAGATCTTGCCCATTGAAGAAGAAGGCCATTAGTGACAAGCAACACAGGAAGCGGCCACAAGTTCAATCTCATGCTCAACCGCAAGTGGAAGAAATGCCTCTTCCCAAGAATACTCAAGCTAATGCTTCTCAAGTTGAGAAATCAAGTGAGAAGAAAGTGAAGAGTAGACGTTGCTACTTATGTCGTGAGAAAGGTCACGTCGCTTCTTCATGCACTAGTGGTAACTTATCCAACCCAATTATTATTGATAATATCTATTCTCCTAGGAAGGATAAGGTTGGTAATGTGTTTACAAGTTTGTTGGTACTCAAAGTGGTGTCAAGAAATGAACCATTTGGGTTGCCAAGACTATCATGACTAACCTCTTAGGACCCAACTTGGTTGGGGACCAACAAGCTCAAACTTGATCAATAGGTGTTGTTGGAGAGCATTGGAGACTTGGCTACATTATGAAGAATTAAGGGGACTTCATCATTCTTATTGTCTCAAGCCAAGTCAATTGGGTTATCAAGTTTCTATGTTATATCCAATGTTCCTCCTTGCGGTAACTCGTACTTAAATTGTTTACATTGATAGTTACTTTCCCCTAAGCATGTTGTGGTTTTGTACCTTGCATGTGTTTGTATATGATCTGTTTCCAATTTGCTTAACTTGAGTAATCAAGTATGTTTATGTTGGTTTGCACGTCATGTACGTGTGTGTCGTGCATTGAGCTGTTGTGCATCTTGTTTGTTTCTTAGTTGGCTCTTGTGAGAGATTAATGGAATATCCCATTATGGGGGAGTGATCTGCTTTGTGCAGCTCACAATCTTATAAATGTGTGTACATGAGGAATACCATCTAGTATTGATATTGCAAGAGTATCTAGTCGGTAGGTGGTATATCTCTCATGAGAAATTCAAATTCTAAAAGTCCATTGATTATCTCTCATTGGATCCTCTTATTGCCTCTTGTTAAATTTTCTTTGGTATCACATTATGGGGGAGTAATATGCTATGGGCATATTACAAGCCTAGAAAATGTGTACATTTGAGATATTGTCACTTAGAATTCATATTGTAATTATATTGTTCCTAGGTGACATGTTAGCTCTACAAGTTGCAGCTTGCTTGTGTTGGTTGTGAAGATGATGTTGGATATCCTTGTTATCTACCACCGGGAATTATTTCCAAATATTTCTTGTCTTTTGACAATTGGTATTCACTTATGTGTGGTAGAATCTATTGATCATATTTACATTGGTTTTTGTTTTTACTTGCCTTTTCTCTTGCCAAGGATTGTGACACCCGTTGTCTTCCATACCACTTGTGGATCTTGTTAATTTCTTGTTCTTTTCTAGTGTTTTCTAGATATAGTGAAAGTGGTGATCCCATATTGTGCATTTTGTATTCAAATGCAAATTCTCTATAATGCACAACTCGTGGGGGAGCTATCCTATTTTCTTTAGAACACTCTTCTTGTGATCCTTATCAAGTGTGTGTTGGTGGAAGGCAAGCCGTTTTATTTTTGGTACTTTGTGCCATCATGAAACTTTGTTGAGAGCCTGGTTTGTTTGGAACCATCCTCTCTTTGGGAGTTTGACACCTTTAATTTAGTGTGTATCAATGGATATCTCATTCCTTGATGTATCTTTAATGATATCTTCCAAGTGATGATTTCTCCATTTGGTATCCTTTTCACTTGGCATTTCTTTTTCATTTGGTTTCGGTTCTTGAAAGTTTCGAGCATGCATATTTACTTCATGTATTCTATTTGGCATGCTTTCTTTCGTTGACCCAGTATATAGGGGAAACTCCACCAAGTCTCAAATTGGATGAGATGTGCATGAAATTCATTTCCATATCTATATGCACATATTTATGTGGAGTTTGTCCTATGTATTGGTGTTTCCAACTATTTGGTCCCAATGAGTTTGGGTACCGTTTAGTTTGTGTTGTTCTTCTAGGAACGGTTGGAGATGCATTGGATGCTCGGCTCACACACAAGGAAGGTGCAGTCACCATGTGATTATTGGAGTCAAGCTAGGATGATCAATGAATTACCATCTACCTTCATTTGGTATCTACTACATCCTTCCAATGGTATCTGGGTAACAAGTATCATCATCTACTTCATGCACACATTTCTTGCATCAACCTTGTGTAGGTTGTATCATGGCATGTAATTCATTCTTTCTTGTGATACTTGTTTCCTTTCTCAAAGCATCTCAACGATGATCTCATGTTGCTAGTTGTGATGTCTTTGATGGTTGTGTGGTAGGAATTCATTTATATACAGTAAGACCATATCCAGCCATGTGCTATGCTTACAAGCAAATATCTTATTGGTATGTGTATGACTTCCTTGTGGATATCTTGTTCCTGCGTGTTGTATCTATATCGGGTGTACATCCTTCTTTGTAGACATATATCATCATGATTTCGTCTACCTAGAACCTTATACAC
This sequence comes from Triticum timopheevii, assembly GCA_963921465.1. NCBI lineage: Eukaryota > Viridiplantae > Streptophyta > Magnoliopsida > Poales > Poaceae > Triticum > Triticum timopheevii. The sequence goes on along the minus strand of OY997272.1, from coordinate 1,395,993 downwards.
TTGAGAGAAGTTGCATATCTAGATGATATCCTTTCTTTCACGTCCACCTTGTCTTTCTTTTGTTATTTTTTCTTTGGTGGCTCCATGAAAGCTTTTGCCTTGAGTGTGTGTCTTATCTCGTTGCATCTTGATGCACTCTTGTGCGGTGAAGTTTTTTTTCCTCATGCTTGTCTTTATGAGGCTTTTGCCATCTTAATTGGTATCCCTCGTCTTGATAAGGCTTTCTTTTTCTTTCTTCACCATGGGTTGTCACAAGTGTTGGTTATTCATTTTGCATTTTTAGTGTGCTTATGAACCCATTTGCTTGGTGTGTGTGGGGAGGACATGTCATGCACCGTGTATCTCATTTACCCAAGACTATGTTGATGCTTTATGCTCATCCTTATATTAGTCTTCTCAAGTGCTTTGTCACGACTCACACACATCATTTTGGTTGAGCCTATTATTAAGTTGCCTCTTTTACATGTTGCTCAACCATGTGCTTGTTGCAAGTGCTAGGCTTTGTTTCCTATATGCTCACTCGCACTGGTTGTGAGTTTCTATTGATTTTGGGGGAGTTATGATACTATTTTGTGCACTTTGTATCCAATACAAATATTCTTATTTGTGCACAAATCATGGGGAGCTTCTCTAGTTTCTTTAGAACACTCCTCTACTCATATCATAATATCATTTATTCTTGTGGCTCATAGGATCCTTGGTCTAGTTGGTTCAGTTGCTATCCTTTGATTGCTTGCTTCAATTGGTATATTTTAACTGCTTCATTGCTTGTGTCTCTCTTTGTTATGTCTTTGTGGCATATCATTCTTTAGCAATCTTTGTGCCTCAATATAGTTTGTGTTCCTCCAAGTATTTACCTTTGGGTATGTGTATTGCATTCCACTCTCTTGTTGAGAAATACACAATTTATGGAGGACCATAATTTATATTGGCCTTCTTAGATTTTCGCCCATTTTGGCAATCGATGCCAATGGGGGAGAAGTTTTAGAGAGTTTTGTGGAGAAGTTTAGAGAGGTATCTCCTCTTGCTTTGGTTTTGTTCCTTAGCATTTGCATCTCATTCGCATGCACTATTGGTTGTTGCATTGCATGGTGATGAATAACTCCTTATATAAACTCCCTTGAAAGTGATTGTCATCAATTACCAAAATGGGGGAGATTGAAAGAACATGCGGTGCCCCCATGTTTGGTTTTGGTAATCGATGACAATCTCTATGGACTAATGGTTGTCTTGAGTTATATTTGAAGGATTTGTCCATAGGCTTTTCTTGAAGTCCATGTGTTGGTTTCAATGATTTTATGAGTTGACCAAGGTTCTATTAAGGAATTATCCAAAGATTGGTCATGTGAGTGTTGAGCTTATTGCAAGCATGTCTTGAAGAAGAAGGTTGTGTGATCATTCATGTTTACCTTCAAGAGATCATCCAAATGAAGAGAGTTGCAGAGATTCAAGGTTGATCAGGACTAAGTAAAGAGTGAATCAAGTTGATCAACTCACAAAGCGTAGAAGATGTACCGAGAGGGATCAAGTGATCCCATGGTATGGTAAACATTGTCCATTGCACTTTGTGTACTAACCGATGGTCTATGTGAGAGTTCTATGTGGGGTTAGTTACGTGTCCATGGGCTTGCATCAAGAGGAAGATATCATACAACCCATGGAAAGGATGACATCAAGTGGTGATCGTCATCAAGATTGCCATGTGCAAGTTCAAGTGGAGCATCACGAAGAGATCAAGTGCTTGAATGTTTCCATCCATTGTGGTGTCAATGGACTTGTGAAGATGTGCAAAAGAGTGGCTCACCCATAGTGGACTATGAGAGAGCAATCATCTAGTCCTCATCGAGCCAACGCAATCAAGAAAGGTGGTCCAACTTGAGGGAGTCAAGATCGTTATCATCTAGCTCAAGTGGACCATGTGCAAGGCAAAGGTTTGCCCTTGATAGGTTTTCTATTTTACCGGTCTCGTGGTGGTATTTGGGAGACCGGGTTATAGGATCGTTTGTCGTACTATAAAGGGGGGCTCTCAAGTTGGTAGCTTGATCGTATCGTTAGTAGAGAGCTCAAACCATTGCATCCTTGCATCATGTTTCTGGGTTCTTGTTTGGTTCTCTTTGTGAGTCTTAGAGCTTATGGTCATCTTGATGACAAGCTTTATTTCATCAAAAAGGGAGTTCGCATGAGTCTTCTATGAAGTTTTCGGTGTTGGAGGTTTTACCGGTCTTATCCGAGGAAGGGTTCTCACCTTTTTCTTATGGGCCTTTTTCTATTTTGCTTCTTATTGATATTTATTTCAAGATTGTGTTAGCCCTTGTCGCTAGTTTTCCAACAAACTTGGTTTCATCGAATTCGGAGTCCGTTTGTAAAAGTTGTGGTAGTTTTGGTGTTGTGAAAAGGCTGCAGCGGTACTACCGCGAATTGCAGCAGATGTAATTTTTTACTACCGCTCCAGAGCGGTACTACCGCGGCTCCTACAGCCGTAGTACCGCTCCGGACCAAAAAAACTCGTCCCAAGTCCTGCGGAGGTAGGTACGGAAGTATTTTTTTTGTACCACTCGCAAGCAGTAGTACCGCGATCCCTAGCGGTAGTACCGTGAGGACGAGCGGTAGTACCGCTCTGTGCGGGCTGTGAGCATAATGGTTGGATTTTCTCCCACCTATAAAAGGGGGTCTTCTTCCACATTAAACCTTATCCTTTGAGCTCGTGTTCTTCCCCCATTGTTGACCTTCTTCGAGCTTGCTAACTCTCAATCCCTCCATGGATTCTTGCTAGTTTCTGAGGGAAAAGAGAGAGGAGATCTAGATCCACGTCTCCACCAATCACTTTCTCCTCTATGTGAGGGGAACCCATTGGATCTAGATATTGGAGTTCTTGGTGTTCTCCTTCTTGTTCTTCCTCTCATCTTCCTCCCTAGCATTAGTTGCTTCGGTGGGATTTGAGAGAGAAGGATTTGGGCACTCCGTGTGCCCTTGCCATTGCATTTGGTGTATCGATTTGAGTTCTCCACGTGATATGTGGAAGTTACAAGTTGAGAAGCTTATTACTCTTGGGTGCTTGGTACCCTTGAGCTTGTTACTCTTGGGTGTTTGGACACCCTAGAGCTTCTTCCTCTTGGGTGCCTTGGTGCCCTAGACGGTTGGTGGTGTTCGGAGCTGAATCATTGTGGTGTAAAGCTCCGGGCAAGCGTCGAGGTCTCCAATTAGGTTGTGGAGATCGCCCCGAGCAATTTGACGGGTACCGGTGACCGCCCCCAAGGGTTGCCAAAGTGTACGGGTTTGGTGACCGCCCCCAAGGGTCGCCATTTGTACGGGTTCGGTGACCGCCCTCAAGGGTCCCTTAGTGGAATCACAGCATCACTAGTAGAAAAAGGGTCATACATGAAGCCCAATAGTGCCGGTTTGTATTAGAGCCGGCACTAATGTGTACAATAGCACCGGTTCGTGGCGGCGATCAATAGCACCGGTTCGTGGCGAACCTTTAGTACCGGTTCATGCCACGAACCGGTACTAAAGTGGATGTGTCTGCCTGCGGTCAGGCTATGGCCCCACCATCACCATTTAGTGCCGGTTCGTGGTACGAACCGGTACTAATGAGGTTATGGCAAGCTGTTTTTAGTCCCACCTCACTCCCCTAACAAGCCTTTTACCACCTTAAATATGTTATTTCTCAAACTATCACAAGCACTTGGTCTTCATTGAACTCTATGTGTAGAATTTGTGGCCGCAATATGAGTCTTCATCGGTTTATAAATCGTTGATGACTCATATTGACAATTCAGATTGTACACACAAAGATCATTGATGATCAAAGTATTTTTGATGTTATAAGATCATATTGACAGTTTAGACTCTAAAGAAATATAAGATCGTGATGTAAATGCTCTTATATTTTTTGCGTTCAGTATGCACCATTCAAAGCGACGCCATCAACTTTCAACCATTTCTGCCTTCATTTGCTATTTTTCATGCATTCAATCATTTGTTTTGAGAACTAAATGACCTGAAAATTGAAAAGCACTGCAAATGAACTCTGAAAAAGTTGAAACTTGGCATGGTATCATCATTTCACCCACATAGATTGTTCAAAAAAGTAGAGAGGGTTACGTCAAAAACTGGATGCACTTCGTTTACAAACTGGACAATCTCTTTCGAAGTATTCATGTTTCTGACGAAATTAAACTCATCTGTTACAAAGGCATTTCATTTTTTAAAACTTATTACAACTCCAGACTTTTTGTGCATTCAGTATGCACCATTCAAAGCGACGCCATCAACTTTCAACCATTTCTGCCTTCATTTGCTATTTTTCATGCATTCAATGATTTGTTTTGAGAACTAAATGACCTGGAAATTGAAAAGCACTACAAATGAACTATGAAAAAGTTGAAACTTGGCATGGTATCATCATTTCACCCACATAGATTGTTCAAAAAAGTAGAGAGGGTTACGGCAAAAACTGGATGCACTTCGTTTACAAACTGGACAATCTCTTTCGAAGTATTCAGGTTTCTGACGAAATTAAACTCATCTGTTACAAAGGCATTTCATTTTTTAAACTTATTACAACTCCAGACTTTTTGTGCATTCAGTATGCATCATTCAAAGCGACGCCATCAACTTTCAACCATTTCTGCCTTCATGTGATATTTTTCATGCATTTAATGATTTGTTTTGAGCTAAATGACACTAATTAAATTTTGTGCAGGCAGCGCACCACCTTTAGTACCGGTTGGTGGCTCCAACCAGTACTAAAGGGTAAGCTGTTTTTTAGTCCCACCTCACCAAGAGGGAGGGAGTAGGAGCGGTTTATAAGCCCTGGGTGCAGAGACGATGATGAAGAGGCTCAATGCTCACATTGCTTAGCTTCAAGCCTTTAGGAATATGGTAGATTGCACGGAGCTACGCGCAGTGCAGTTTACACTATTCCAAAAGGCTTGAAGCAAATTAACGAGCATTGCACCTATTTTTTATTTTTAATAAATTATTACAACTCCAGACTTCTTCTGTTATGGCAAAAGGAAGGAGGAGAAGAAGAAGAGGAAGAAGAAGAAGAGGAAGGCGAAGAAGAGGAAGAAGAGGAGGAGGAAGAAGAAGAAGAAGAAGAAGAAGAAGAAGAAGAAGAAGAAGAAGAAGAAGAAGAAGAAGAAGAAGAAGAAGAAGAAGAAGGAGGAGGAGGAGGAGGAGAAGAAGAAGAAGAAGAAGAAGAAGAAGAAGAAGAAGAGGAGGAGGAAGAAGGAGAAGAGGAAGAAGAAGGAGAAGAAGAAAAAGAAGAGGAAGAAGAAGGAGGAGGAAGAAGAAGGAGAAGAAGAAGAAGAAGAAGAAGAAGAAGAAGAAGAAGAAGAAGAAGAAGAAGAAGAAGAAGAAGAAGAAGAAGAAGAAGAAGAAGAAGAAGAAGAAGAAGAAGAATGAGAATGAGAAGAAGAATAAGAAGAGGAAGAGGAAGAAGAAGAAGAAGAAGAAGAAGAAGAAGAAGAAGAAGAAGAAGGAGAAGGAGAATGAGAATGAGAAGAAGAATAAGAAGAGGAAGAGGAAGAAGAAGAAGAAGAAGAAGAAGAAGTAGAAGGAGAAGGAGAAGAAGAATAAGAAGAGGAAGAAGAAAATAAAGCAGAAAAGAAATAACTATATAAAAAAATTACTCAAAAATATATAGAAGAAAATAAATAATGCAGAAAAGAAAAAAAATAATATAATGCAAAATTATTCACAAAGAAACTAAATACGGCAAAAAAACTACTCAGAAATAAATAGAAGAAAAAAATAAAGCAGAAAAGAAATAACTATATAAAAAAATTACTCAAAAATAAATAGAAGAAAATAAATAATGCAGAAAAGAAAAAAATTTAAAAAAAATGTTGGGGCGCTGCCCGGTGGGCCTACAAGATAAATAATGCAGAAAAGAAGTATCTATATAAAAAATTACTCAAAAATAAATAGAAGAAAATAAATAATGCAGAAAAGAAAAAAATTTAAAAAAAATGTTGGGGCGCTGCCCGGTGGGCCTACAAGATAAATAATGCAGAAAAGAAATAACTATATAAAAAAATTACTCAAAAAAATAGAAGAAAATAAATAATGCAGAAAAGAAAAAAAAATTAAAAAATGTTGGGGCGCTGCCCGGTGGGCCTACAAGACCTAGGGTGTGCAAATGCAGGCCCAGAAGGTCCTGGAGGCTCACCGGGCAGCGCGCCATAATTAGGCCCAGAAGCCTGCTATAGAGAGGAGCTCAAAAGGGCAGCCGCGGCTGGGTTTATAAATCAGTGCAGCTGCCCTTCGCTCGGCGAGGTGGGACTAAACATAGCGCACCGCGGTGGCAGCGCACGGCACTAATGTGTTGCCTTTAGTACCGGTTGGAGCCACCAACCGGTACTAAAGGTCCTCGTTTCCCGCCGCTTGGGCTGGCCAAAATTGGCCTTTAGTACCGGTTCGTGGCTCAAACCGGTACTAAAGGCTCCCCCTATATATACTACACTTACGAAAAATCAGTTATCGTCGCCACTTCGTTCCACGTTTCTCGCGCGAGAGAATCTCTCGCTCGATCTCGCCGACGCCGTCGCGCCGCCGTGTCGTCGCCCTCGCCGCCCCCGCCGCCCGTCGTCGTCGTCGCCGCGCGCCCCCGCCGCCCGTCGTCGTCGCCGCCCCCGCCGCTCGTCGTCGTCGCAGCGCGCCCCCGGCCCGCCGCGCGCGCCCGTCGTCGTCGCTGCCCCTGGCCGCCCGTCGGCGCCGCCCCCGGCCCGCCGCGCGCCCGTCGTCGCCGCCCCCGGCCGCCCGTCGTTGCCGCCCCCGCCGCCCGTCGTCGTCGCTGCCCCGCGCCACCCGTACGCGCCCTATATACGTACACACGCATACGTATACACGGACACATACACACACACACTACACACACAGACACACACACACACACACACGCATACACACACACACGCGCGCATACACACAGACACGTACACACAAACACACACACATACACACACATACACACACACGTATACACACACACACACACACACACATACACTTTTTTACTTATTTTCTATTTTCTATATATAATGTTTAGATGAATTAGAACTATCTAGTTTATTTTTAGTAAATATAATGCTTAGTTGAACTAGTTGAATTAATATGTAGATCAACTAGTTTATTTTTAGAAGATGCTTAATTAGTTGAACTTGTTGAATTAATATATAGAACTAGTTTATTTTTAGAAGATGCTTAATTAGTTGAACTTGTTGAATTAATATATAGAACTAGTTTATTTTTAGTAAATGCTTAATTAGTTGAACTAGTTGAATTAATATAACTTGTTTATTTTTAGTAAATGCTTAGTTGAACTAGTTGAATTAATAGATTTTTCTGTTAATAGATTTTTTTTCTGTTAATAGATATTTTTTTGTTAATAGATTTTTTTGGTGATATTATTATTGAATATGCATGTTTGGTGATATTATTGTTAATAGATTTTTTTCGGTGATATTTAGATTGTGTAATTAATTTTGTTCATAGAATTTTAATGATTTTTTTGTTCATAGTATTTAGAAAAAGGAAAAAAAGAAGAAGTAGTTTATATATAGTTGAACTAGCTAGTTGATTTAATAAACTAATTTATTTTACTCCCTCCGTTCCTTGATATAAGGTGTATGGATTTTTGAGAAAAATTCCGAAATATAAGGTGCATTGCGTTGCACCACTCGTTTGGATAATTTTTTTAGGAATTTGATTACATTTTCTTATATCAGGCAAGCTCCTCTATTTACTCATGTCAATTAGTCAGGTGTAATCTCGCCCAAAACTTGTGAAATTTTCCCTCCGTGTGCGTTCTTTAATTTCCGTGCCAAAAACTATACACCCTATATTTAGGAATGGAGGGAGTACTATATATAGAAGTAGTTTGTTTTTAGTAAGTACTACTTATTTATTTATAGTAAGTGCTTAGTAGTTGAACTAGATAGTTGACTTAATTAATAAAACTAAATTATGAATGTACGCCGGAAATGTCGTACTCATCGGACGACGAAAACCGCCCGGGGGAGTGTGACTGGTGCCACGACGACCGAGGTATGTGCGACAGGTTCATTGAGCTGGACGAAGATCGGCGCTTCAGCATTAAGCTCGAGGAGACGTGCGATTTCATACGGTACGCAACGACGCCAATAGTTTTTTTCGTAATTAAGCACGACTTCAACTATTTTAACGTGTATTTTTCATCTTTTCCAATTCGACTAGCTTATCCCATGCTTTGTAAGACGCTATGCCTTGGAGAGGATGGGTTTTGAAGACCATGAAAATTTCGAAACCAAAAAAATTATCCTAAGTACCGAACATGGTGTGGATTTTCAAGTAAAGCTGTACAATGCTCAGAGTGTAACACATTTTGGTTGCAAAATTGGGATGCATTTTGCAAGATGTATGGTCTTGATGAGGGTATGCTTGTCACCATGGATCTTGGTGATCCTACAATCGAGCAAGAGACACCTTCGATTTGGGTCTTTGTGGATACACCTCCAGTTCTTCCCTCATGTGAGCTAAACATAGTTATTAAGTAATTTATATTGTTTATTTCAAAATATAATGTTGACAACTTATCTCCATTGACAGCTTATTTTCATTCTTCAAAGAATGTGCGGAAGATGGTAGACAGAACGTACTACACTGAAGGCTCCGAATTAACTTATCAGGAGAAAAATCATCTGATTGGATTTTGTACTGATCTTTAGAATTATAATATCTACAATCAAACTCCTCAACATTCTGGGCAATACGTGCCACTAGTGCACGTGTTGAACTACGGTAACTACCATGGAGATACCCTGGTAAGATTATTTTTTACTATTACAACATCCGTGCATCTTTTTGCACACTTCTAAAACTAGTACATCATTGCTAACTACAAAGTTATTATTATGTTTTTCAACAGATAATCCCGAATGATTGTGTGCCTCATCTTGTGTATACGCGTGGTAGCCTTCATGTTTTGAACATACGACCAGGTCGTCCTACGAACTCAACTTTCCATACCGGGTTTCTAAAAGAAGTGGAGACGTAACAATCAAAGAATGGAAAAAATGTATGGACAGTCGTAAGGAGCTTCTTGGAAGCAATAAGCAGCGAAAGGCAAGAATTGGAGACAGGATGATCGCCATTCTTCATAATGGAGAGTCAGGGTCTATATTGTTTTATGCTATTTTACCTTAAGGGTGTTTAGGTCCTACCTGATACTGATGATCATGTGCTAAGAACAATTATGTAGGGTTGGGTTCGATGACTATATATGAGGATGATGATCGTATGACTTATTATCAATAACGAGTAGAAGTTGTATGATGATGCATGATTAGTAGGACTTGTTATTATATATATATATATGATGATGTAATGATGCAAAGCATGCATGAGCATGTTATATCTACGGGTGCAATGAACATAGCAGCAGCGTTGATAAACAAAGCATGCATGATGTATGATGCATAACGTGTACAATGTGTAGTATCGTAAAATACCAGCAAACGAAAAAGAATTAAAATGGAAACACAAAATTAAATGAAAAAGAAATCATAAAACTAAAAACCCACCAAACCTTATAGTACCGGTTGGTGTTACCAACCGGTACTAAAGGGCTCCAGGCCCCCGGAGCTGGCTCGTGCCACGTGGTTGCCCTTTAGCACCGGTTCGTGCTGAACCGGTACTAAAGGGGGGGCCTTTAGTGACCACAAATTAGTGCCGGTTATATAACCGGCACTATAGGGCCTTACGAACCGGTGCTAATGCCCGGTTCTGCACTAGTGCATCTTGCATTGTGCGAGGGCGTGAGGAGATTACGGTGGCCCTAGTGGATTCTTGGGGAGCATTGTGCATCCACACCGCTACAAACGGAGATTAACATCCGCAAGGGTGTGAACTTCAGGATACATCGTCGTCTCCGCGTGCCTCGGTTATCTCTTACGCGAGCCCTTTACTTATGAACTTTACTTTGTGATAGCCATATTGTTCTTTGTCATATATCTTGCTATCACATAGTTGCTTATCTTGCTTAGCATAAGTTGTTGGTGCACATAGGTGAGCCTAGTTGTTGTAGGTTTTGTGCTTGACAAATTAACCGCTAGGTTTATTCCGCATTTGTTCAAGCCTCTGCCGTAATTATTTTAAAACACCTATTCACCCCCCCCCCCCCCCTCTAGGCGACATCCACGATCTTTCAGCTTCATTATTTTTATGATAATACCAATGCCACTGATTCATTCCTTCGTAGAAACTTTAACTTTGGTGAAACTTTAACATTGGGTAAATTATGTGCAAGTTTTGCCATTATTGATTTACTATTTTTCATCTTCTTTCTACTGAAAGGGTAATACCATTCCACCAATTAATTATTTCTTAGTAAACTTATTTTGATTCCTTTTTACTTTCTTTGTTATTTTGTATATTCTTTAAAGGCAATATCGATGCTATTACAATTTATATTGGTATTTTATTATTTTTACTATTATGTGCTTGTTTTGCATATTGTAAAGAACATACTTTCTCTGTAAATTGAAAGTATTTTTTCTCACTTTTTCTTTTTTCTTAAAGGGTACTACTAATGCCCCTAATTCATTCTTCCTGACAAGATGTTGTCATTTTGATTTTGTTCTAGTTTTATTTCATTTTCTATCATATTTAATGGTAATACCAATGGCAATAATTCCACCATTATACATTTATTCTTGCATATTATAACAAAGCGCGATTTCTTTGTAAATTCCGTGCAAGTTTTTCTTATTATAACGAAGCATAATCCCATAAATTTTAATATTATATTCTTATCTTGCGTATTATAAAATGTGTGATTTATGTATAAATTGTGTTTACGTTTTTTCATTATTTTGTTTTAGAGTATATTTCATTTTATTTCTTCTTAAAGGGTAATACCAATGTGACTATTCCACTAGTTGTTAGGATACTTGAGTATTTTATTATGTTTTTGTTATTTGTTTTTTCTGTGTTCGTGCACGCATTGGCTACAGGTGCATCCATGCATGCATGGTCAATGCTGGTCCTGGCCAACTGGTGTCGTGACGTCCGGTCTCCATTACAATTAATTATTGAACTAACTATTTGTACTCAATTAGTCGATTGTTAAAATACAAATTTCTGTGTAAAGTTTGCGCAATTTTTTTCATTGTTTGTTTAGATTGTTTTTCTTTCTTCCTCAAGGGTTGTATTAATGACAATAATTTATTTTAGCTTAGAAGACTTCACTATTATGATTTTTTTTTAGTTTCTATTTTCCTTTCTTTCTTCTTGAAGGGCACTATCAACTCCACTATTTCATTTGTTCTGAGAAAACATCTTTTTTTGCAAAAGTTCCTCTAACATATGTTTATTCGCGTATATTATTAAGAAAAATTTAATTTGTGTATATATTGTGTGCAAGAGTTGGAACAGTTGAACCGACCTGGAGGACTGTCTTCTTCCTAGTCAAGAATTCACTCAGAAATTTGAGACAAAATGAGACCACGAAAACATTAAGCAGTGCACCAGGTGGCGTGTGATGTGCTATTTGAGACGAGACAAGACCATGGGTCCATGGCGCCAATGTGGAACCAAAACAACAGGTGGCTGCACGTGGAACTTGACCTAACTGCTGTCTGTATAAAGCTACTTGGTTCCTCACACTAGTAGAAATGGGGCCAATGGTCCAGCCGGTCGAGCCCATTAGTCCCGGTTCAATACAGAACCGGGACCAATGGGGGCATCGGACCCGGTTCGTGAGCCCCGGGGCCGGCCGAGCCACGTGGGCCATTGGTCCCGGTTCGTCTGGACCTATTGGTCCCGGTTGATTGGACGAACCGGGACCAATAGGCCTCGCTCCTGGCCCAACATCATTGGTCCCGGTTGGTGGCTTGAAACGGGACAAAAGGCTGCCCATTAGTCCCGATTCGTTCCATCAACCGGGACTAAAGGGTTGGTCCTTGTTGCGACCAGAGTTTAGTCCCACCTCGCCAATCGAAGGGGGATCGGCCGGTTTATAAGCCCCTCCCTCTCTACCTTATTGAGCTCCTCTGAAAATAAAAATAAATGCCCTTATATAGGGAACTTAGCATAAATTCATACGGATTTCTCTTGAAATTCGTTATGAATTTAAGTTGAATTTCCTCTATAAGCGCATCCCTGCTCATTTCTGATTAGTTTTTTATATAGTTTTTTTCTTTTTCTGCTATATTTATTTTTTTCTTTTTATTTCTGAGTAGTAATAAGCCATTAAACATAAGCATATATGCTCCTTTTTTAGTACAGTTAATCACAACTATTTTTTGCTTCTATTCATTTCTGAGTAGTTTTCTATATTTTTTTTCTTTTCTGTTATATTTATTCTTTTGTTTTTATTTCTGAGTTGTAATAAGTTATTAAAAATAAGCATCTATGCTATTTTTTTAGTAAAGTTAATCAAAATTATTTTTTCTTCTTTTTATTTCTGAGTGGTTTTTTATATAGTTTATTTTTTTCTGCTACATTTTTTTTTCTTTTTTATTTCTGAGTTGTAATAAGTCATTAAAAATAAAAAAAGGCGCAATGCTCGTTAATTTGCTTCAAGCCTTTCGGAATAGTGTCAACTGCACTGCACATAGCTCTGTGCAGTCTACCGTATTCCTCAAGGCTTGAAGCTAACCAACGTGCAGGAGCATTGAGCCTCTTTGTCATCGTCTTTGCACTCAGGGCTTATAAACAGCTGCGAGTGCCTCTCGCTTGGCGACGTGGGACTAAAAAAACAGTTGCAGGAAGAATAAACAAAAAAATAGCTGCAGAAAATAAAAAAAGTAGTTACACGAGTCCATTGGTACCGGTTCATGGCTCCAACCGGTACCAATGCCACTCTTTGGTCCCGGTTGGTTGGACCAACCGGGACGAATGCTCATCTTTAGTCCCGCGCAAACACCTGAACACGTCACGGTCGCCACTGATACACCTCAGCGCCATGCTGCCAAGTACTACCAGCCGACACAGCTTGAAGCCCTTGGTGGATCTGTCGTGCGTAGCACCTCCGACCAGGCATGACCAAGCATAGCACCTGTCGGCCAGGCATGACTTGACAGCTCCACCGAAACTCCGTGCAAGACGAAGCCGCTCCACCTCCTTCCTCTGACTTCCAGCGCTGCTCCACAAAACAATGCTCCCAAGAGAGAAACAACACCGCAGTGCCGCCATCATCCGGTCTGGAACACCAGATCCTAGGGTTTCCCCCGGAGCAATACGAGTGGGTCAACGGTAGTCACACGACGATGCCTTCATCATGGTAACGACATGGAATGCCGCCATCGCCCGCCGTCAGCTCGGTTTTCACCGGCAACTACATCTCCCCGACTCGCAGCTGGTGCCAGATGACGGATCCCGGGATCCGAACACCCAGCCTCAGACCGACCACCTTTGACGGAAGAGATGACCACCATCGCTGGCTGCAACGGTCAGAACAGATCTGATCTATGCTATTTTTTTAGTAAAGTTAATGAAAATTATTTTTTCTTCTATTTATTTCTGAGTGGTTTTTTATATAGTTTTTTTTCTTTTCTGCTACATTTATTTTTTTTCTTTTTATTTCTGACTTGTAATAAGTCATTAAAAATAAAAAAGAGGCGCAATGCTCGTTAATTTGTTTCAAGCCTTTTGGAATAGTGTCCACTCCACTGCACATAGCTCTGTGCAGTCTATTGTATTCCTCAAGGCTTGAAGCTAACCAACGTGCAGGAGCATTGAGCCTCCTCATCATAGTCTCTGCACTCAGGGCTTATAAACAGTTGCGAGTGCCTCTCGCTTGGCGAGGTGGGACTAAAAAAACAGCTGCAGGAAGAATAAACAAAAAATAGCTGCAGAAAAGGTCTTCGTTTCCCGCCCTTTGCACTGCTGAAAAGAGGCCTTTGGTCCCGGTTGGTGGCACGAACCGGGACTAAAGGTGGCATTAGTCCCGGTTGTAGCCACCAACCGGGACCAATGCTTTTGCTATATATACTGGACTTAGCAGTTTTCGCCAAAACCCATCTCTTTCTCCACCCGACGCCTCTGCTCCTCGTCGCCGTCGCCGCCGAGCCCGCCGCCGTCGCCCAGGCACGTCGTCGCCGCCCCCATCGCTGCCCGCGTCCCGCGCCGCCCCGTCATCGCGCGCCCGTGCCGCCCCGACGTCGTCGCCAGCCGTCGCCCCTGCCCCGCGCCGCCCCGCCGCCGTCCCCGTCGCTGCCCCGAGCCCGCTGTCCTCGTCGCCCCTGCCCCGCGCGCCGCCCCGAGCCCGTCGTCGCCCCCTGCCCCGCGCCGCTCGACGCCGACGTGAGTGTTTTTTTATTTTTGTTAGATTTTTTAGATTCTTTTTGTAGTTCATAGATTTTTTTTGTTAGGTTAGATGTGTAGTAATTTAGATATGTAGTTCATAGATTTTTTTTGTTAGATTAGATTTTTTTTGTTAGATTACATGTGTAGTACTTAATTTGTTCATATTATGTTAGAGTTTTTTGTTAGATTAATTAGATTTTTTTGTTAGATTAGATATGTGTAGTAATTAATTTGTTCATATTATGTTAGATTTTTTTTCTGTTAATAGATTTTTTTGGTGATATTATTATTGAATATGCATGTTTGGTGATATTATTGTTAATAGATTTTTTTTGGTGATATTTAGATTGTGTAATTAATTTTGTTCATAGAATTTTAATGATTTTTTTGTTCATAGTATTTAGAAAAAGGAAAAAAAGAAGAAGTACTTTATATATAGTTGAACTAGCTAGTTGATTTAATAAACTAATTTATTTTACTATATAATGAAGTAGTTTCTTTTTAGTAAGTACTACTTATTTATTTACAGTAAGTGCTTAGTAGTTGAACTAGATAGTTGATTTAATTAAATTTTTTTGTTAGATTAGATTTTTTTGTTAGATTAAATGTGTAGTAATTAATTTGTTCATATTATGTTAGATTTTTTTGTTAGATTAATTAGATTTTTTTGGTTAGATTAGATATGTGTAGTAATTAATTTGTTCATATTATGTTAGATTTTTTTCTGTTAATAGATTTTTTTGGTGATATTATTATTGAATATGCATGTTTGGTGATATTATTGTTAATAGATTTTTTTTGGTGATATTTAGATTGTGTAATTAATTTTGTTCATAGAATTTTAATGATTTTTTTGTTCATAGTATTTAGAAAAAGGAAAAAAATAAGAAGTAGTTTATATATAGTTGAACTAGCTAGTTGATTTAATAAACTAATTTATTTTACTATATATAGAAGTAGTTTGTTTTTAATAAGTACTACTTATTTATTTATAGTGAGTGCTTAGTAGTTGAACTAGATAGTTGATTTAATTAATAAAACTATTTATTTAACTATATATAGAAGTAGTTCCCGCGTCGACGTCGGCGATGCCTATCCCGCATCCTCGTCGTCGTCGACTCAGCGGTGGTCGCCTTCTTGATCAGGGCCATGTTCGGGACTCGGCTTCGCCGGGTTGGTATTGGGAGGTGCTACCTTCCGGGGGACGTAGGTTGGTGAGGAGGCAGCCCGTTGTTGACCCGATCCTTGTTTGGTGGCGGTCGCGTGGGCCAGTGACGGTGGTGAGGCATCCGGACACCGCGGAGGTGGTACGTCACCGTGTCAGTGAGGAGGACGAGCACGTCCGTCGCTACATGGTTGCATTGGAGGGGAGGTTCGACAATACCTGGCAGATTCTTCAGGGATCTCACTGGAGCTATGATCCTGTGATGGTTCCTTATCTTTGGGTGTCCACCACCCACGTCGATACCCGTCAGGCGCTACGGTTCTAGTTGTATTAGTGATAATATTCGACGATGTACAGACACCAAGAGATGATGTACTTTTGCTTATAATTATTGAATGCATGCTAATTTGAATACTATACTTTATTTTATGATTTGGTTTTGCTTATTTTATGATTTGGTTTTGCTTATTGAATGCTCATATTGGATAAGTTCTCCTTCATACCCGTGTGCTAGACAATTTGGTATAATAATGCATTCGGGAATGAAAGAGGAGCTACGTACGTACATCGATCATCGATAGTCAACCCGTGATTAATAATAATGATCTAGTTTAATATTTGAATTATGAACGTGGGCCGAAAATGTCGTACTCATCGGACGACGAAAACCGCCCGGGGGAGTGCGACTGGTGCCACGACGACCGAGGTATCTACGACAGGTTCATTGAGCTGGACGAAGATCGGCGCTTCAGCATTAAGCTCGAGGAGACCTGCGATGTTCATACGGTACGCAACGACGACAATAGTTTTTTTCGTAATTAAGCACGACTTCAACTATTTTAACGTGTATTTTTCATCTTTTCCAATTCGACTAGCTTATCCCATGCTTTGCAAGAAGCTATGTCTTGGAGAGGATGGGTTTTGAAGACCATGAAAGTTTCGAAACCAAAAAGATTATTCTAAGTACCCATCATGGTGTGGATTTTCAAGTAAAGTTGTACAATGCTCAGAGTGTAACCTATTTTGGTTGCAAAAATTGGGATGCATTTTGCAAGATGTATGATCTTGATGAGGGTATGCTTGTTACCATGGATCTTGGTGATCCTACAATCGAGCAAGAGACACCTTCGATTTGGGTCCTTGTGGATACACCTCCAGTTCTTCCATCATGTGAGCTAAACATAGTTATTAAGTAATTTATATTGTTTATTTCAAAATATATAGTTGACAACATATCTCCATTGACAGCTTATTATCATTCTTCAAAGAATGTGCGGAAGATGGTAGACAGAACGTACTACACCGAAGGCTCCGAATTAACTTATCAGGAGAAAAATCATCTGGTCGGATTTTGTACTGATCTTAAGAACTACAATATGTACAATCAAACTCCTCAACATTATGGTCAATACGTGCCACTAGTGCACGTGTTGAACTACGGTAACTACCATGAAGATACCCTGGTAAGATTATTTTTACTATTACAACATCCGTGCATCTTTTTGCACACTTCTAAAACTACTACATCATTGCTAACTACGAAGTTATTACTATGTTTTTCAACAGATAATCCCGAATGATTGTGTGCCTAATCTGATGTATACGCATGGTAGCCTTCATGTTTTGAACATACGACCAGGTCATCCTACGAATCTCAACTGTCCATACCGGGTTTCTAAAAGAAGTGGAGACATAACAATCAAAGAATGGAAAAAATGTATGGACAGTCGTAAGGAGCTTCTTGGAAACAATAAGCAGCGAAGGGCAAGAATTGGAGACAGGATGATCGCCATTCTTCATAATGGAGAGTCAGGGTCTATATTGTTTTATGCTATTTTACCTTAAGGGTGTTTAGGTCCTACCTGATACTGATGATCATGTGCTAAGAACAATTATGTAGGGTTGGGTTCGATGACTATGAGGATGATGATCGTATGACTTATTATTAATAACGAGTAGAAGTTGTATGATGATGCATGATTAGTAGGACTTGTTATTATATATATATATATATATATATATATATATATATATATATATATATATATGATGATGTATGATGCAAAGCATGCATGAGCATGTTATATCTGCGGGTGCAATGAACATAGCAGCAGCGTTGATAAACCAAGGACAAAGATAAGAGAGGACACTTCTCTCTATTAGCTAGCTATAATAACAACCTAAAAATAACCCCAAAACCCCTAAAGCAGCCACTTTTGTAAAAAAAATGACTTTTGGTCCCAGTTGGAGCCACCAACCGGGACCAAAGGCCCCGTGACTGGGCTCGGCGCACAGGGCCACGTGGAGGCACATTGGTTCCGGTTCGTGTTTGAACCGGGACTAATGGGTGGAGGCATTAGTAACGACCCATTAGTCCCGGTTCGTAAACCGGGACTAAAGGCCTTTACGAACCGGGTCTAATGGGTGGTTTTCTACTAGTGTCACCATACACATTAATTCTTTTTATTGATGGTAAAAGTTAAATCACGAAGACCGATGATTCCGCGTATATTGGGACGGAGGGAGTATGCATGCTTTTACATCTGACATATTGGTGCATGGTAGCGTAGATCGACACTGCTCGGCTATTTGCTTTCTTTAATGGCAAACTATCATATTTCGGGGGATCAAATGGCAAACTTTCTTTAATTATTATTGACAAAAATCTATAGAACGTGTTGATCGGTAGCGGTACGTAGACTTTGTCAAGTCTTTTCAATTTAACTTGACTCGAGGAGTAGCATCCGAAGTTGCTGTTGGGTAGCTCCCATCAATATCATGTATTGTCTTCAAAAATGGTCGCCATCATATGGATAAGAATATGTGGACATTTTTTCTTCTGTATGTGAACACTTACTTGATGCTTTGAAATATTGTAGGGCCATTGTTGATGCTAGAATTATTGGACAGCTCACACGCGGTTGGCTGACCCTTGACGTGTTTTTACCTGCAGTCGTCGTCTCGTCTTGGACGGCCTCCTCTATTTTGTGGTTGCAAGCAGATGGAGAAAAGTCGAGATGTATGTACGACTGTGACATGGGATCAAATGGCCTGCCGAAGTAGAGCCTTCAGTTATAGCTCTAGGTGACCCGAGGACAGCCTTGAGTAAGACATGATCGAAAGTTCAATTCTCACAAAGCTACATTTAGTTGTCTGCAGGAGAGGTTATTTTTACTACTTAGTAACGGGTGAGTTGTTGTTAATCTTCTAAACTTATTTCGTTCATGGCTGCAAACTGTGCAAGATCCATTGTGCCTGCTAATTAAGAAGTAGAGAGGAAGAGATCCAAAATATTGCAGCAAAATGGTACTAAGTAAAAGCAAGTCCAACATAAGCAATCACTATGGCAGGTTGTTTGTCGACTTACACGTAGTTGCTCCCTAATTTAATATTAGGGAGCAAAATACGCGTTGTTTGTCGACTAACCCAAAGATAAGAATCAGCCGACTAACCCAAAGATAAGAATCAGTCGACTTACTCGTAGTTGCTCCCTAATATTGAAAAAGGTTTTCAGTTGAATTCACTCGGAAATTTTGTACACCGCGTGGTGCTGTTTGAGACGAGACGATGTGATAGGACAGCTCCTATCAGTATTATATAGTACTACTCCGTAATATCTTCCAAAGGACATGATCTAGTCTATTGTAGATACTCTTGCTACAAAAGGACTTGACGTTCAATTGGGCAGGTAGCATCCCAAGTTGCGGTTGGGCAGCTCCTATCAGTATCACATAGTAGTACCTTCTGAAAGGGTCAGCATCATATGGATAAATATTATGTGAACATTTATGTAGGTGATCCTTACATGGACATTCCAAAGTGCCGGAGCTTATAACATATGAGTGCAACCGATGAAAAATAGTTGCCCGGGTTATTTTACAACCGCTTTGAACGGCGGCTCAACAATAGGGTACGTGTGTAGGCATATATCCCTATTTTTATCTCTTGTGGCTTGTTTATTTATATTTATTACTGGTTTTTGTGTGCTGGATCTTCATACTTCAACTTTAATAAATATGGAAGTGTGCATCGCAATGATGCAGAGGCTGGGGGTTATCCTCCATTTCTAAAAAAAATGTGAACACTTACTTGATGCTTGGAATTAGTGTAGTGTATGTGTTAGGACTTAGGACCACTACTGTGCCTAGCTAGGTACTCCCTCCGTCCCAAAATTCTTGTCTTAGATTTGTCTAAATACGGATGTATCTAGTTACATTTTAGTATTAGATACATCCGTATCTAGACAAATCTAAGATAAGAATTTTGGGACGGAGGGAGTAGAATTGTTAGGCAGCTCGCACGTGGTTTGCTGGCGACCGTTGACGTGTTCTTATTCGAACTTGCAGTTGTCGTCTTATCAATGTGGATAGCAGCTTCCTTAATTTTTGTGGTGGCAAAAAGATGGAGAAAAGTCGAGGTGCAACTGAGGATCAAACGGCAAGCTCGCGTGCCAGCCTTTCGTCAAGTCTTGAAACTGGAAAGAAAAATAAGGACCTAACTGGCCAGCGTTCTTCATTCCAAACAGGTGCGTTCATCTCCTTAACTCATTTCTGTTTGCTCCCTGCTGCTCCTGTTCCATTTTGGCTACAAGGCTTGATTGTGCTTTAACAAAATATACTCCATCACTTTCTTGCCTCACCTCTTCCTATACACATTGATTAGTGTGTATATGTCAAGAACAATCTCTGTATCTTGTTTAATGTGCTAAAATCTCTTGGTGACAGTTCAAGTGTGTGCTTCCTAGACTGCATACCTACTTACAAAGGCTAAATGTCCAGCAGGTACGTATTCCCTTGCTACCAACTTATGCAAGCCTGCTGTCTATCTCAAGCAAACTAATTTTTCCATGAATCTACTTGTAACGCCCTGGATGTAGCTTTCCATTTTCGTAACTCCAACTCCTGCCTTTTCCGGAGATGCGATATTTTATTTTCTCCGTGGTTGGGTTTTTGCCTTTTGTTTTGCATTTTGTTCATGTCTTGCATTTCATCATCGCATCATTCGCATTGCATCGGCACTCTGTTGCCGTCATATTTTAAAAACCTGCACCCGTTCGCAGTTGCCCTTTCTTTCTTTGCCTGCGTTGGCATTTTGTCGGGCCCTTGTCCTCGTTGATCTCCTCGGACCGCTTTGCCTTTGTTGACCTTCTCGCAGACTATTTGGACCCCTCTCTTCTCTCTTTCTCCGAGACCAACAAAACCCTTTGTCTCCATGGCGTTTCGTCAAATCCCTCTTGCGTGCATCCGTTGTTAGTTGCCGCTTCTCCTTCGCCTCCGTTGACGTTTCTCAGACCAACCGTTCTTTTGTTGTCTGACCGTTTGACCCTCTCTGCACAACCACCCCTCCTCTTCCGGGCGTCCGAAAAACTTCCCCGAACCCGGACCGCTCAGTCGTCACCGTTGGATCCGGATCATCCCCAAACATCCCGAAAACATCTCCGTTTTTCTTGTTTGGACTCCCTACCTATATTTTTCTCGACCGCCCGATTATAATCGAACGGACCGGATTAGTCCGTACCCAGTCCCCTACCTATATAATCAGACCGAACCCTAGGATCTAGGGATCCTGTCCAATCCTTCCCCTTGTCCTCCTAGCCGCCGCCACACTCCACCTGGTCTTTCCCTTCCTCGGGATCCCAGATCCATCCACCCAACCCGGCCGAATCAACCACCTCCTCGTTTTGCATCCCCGACCAACCAGAGCAGCCAGCCCCCGACCATCTCCCTTGTTCTTCGTGCCTCCTTCCTTCCACAGCGCCTCGTCCCTTCCTCCTGTGCTTCGATCAGGACGGATCAGAAGCAGCGCCCCAACGCCTCCCGCAGCTCCCGCTCGTTGCGCCGGCGTGGTTCCCGGCCGATCCGCGCCGAAGAGGCTCGGACCCATCCAGCCCCTTCATCCCTCGACGGCCTCCCCTCCAGTCGCCGCAGGCCTTGACCTCCCCGTCCACACCCGCTGCAGTCGCTCCTCGACGGCCACCCCGACAGCCTCGCCTCGCCCTATGCCTCCTCCTCGACCCCGCCGGAGCACCAGCAGGACCCTCGTCCTCCCCTTTCTCTCTCTGCCTTCTTCCCCTTCCCCGTTTTTCTTCTCTGAATCCTCTGTTGTTGTTCTTCAGACAACAGCCGTCGTTGCGGACGCCAACTGCCAAGTCGTCGCCGTCCACCGCCGCCATGGCCTCGGATCCGGCGGTTCCCGCGGCCCTTTCCCCGCCAAGTCCCTCACCTCGCCGCCCCTTCGCCTCACTCGCCGGAGCTCTGCTCCAGGCGCCGCCCGCAGCTCTGCATCGTACGAGGAGACGAGCCCGCTCACCCTGGAGCGTTGACCCGTTCCCGCACGCGCCTGGGCCGCATCCCACGCCACCAGCCCAGCTGCCCAGCGGCCTCCAGGCCCAGCGCGCCCCTCCCGCGTGGGCCTCCCTAGCGTCGGCCAGCCACCTCCACCGAACGGGCCAAGGCCCAAGGGTGAGCAGCCCCCAGTCCCTCCTGTGCTCTGTTGGGCCAGCTAGATTCGGCCCATAGTGTTTTTTTTTCCCTACTGCTGCGATTTTAGCATTATCCGGTGAATTACTATTTTACAGAAAACCCCCTAAGCATCATGCATATAATAACTAATTAACGGTGCATCGGATTAAAACAAACTTTATATGTAAAATGCTTAGAATTTCATCTAGTTTCATAATATCCAACTTTCATCCATGTTAACATATTTAAAATTGTTGTTTGATTAAATTTGCCTAAATGCCATGTTAAAATGCTTTATTTCATAACTAAATAACTGTAACTCGGAATTTAATAAACTTTATATGTAAATGGGGTGGAAAAATGTCTAGTTTAACATGGTGCACTTTGTTTTATTGTTTAAAAATGTTAAAATATGTTTTAGGGCAGAACAGTACCTAATCCATAAATATGCACATGGGGATTTTCCGGACTTGTTGTTTGTTGTTTCCGGCCTCATTTAAACTTGCCTAGGTAGGTAGTTTTGTTATGCTTCACCCCTTGCCATGTTAATCAACATTTAATATTGATGGGTACATAAATGAGATCGAACTAAATAACTTGTCGTGGTGTTTTGTCAATATGCAACTCGTTGCATATTGAGCTCCACTTAATTTGTAGAATTGTTTGTGCACTTTGCCTTGCCATGCATATTTAAACCGGACATGCATCATCCTTGGTTGTGCATCATGCCAAGTTTATGTGATGGTTGTTTACTATGCTGTTTGTTTCTTTCCGGGTTGCCTCTCTCGTTAGCTTCGGTTTCGTTCCGGAGTTGTGAGGATTCGTTCGACTTCGTCCGTTTGTCTTCTTCATGGACTCGTTCTTCTTCCTTGCGGGATTTCAGGCAAGATGACCGCTACCTTGGATCTCACTACTATCATTGCTATGCTAGTTGCCTCGTTCTTTCGCTATGCTGCGCTACCTATTACCTGTTTGTCCAGCCATCCCATATTGCTATGAACCTCTAACCTTTGACACCTTTCCTATGCAAACCGTTGTTTGGCTATGTTACCGCTTTGCTCAGCCCCTCTTATAGCGTTGCTAGTTGCAGGTGAAGTTGAAGATTTCTCCATGGTGGACAGGATTCTTGTTGGGATATCACAATATCTCTTATATTATTAATGCATCTATATACTTGGTAAAGGGTGGAAGGCTCGGCCTTATGCCTGGTGTTTTGTTCCACTCTTGCCGCCCTAGTTTCCGTCATACCGGTGTTATGTTCCCGGATTTTGCGTTCCTTACGCGGTCGGGTGATTTATGGGACCCCCTTGACAGTTCGCTTTGAATAAAACTTGTCCAGCAAGGCCCAACATTGACTTTTACCATTTGCCTCACCACCACCTATCTTTTTCCCTTGGGAGTCGCTCTCTCGAGGGTCATCTTTATTTTAGCCCCCCGGGCCAGTGCTTGTCTAAGTGCTGGTTCGAACCGAGTAGACTGCGGGGCCCCCTCGGGGCAACTCGAGGTCTGGTTTTACTCGTAGGATGTCTCATCCGGTGTTGCCCTGAGAACGAGATATGTGCAGCTCCTATCGGGATTGTCGGCGCATCGGGCGGCTTTGCTGGTCTTGTTTTACCATTGTCGAAATGTCTTGATGTACCGGGATTCCGAGATTGATCGGGTCTTCCTGGGTGAAGGTCTATTCCTTCGATGATCGCGAGAGCTTGTCATGGGCTAAGTTGGGACACCCCTGCAGGGTTTAAACTTTCGAGAGCCGTGCCCGCGGTTATGTGGCAGATGGGAATTTGTTAATGTCCGGTTGTAGACAACTTGACACTTGATCCGATTTAAAACGCATCAACCGAGTGTGTAGCTGTGATGGTCTCTTCTCGGCGGAGTCCGGGAAGTGAACACGGTTTCTGTGTTATGTTTGACGTAAGTAGGTGTTCAGGATCACCTCTTGATCATTGCTAGCTTCACGACCGTTCCGCTTGTTTCTCTTCTCGCTCTCATTTGCGTATGTTAGCCACCATATCTTGCTTAGTCGCTGCTGCAACCTCACCACTTTACCCCTTCCTTTCCCATTAAGCTTTGCTAGTCTTGATACCCATGGTAATGGGATTGCTGAGTCCTCGTGGCTCACCAGATACTTCCAAAACCAGTTTGCAGGTGCCTATGTTACCAAGCAGGTGACGCAACCAAGCTCAAGGAGGAGCTCGATGAAGATCTTGCCCTTTGTGTTTTTTCGTTTCAGTTGATCAGTAGTGGAGCCCAGTTGGGGTCGATCGGGGACCTTTGTCGCATTTGGGGTTCTTCTTTTATTTTGGTTCCGTAGTCGGACCTTGATTGTATCTGGATGATGTAATGCTTTATTCATGTAATTGTGTGAAGTGGCGATTGTAAGCCAACTATGTATCTCTTTCCCTTATGTATTACATGGGTTGTGTGAAGATTACCTCACTTGCACATTGCTTTCAATGCGGTTATGCCTCTAAGTCGTGCTTCGACACGTGGGAGATATAGCCGCATCGAGGGCGTTACAAGTTGGTAATCAGAGCCTTCCCCGACCTTAGGAGCCCCACTGCTTGATCGTTTTTAGCGGCCGAGTTGTGTCTAGAAAAATGTTTTGAGTCATTTAGGATTATATATATCGGAGAGTTTAGGAATTCTTTTTGCTCCCCAGTCCCTTCGACCTTCTGGTGAGGTATCCTGACGTAGAGTTTTGACTCTTCTCTTCTTAAATTTCACTAAAAAAAATTTTTAGGATCACGCGGGTATCTTAGAATCGTTCCGATGGTTTTATGATGACAACATTGTCTTGGTGCGTCCTGACATTTAGGGGTTGTGGCAGTGTCCCGGGGAGTTGAGCTCTGAGGTGTTGTCGTCATAATTTTATCGTGGCAATTCTGGAATACTTGAGTTTAGTACGCCGACATCGAAAATCTCTTTTATGCAGTTGTTGGTGAGATAACCCCACTAACCCAGTACTGAGGTGAGTACGGGAGTATTGCCATGACTCGTATAACGGATGCTTTTCGAAGGTTGAGGTAGACGATTTCCGAAGGTTTCTTGGTTATGTGTTGACGGATGGATACAGCTGGATGTAGGGATTGTTAGTTTGGGTGAGATATATTGCTCCCCTGTATCCCCAACACCAGATTGCATAACCAGAAAGTTTCGGGAGTTTCATAGGTGGGAATTCAAGTAGCTCTTAGGATATCTTTCCGACGGATGTATGATATGAAATTGGGGTTCGACGTCTAGTGGTCCGCCTATTCACGGTTGGTTTTACAGTGGTCTCGTTGTGTCTTAAAGAGTCCTTGGCTATGCCGACTCGGGGACGCTTCGTATGTCATGTGCACTGCCTTGTACATGATGGTGCTGTACGATTGAGCCCGTGTAGGCCCCACCACGAAAACTTCGGACGAAATCTCTATCATATGTTTGTTCCGGCTTATTCTGCAAGCCAATCCTTTGTTTTGTTTTATTTGTGGTATTCGAGTTGCTTCAATGTCAAGTGTTGATTCCATACCTTTCCGAAATGATGTTCTCATACTCCGATGTGAATACCAAATTCTTCTCGACAATCGAGATTGTCATGTCAATCCTTTTCAACCGGCGTGTTTCTCTTCAAGTGGATCCGATCACTTCAACATCAGCAAGACCAATTATCATTTCTTCTCAACGGTGTTTGTTTCATCCGTCTCCAAGTTGCCTTTGTTTTTTCCCGCCCTCCCACCCTTTTTCCTCAAGGACTAAGATTTCTTTACCAAGTATCCATTTATTCATGTGAAGTTTCTCCATTCTTTTCTGTCAATGTTCTTACCCGGTGGTTCTCAAGAAGATGTTCTTCTAGTTCGTCATTCCTCATTCTTTTCTCTTCTCCGGTGGATTCAAGTCAAGTTTTGTTGATCATACCTTTTTTCCTCATTTCAATGTCTTCTCATACCGGTGCACCTCATTATCATTCTACTTCTCGCTAATTGTTATTCCGGAGTGCTCAAGATATCTCGAAGATTCGTGTTTCCACTCTGCATTCGTTCAAGCTCTTTCGAGATTGGTATCTCATTCAAGTCATTTAATTCAACCGGTGCAACATCTCTTTTAAATCTTTTCAACGATATTTCTTTTGAGTG
Organism: Triticum timopheevii; assembly: GCA_963921465.1. Taxonomy (NCBI): domain Eukaryota; kingdom Viridiplantae; phylum Streptophyta; class Magnoliopsida; order Poales; family Poaceae; genus Triticum; species Triticum timopheevii. The sequence continues at coordinate 1,369,960 of OY997272.1, read as the reverse complement.
GGCCCTAACCCACAGGTCTTTTCCCAGGATCTTACCTGACTCTTCTAGTTTCCCAGAGCTATCCTAAATTCTTCTCCAAGTTTGACGTAAGAATGAGTTATCATCAGTCAAATGCTTTTCTCCAAGATCTTTCAAATTCTTTTCATTGTTGGCTCAACAACCTTGTTCTTTTTCATTCTCCCGGAGTATCTCAACAATTAATGGTGGTTCTCATCTTCATTCTCAACATGTGAAGACGGAATAAGAGTTTCTCTTTAATCTTGCTCTATTCTCTTCAAGATTCATGGTGCTAGCTTGTTGCCATCCTCTCATAATTGTTTTCGATTGTGAGAATCTTTTTCACCCATCCGGAGCATTTTAGGAGTCTTTTCAGTTTCATTCTCTGAAGCCCATCATCTCAGTATTATTCATTCTCAGCTTTCAGCTCTCGTTCTCAAATTCTTCCGGTGCATCGTTCAATACCCTCTAATCAGTTCATGATCTCTTCGTTCTCATGTATCTAAATCCCATAAAGTATCTTCATTCGTTTTCCAATTCTTCCCGGTGAATTGTGCCCTTGCTACTCTCTTTTTCAATTCTTACGGTGGTTCTTTCAAGATATCTCTTCCTTGTTCATCATATCAATTCATTTGTTGTTCCAATCCTACCGGTGGTTCGTTGAAGACCTTCCCAAGTTTACGCCATATCTCTCTTAATCCTTTCTACGAGAATAAGTAGTATGCCAAATCCGTTGCTTGTCATCAATTTAAATTGGTGAAGGATACGCATAACATAATTCTTATTCTGGTTTCATCCAAGTGATTAATTCCTTCTTTCGGAGTTTGTTCATGATGAATAAATTCTCGGTTTCAGTTGTTTCATCTTTTCTTTCCCGGAGTTCCAAGCTCTCATCATCGCGAAGCTCCATCTAAATCATCGCAAGGCTTCACCTTGTGTTTTCAACTTCTCTTTCTTTCCATCATCCTTTTATTACCGGAGTTCTTCATGGAGGCTCTACATGGTGGTTCGTCAAGGATTCTTTTCATTCTTCAATTGTTCTTCAAGATTTCTCTTGAAGTTAAGATCAGCCAAGCTATACTCAAAAATAAACATGGTGCTCAACACATGTTTTGTTTTGAGGAGCTCTAGTATTCTTCATCTTGCATTCCAAAGTGCAATTCTTTCTACCTTATCTTTTGAGATGGTGTTATATCATTCTTGACAATTTTCCTTCATGTTTCATGATTCCCATGTTGTCAAGAATGAGGTATTTTAAATCCATTAACCTATTCGTTGGAGTTATCTTGTGTCATATTTTACCTACAGCCTTCCCTAAGGAATGTTGCTATTTTTGGTGATTATGCATGACCCAAGCTTGCTCTTTATCCTCTTGGTGGAAGAAGTTTTTCATCTTTTTGGTTCTCTCGATCAAATCAATGGTTTCCATTTATGGCCAGTTGTCACCTCATAGTTTTGAGATGTTTTCCATAAGCCCACTACAAGCTTATTCATTTTGTTGTTGGTTTTTCCCAACAACCCCGTTGTAACCTTTTTGCAAGGATGCTTTCCAAGCTCATTTGTGGCAGAAGTTGGCATTTTCTTCTCCATTCTTTTATTCCGATGATTTATCTCCTATTCTTTCTTCCGAAGGCATTATGTTTTGCTCTCTTCACTCATCATGTCGGATTGTGAGGTCATGTTCTTTTCTTGTTTATCCCGGTAACCGCAGTGTTGTCTTCTCATTCAATATCTTTTCATCTCATCAAGTTTTCTTCACTTTTCTACCGGAGTGTTGTCTCATCTATTCAAGTTCTTTCATCTCATCAAGTTTTGCCTCCCCTCTCAACCGGAGTGCGGTTTGTAATGTTTCTTACCCCTTGTGCCATTCTTTCAATTCCGGAGGCAGTGTGTTGTTGATTTCATCAAGTATCTTCCCATCTTCTCAAGTACATGTTCAATTCCTTCCATTTATAGTCGGAGTGCTGCCCAAATTATAGCAATCTTATTCCTCCTCTATCTGGTTTTAACCGGAGTGGTTTCGAATTCTATCCTGTCCATTAAACTCTTGATTCATGTATTTGCAACCTTCAAGTTCTCGTAATACTCCTTGTTCCTCTTTTCTACCAGATTGTTTGCAATCTCGTTCATCTCTGTTGTACTCTTTCTTTTAAATTGCTCAACCTCTCAAGGTTCATGGTTTCACTCGTTGGTCAAAGAAGCAACTTAGTTTTACCTCTTCTCTTTCTCTTCCGTTTCCCTCCGGTGCCATCCTAGATCTCGGGACGAGATCCTCTCGTAGTGGTGGAGTGTTGTAACGCCCCGGATGTAGCTTTCCATTTTCGTAACTCCAACTCCTGCCTTTTCCGGAGATGCGATATTTTATTTTCTCCGTGGTTGGGTTTTTGCCTTTTGTTTTGCATTTTGTTCATGTCTTGCATTTCATCATCGCATCATTCGCATTGCATCGGCACTCTGTTGCCGTCATATTTTAAAAACCTGCACCCGTTCGCAGTTGCCCTTTCTTTCTTTGCCTGCGTTGGCATTTTGTCGGGCCCTTGTCCTCGTTGATCTCCTCGGACCGCTTTGCCTTTGTTGACCTTCTCGCAGACTATTTGGACCCCTCTCTTCTCTCTTTCTCCGAGACCAACAAAACCCTTTGTCTCCATGGCGTTTCGTCAAACCCCTCTTGCGTGCATCCGTTGTTAGTTGCCGCTTCTCCTTCGCCTCCGTTGACGTTTCTCAGACCAACCGTTCTTTTGTTGTCTGACCGTTTGACCCTCTCTGCACAACCACCCCTCCTCTTCCGGGCGTCCGAAAAACTTCCCCGAACCCGGACCGCTCAGTCGTCACCGTTGGATCCGGATCATCCCCAAACATCCCGAAAACATCTCCGTTTTTCTTGTTTGGACTCCCTACCTATATTTTTCTCGACCGCCCGATTATAATCGAACGGACCGGATTAGTCCGTACCCAGTCCCCTACCTATATAATCAGACCGAACCCTAGGATCTAGGGATCCTGTCCAATCCTTCCCCTTGTCCTCCTAGCCGCCGCCACACTCCACCTGGTCTTCCCCTTCCTCGGGATCCCAGATCCATCCACCCAACCCGGCCGAATCAACCACCTCCTCGTTTTGCATCCCCGACCAACCAGAGCAGCCAGCCCCCGACCATCTCCCTTGTTCTTCGTGCCTCCTTCCTTCCACAGCGCCTCGTCCCTTCCTCCTGTGCTTCGATCAGGACGGATCAGAAGCAGCGCCCCAACGCCTCCCGCAGCTCCCGCTCGTTGCGCCGGCGTGGTTCCCGGCCTATCCGCGCCGAAGAGGCTCGGACCCATCCAGCCCCTTCATCCCTCGACGGCCTCCCCTCCAGTCGCCGCAGGCCTTGACCTCCCCGTCCACACCCGCTGCAGTCGCTCCTCGACGGCCACCCCGACAGCCTCGCCTCGCCCTATGCCTCCTCCTCGACCCCGCCGGAGCACCAGCAGGACCCTCGTCCTCCCCTTTCTCTCTCTGCCTTCTTCCCCTTCCCCGTTTTTCTTCTCTGAATCCTCTGTTGTTGTTCTTCAGACAACAGCCGTCGTTGCGGACGCCAACTGCCAAGTCGTCGCCGTCCACCGCCGCCATGGCCTCGGATCCGGCGGTTCCCACGGCCCTTGCCCCGCCAAGTCCCTCACCTCGCCGCCCCTTCGCCTCGCTCGCTGGAGCTCTGCTCCAGGCGCCGCCCGCAGCTCTGCATCGTACGAGGAGACGAGCCCGCTCGCCCTGGAGCGTTGACCCGTTCCCGCACGCGCCTGGGCCGCATCCCACGCCACCAGCCCAGCTGCCCAGCGGCCTCCAGGCCCAGCGCGCCCCTCCCGCGTGGGCCTCCCTAGCGTCGGCCAGCCACCTCCACCGAACGGGCCAAGGCCCAAGGGTGAGCAGCCCCCAGTCCCTCCTGTGCTCTGTTGGGCCAGCTAGATTCGGCCCATAGTGTTTTTTTTCCCTACTGCTGCGATTTTAGCATTATCCGGTGAATTACTATTTTACAGAAAACCCCCTAAGCATCATGCATATAATAACTAATTAACGGTGCATCGGATTAAAACAAACTTTATATGTAAAATGCTTAGAACTTCATCTAGTTTCATAATATCCAACTTTCATCCATGTTAACATATTTAAAATTGTTGTTTGATTAAATTTGCCTAAATGCCATGTTAAAATGCTTTATTTCATAACTAAATAACCGTAACTCGGAATTTAATAAACTTTATATGTAAATGGGGTGGAAAAATGTCTAGTTTAACATGGTGCACTTTGTTTTATTGTTTAAAACGTTAAAATATGTTTTAGGGCAGAACAGTACCTAATCCATAAATATGCACATGGGGATTTTCCGGACATGTTGTTTGTTGTTTCCGGCCTCATTTAAACTTGCCTAGGTAGGTAGTTTTGTTATGCTTCACCCCTTGCCATGTTAATCAACATTTAATATTGATGGGTACATAAATGAGATCGAACTAAATAACTTGTCGTGGTGTTTTGTCAATATGCAACTCGTTGCATATTGAGCTCCACTTAATTTGTAGAATTATTTGTGCACTTTGCCTTGCCATGCATATTTAAACCGGACATGCATCATCCTTGGTTGTGCATCATGCCAAGTTTATGTGATGGTTGTTTACTATGATGTTTGTTTCTTTCCGGGTTGCCTCTCTCGTTAGCTTCGGTTTCGTTCCGGAGTTGTGAGGATTCATTCGACTTCGTCCGTTTGTCTTCTTCATGGACTCGTTCTTCTTCCTTGCGGGATTTCAGGCAAGATGACCGCTACCTTGGATCTCACTACTATCATTGCTATGCTAGTTGCCTCGTTCTTTCGCTATGCTGCGCTACCTATTACCTGTTTGTCCAGCCATCCCATATTGCCATGAACCTCTAACCTTTGACACCTTTCCTATGCAAACCGTTGTTTGGCTATGTTACCGCTTTGCTCAGCCCCTCTTATAGCGTTGCTAGTTGCAGGTGAAGTTGAAGATTTCTCCATGGTGGACAGGATTCTTGTTGGGATATCACAATATCTCTTATATTATTAATGCATCTATATACTTGGTAAAGGGTGGAAGGCTCGGCCTTATGCCTGGTGTTTTGTTCCACTCTTGCCGCCCTAATTTCCGTCATACCGGTGTTATGTTCCCGGATTTTGCGTTCCTTACGCGGTCGGGTGATTTATGGGACCCCCTTGACAGTTCGCTTTGAATAAAACTTGTCCAGCAAGGCCCAACATTGACTTTTACCATTTGCCTCACCACCACCTATCTTTTTCCCTTGGGAGTCGCTCTCTCGAGGGTCATCTTTATTTTAGCCCCCCGGGCCAGTGCTTGTCTAAGTGCTGGTTCGAACCGAGTAGACTGCGGGGCCCCCTCGGGGCAACTCGAGGTCTGGTTTTACTCGTAGGATGTCTCATCCGGTGTTGCCCTGAGAACGAGATATGTGCAGCTCCTATCGGGATTGTCGGCGCATCGGGCGGCTTTGCTGGTCTTGTTTTACCATTGTCGAAATGTCTTGATGTACCGGGATTCCGAGACTGATCGGGTCTTCCTGGGTGAAGGTCTATTCCTTCGATGATCGCGAGAGCTTGTCATGGGCTAAGTTGGGACACCCCTGCAGGGTTTAAACTTTCGAGAGCCGTGCCCGCGGTTATGTGGCAGATGGGAATTTGTTAATGTCCGGTTGTAGACAACTTGACACTTGATCCGATTTAAAACGCATCAACCGAGTGTGTAGCCGTGATGGTCTCTTCTCGGCGGAGTCCGGGAAGTGAACACGGTTTCTGTGTTATGTTTGACGTAAGTAGGTGTTCAGGATCACCTCTTGATCATTGCTAGCTTCACGACCGTTCCGCTTGTTTCTCTTCTCGCTCTCATTTGCGTATGTTAGCCACCATATCTTGCTTAGTCGCTGCTGCAACCTCACCACTTTACCCCTTCCTTTCCCATTAAGCTTTGCTAGTCTTGATACCCATGGTAATGGGATTGCTGAGTCCTCGTGGCTCACCAGATACTTCCAAAACCAGTTTGCAGGTGCCTATGTTACCGAGCAGGTGACGCAACCAAGCTCAAGGAGGAGCTCGATGAAGATCTTGCCCTTTGTGTTGTTTCGTTTCAGTTGATCAGTAATGGAGCCCAGTTGGGGTCGATCGGGGACCTTTGTCGCATTTGGGTTCTTCTTTTATTTTGGTTCCGTAGTCGGACCTTGATTGTATCTGGATGATGTAATGCTTTATTCATGTAATTGTGTGAAGTGGCGATTGTAAGCGAACTATGTATCTCTTTCCCTTATGTATTACATGGGTTGTGTGAAGATTACCTCACTTGCACATTGCTTTCAATGCGGTTATGCCTCTAAGTCGTGCTTCGACACGTGGGAGATATAGCCGCATCGAGGGCGTTACACTACTTCTCACTAACAACATGTACTAGGATGGAGGACCAAAGTGTGCTACAGCGTATACTTGATGGAGACGAGAAACCGACGGCTCTGCCATTTGCACTGCTAGAGCAGATCACGGGTAATTTCCGTGAAGAGCAAAAAATTGGGCACGGTGGATTTGGAGAGGTCTACAAGGTATAGTTTTACCATTTTAGATATTACATAAAGGTCTCAAGTCCAGTCAAATATCACTCTTGTTTCCCTTGCCGAATCGCCTTACTGTCACTTGATGCAGGATATAAAGAGGCTCATGTTGGAGCGGGAGTTTGTTTTAGTTAAGATAGGCAGTTCCCGTAATAGGGTTTCTCACTGTCTAACTAATTATGCTCGCACAGGTTGGAGTACCGCTTGTTGGTTACAGTGAATCCCCCTTTTATTCAGAATCTTGTTTTAGCATATTATAACCCTATTGCCATGGAATAAAACTCTCTTTTTGTTCAAGAATAACTACAACCAAACCAATGGAAGCACAACATATTATCCTGCACAATTATTTTATTGCTGCCGAGCGATCACACGGAGCAGCGCAGCGAGTGACAGACATGGGCCGAGGCCCACTTATACATAATGCGTCCAACCTGTTTTGGAGCGGGTCTTTTACTGTATCGTTTTTTCTTGTTCTTTTTCAGCATTCTATTGTTTTTTTATTTCTCTTTTTTTCGTTTCTGTTTCTTTTTCATTTTTTTTGTTTTTTGTTTCATTTTCCTTTTCAAGTTTATTTTTCTTTTTAGAACATGTTCACAGTTTTATAAAATCTTTAGTATTTTCTTTTTTATTTCTTCTTTTTTTTCCTTTTTTTCAAAAAAATCGAAAAATTCAAATTTTGTTCGTGTTTCGGAAAAATATTCAGTTTTTGAAAAAATGTTCTCAATATTCAAAAAAAAAATCTTGTTACACAAAAAAGTTCAATACTTTCAAAATTCAGAATATGTACCAGATTTCAATTTTTTCACCTATACAAAAAAAGTTCACCCTTTCAAATTTGTTCGGTATTTTTCAAAATTGTTCCCTGTTTCAAAATATATTCTCAAGATTCAAAAAATATTCATGCTTTCAAAAATTATTTGCGCTTCCAAATTTGTTTGGGTTTTTGTCAAAATTGTTCTCCGTTTCAAATTTTGTTCGCACGATTCAAAAAATGTTCGTGCTTCAAAAAATAGTCCACGCTTCCAAATTTGTTCTAAAGATTAAAAAATCGTTCGTGCTTTAAATAAATTGTTCACGAATTCCAAAAATGTTCATGTTTTCGAAAAATATTTGGTAATTCAAAATTTGTTCATTTTCATTAAATATGTTCACATATTCGAAAAATGTTCATGTTTAACAAAAATCACAAATTCAAAAAATTGCTCTTAGTTTTCGGAAATTTAGTTCTCAAATTGGAAAAGTATTAAATATTCGAAAAATGTTCAGAAATTTCGTAAAATGTTCACAGTTTACAAATGTGGTTATAAATTTTAAAAATAATCAAGAATCTTAAAAAATGTTTGTCGTTTCAATTTTTTGTTTAGAATTTCATAAAATATTTCATAAATTGCTCAAGGTTTCAAATTTTGCTCGGACTACAAAAATTATTCACATTTTTTCACAAAAAATGTCCCTATGTCCGTGTTCCTTTTTCTTGTTTTCTTTTCTTTCTAATTATCTTTTAGTTTTCCTTTTCACAATTATTTCTTTAGTTAACAAATTTTCTGGGATTTGAAAATGTTCGTATTTCATAAAATTTGTTCATTTTTCCAGATTTTGTTCTGGTTTTCAAATTTTCATCAGAAATTCCATAAAAGATTACTACTTCAAAATTTGTTCAGTTCTTTTCAAAAAGTATTTGAAAATACAAAAAAGATTAAATTGCGAAAATGTTTGCATTTCTAAATTTTGTACACAAATTCAAAAAATGTTTGCGGATTTCAAAAATATGATCTTGTTTTCAAAACTCTTTACAAATTAAAAATGTTCGTATTTCCAAATTTGGTCGCAATACCAAAACATGTTCGCTTAATTACATAAATGTTTTGAAAATTGTTCTCATCTTGCAAAAATTGTTCGTCTTTTAGAATAATGTGCGCATTTTTTTGAAAAAAGTTCATGTTTTAAAAAAATGACAAACTCATTATTTTTTAAGTTCTCATATTTTTACCGCAAATTAAAAAATGGTTGGGAGAATTTCAGAAAATTTTAGAAGTTTTCAATTGTTGTTCCTCTTTTTTAAAAATATCCGCATTTTAAAAAAGTTGTTCGTAGTTTCGAAAAATGTTCTTGTTTTATACACAAGTCGTGCTTTTTATAATATGCAAGAATAAGCATATAGTAGTGGATTTTTCGCAAAAAAAAGTTTTCTAGTAAGGAATCAATTAGTGGCATTACAATCTCCTAAAGGAAGAAACGTTTTGAAATAAAACCTGAAACAAAATAAAAATAACAAAGTTCTATACAGAAAAATGAAATATATATCAAATAGTGGCAAAATTTGCATACTATTTGTACATAAATTGCATTTTCCATAATATGCAAGAATAAGTATAAAATGGTGAAAATTTTGCACAAAAGAAGTTTCCTAAGAAGGAATAGTAAAGTGTAATCGATCTTATCATTAAAAAGAAAGAAAAATATAAAAAATAAATCAAGTATTGACAAAACTTACACACAATTTACACAGAAGGGTTTTACAAAAAAATGACACATTTTATGCAGAAATTGCACTTTTATAATACGAACGGATAACCATATAATAGAGGAACGATATTGGAATTACCATTAAAGAACGAAAATGAAATAAAACTAAAATAGAAATGAAAACAAAATGATGTTTTTGCTAGGGAAGAATAAAACCCTTTAAGAAGAAAGAAAATCAAAATCAAAAACAAAATAATAAAATTTTCAAGGGAAGATTGAAACCCTTTAGGAAGAAAGAAAAGAAAAAATGAAAACAAAAATAAAATAATGAAGTTTTCTAGGGAAGAATGAAATCCTTTAAGAATCAGAAAAATAAAAAAATGCAACTAAAACAAAATAATGAAGTTTCGTATGAAATAATGAAACCCTTTAAGAAAAGAAAAAATAAATTGCACACAAGTATGCCCCGAAATTGCATTTTGTAATATGCAAAAAATAAGCATATACAATTCAATTTTTGCTATCTACTATAATTTACACACATGGTATATCATATTTGCGTGTATACTTACTGACATCCCACAAAAATAAAAATAAATTTTGCTAAGAAGAAATCAAGTATAGTGGCATTGGTACCACCCTTTATGAAGAAAGAAAGTAAAAATTATAATGAAACAATTTTCACACAATTTTCACATAAATTTCACTTTTTTAGTTATGTAAAAATAAGCATATAATAGTGAATTTTACATAAAAACAAAGTTTTTAAACAAGGAACGGATTACTGGCATTGGTATCGTCCATATGAACAGGAAACGAATTAAAAACTAAATATAAAAAAACAAATAAATTTTTCTAAGAGAGAGTAAATTAGTGCCATTGGCACTACTCTTAAGAATTTTTTTTAAAAAAACTTGCACACTACTTTGCAGTGAAATTGCACTTTTTACGCATATGCAGTGAATACACATATAATAATGCAACTTTAGCAGTCTAGTATAAGTTACACAAATATTGTATAGTATTTTCATGCATTCATACACATAATAATAGAAAAATGTATTTAATTAGCAAAACAATTAGCATTGTTATTACCCTTAAGAATAAAGAAAATGAAAAAGCAAAATTTTCCACAAAATTAGCACAAAAAATGCACTTTTTGTAATATGTAGAAAAAATATATAAGACTGAAGTTTCCATACTCTAATGTAATTTGTACATGTATACATTTACACACACTCAACATCCGGAAATACACGTAAAGAAAAAACAAAACTCAACTGAAAAATAGAAAAATAAAAGCGTACAGGTGCAAAAACCAAAAGCAAACCCATGAGAAAAAGAAGGGGCCAAACAGCCCAGCCCAGTACACCAGGGAAAATTCAGCCCAGGAGCAAAGTTGACTGACCTAAAATAGAAGTCAGTCAAATCCAAACAGCCCAGCCCAGTACACCAGCGAAACATGAAAAAAAAAAACTGCACAAATCTTAAAAGCACAATTCAATGGTCAAAAAATCGACTGACCACAAAACTAAAAGTCAGCTGACTGAAATCTAGCTAATTAAAGTGAAGCACATATCTGACCAGTAGGATCCTGCGACCCCTCCACAGATGCGGGGACCTACTCCCTCGCCGGCGTGGGTGGCGTGGACGCAAGACGTGGTAGTGGCTTCGTTCCGTTCTATGGCTGAGAAGGAGAAACCAGAGAATATCATTGTAAGACATAGGGTCACATAGAGATGGAGTGCCCAACGTGGAGAAAAAGTGAGCAAAATTAGCATAGTGCAGACCTAGGCACTCATAAACATAGTGCCTCGGTACATCGTGGGCATTGGAGATGTCAAGATCAAGACTAATGATGGTGTTTCTAAACATAGTGCAGACCTAGGCACTCATGCATACGCACATACATTCATGATACGCAGCAGGAAGAGATAACACATACGGCAACCATTATGCATATCATAACAACACAAACTAATACACCGTATCATTAGTTCATTACTAATCAGTTCTGTCTAACAGGGAGTTTACAACGGAGAAGTCATTGCTGTGAAAAAGTTTTATGACGTGCAAGCACTTGACAACAAGCAATTCGAGAATGAGTGTGTTAACCTTCTAAGGATCAGACATCCAAATATTGTACGGTTAGTCGGCTACTGTTATGAAAAAAGCCATAAATATGATGAGTACAAAGGTGAACTGCGGTCAATTCAATACATATCTAGAATCCTCTGCTTTGAGTACCTGGAGAGAGGAAGCCTAGACAAGTACCTCAAAGGTAAGATGCGCAAAGTTCAGATGTTTCTTCTCTCGTCCTTAACAAAGAGCAATTCCTTGATTTCAACCCTGAGCCATACTCTTTTGTTCTGCATATGCTGAAGAATCTCGTGACCATGACTGGCCGACACATTACAATATAATAGAGGGGACCTGTGAAGGTTTAAATTTCCTTCACGGGGGATGTGGATCACCAATTCTGCACTTGGATCTAAAACCTGGGAACATACTACTGGATAAGTACAAGGGAGCAAAATTAGCAGATTTCGGGTTGTCAAAGTTCTTCAGTAAAACACATAGTCATATCACAACTACAGCTATAGGAACAGAGTAAGTGGACTGAGGAGTGCCTCATCTGAAATATGCTTTTCTCTATGGTGATTGAGTGAATGTTTTTACCGTGGCACCAACTTGAGCTAAATATTTTTGATATGATGCAGGGATTATATGCCACCAGAGTTCAGGATTGAAAATCTGGTCTCATCAAAGAATGATGTTTACAGTTTAGGGGTTACAGTTATAGAGATAATGGCTGGCCATGGAGGCTACTCGAGATATCGTGAAATGGATGATGCCACACAATTTATTGAGCTGGTACGTTAATTTTATTATATCAAGAACAGTTTTCATTTAAAGAGAAATCGCACATCTATCTTTTGTATAGTATTTACGCTCTATCCTTCATCTTCGGTTATATCTTTGTGTTCTGATTCGATAGGTAATCACAAATTGGCGTGAATGGATAAATGCAACAACATCACGGTTTCCATCAGCAGAATTAGATCAAGTGAAGACATGCATTAAAATAGCAATAAAATGTGTGCATCCTGAAAGAAAGAATAGACCCACTGTAGCAGAAATTTTGGATACCATGCAGGAGACAGAAAAAAGGTTTCTGGAGGAATGGAGGAATGACACAGGATTTCCCGTGGGACAGGTATGATGGCTAAGCCTATAAATACAACTTTCAACATATAGTGCTTGCTCACCCTATGGTTTGCATTACGAAATTATCATGAAATCTTTTGAAAGTTGTTGTGAAAGTGTGAAAGATAAGGACTCATATATCATGCTCACTTACAAGTCTACGCGAGCACATTCTATATAGACACACAGCTTTGTAGTTTTTGTTTCTGCTACTGTTTTTACTAGATCTCAGTCTGACATACTGCATCTATACTTGCATGCAGAGCTTGCCCACTCCAACTAAGACTGAACCATGGGGTGGAAGTGGAGGTGAAGTTGTTGATATCAAAGAAGTTCCATGGCGCCTGCACAGTGTCACAATTAGTTACCAAGGGTTAATTGATGCATTCTCGTTTTCTTACATTGACCAATCTGGGAAGAAGCAACGTGTAGGTCCTTGGGGTGAAGAGTACAGTTACCACAAAACTGAAACGGTCCGTTTATTTGCTTTGTTCTGCATGTGTGGTACTACATAATCTAAACTTGTGGTTACCTTCGAGAATTAATAATAATTGTGGCACAACCTCATAGTGTTCTGATCATTTATTGGCGTATTGTTTGCAGATCCGATTCTACCCTACGGAGTTTGTCAAGGAAGTATGTGGAGCATATGGGAGCCATGGTGAAAACATTCTTGTGACGTCCCTTATGTTTGTCACCAACGTCAGAACATATGGACCATTTGGAAATCTTTATCATCGAAATGTGGCAGCAAGTACTTTCAGGTTCATGGCTGACAAGGGCAGCAGCATTGTGGGGTTCCATGGCAGATCTGGCAGCCATCTCTTTTCGATTGGTTTTTACATGGTATGAATTACAGAATTCTTTTGCATGCCCATTTTTGGCCAACACACATGTTTAATTTGCTTTTGGTTTCAGTCTTCCAATAATAACACAGCGGTCAGGACTACTTCCAAACCTGTGATTCTCGAGGGCCAGGTACTGTGCACACTCTTTGGCGTGCATACAAATTTTTCATGAAATGCTTCAACATAAATTCGATACGTCCTAAAGTTATAAAAACATAAATATCGGCAATGAAATATCTTTTGTTGGCTCACAGAGAATCGAGGCACATGAGCATGGAGATGTTGACAAGCTCATCGCGAGTAGAGAAGACACCAGCATGCGAGCTGAGGAAGTCCCCGAGGTGATCAGTTGTGACCTCTCTTAATGTGTTTGTATGGATCTTCTGTTTCTTTATCCTGAACTGTATATTAATGAATTAATTTATATGCGCCTAGTCGAAAAAGAGAAAGATTTCCGTGTCTACTTTTGGAAAGGGCAAACATGGTAGCAGCGAAAATGCAGGGGCAACATCCATGGTAAACTTAGTCAGATCGATAATCCAACAAGCACTTTTGCTGAAATTAATTTATTTAATCTAAAGTACATTATTATTCTGCATACAAGGACACCACTTCAAGCATGCGAGGACTATGTACTGAGCAAACAGAGGTGAAAAAGAGAAAGATTGCCGAGTCTACTTCTGGAAAGGCCAAACTTGGTAGCAGCCAGAATGCAGAGACAATTTCCATTGTAAGCTTAGTCAGATCGATAATCCAACAAGCATTTTTTCTGAAATAAATTCATTTAATCTAAATACATTTTTTTTTCTGCATACAAGGACACCACTTCAAGCGAGCGAGGGCAATGTACCAAGCAAACAGAGCAGTGTAATTTGCACCCATTGCAAAGTTTTTCGCGTCATTATCCTACCAACTCCACATACCTAGGAGAAAAGAGTCGAGCCGTGGATCTCACAAGGGGGGCTATGGGAAGCCTGCTTGACAAGCTTGGCAAGCTTGTCACAGAGGACTACAATCTTGAGAAGAGCATGAAGAGAGATATCGAGTCCTTCTCAGAAGACCTAGCGAGTATTCACAAAGACCTCTCCAAATTGGAAAAGCTTGATGGGGTCAAGATTTGGGTTGATGAAGTCAGGGAACTGTCATATTACATTGAGGATATGGTTGACAGCTTCGTAGTGCACGTCGAGCCGAATCCCAACAGCAGTGGCTTTAGGGAGCTCAAAGACAAGGGACTAAAGCTCCGGCAGAATGGCATGATAACTCATGATCAGATTGGTGATGTGATCAGACACATCAAGAACCAAGTTCAAGTTGTGGTCCAGAGGAGAAAGAAGTACAACTTTGGTGTCAACAATGTTGTAGCTAGTGCAACCGCCAAAGCTCCCATTGACCCTCGGATCTCTATATATATAAATAAAAAACAGCTCATTGGAATAGAAGCAAAAAGAGAGGAGGTAATAAAGTTGTTTGAGGAGGATGATGATGATGTAACAAAGCAAGAGCTCAAAATAGTCTCGATCGTCGGGTTGGGTGGATTGGGAAAGACCACACTCGCCACAGCAGTGTATGACAAGCTTAAGTCACAATACCAGTATAGAGCTTTTGTTCCGGTGGGTCAAAATCCTGATGTGAAGAAAGTTTTATTGAGCATTCTCATGGAATTTGGAAACAAAGCCAATGCACAGGACTTGGAATTGGAAGTGTGGCAGCTCATCAACAAACTGCAAGAATTTCTTGAGGATAAAAGGTACACATGAACCCCATCAACACATGTGATGATAGTGCGTTCTTAAGCAAACAGCGTAAATTGAAGAATTCAAAATCAATATTTTTCTAACAACTCGGAGTGACCATGTTAAACTCTTACTCCATCCTAATTTTCATGCATATTTGGTCGTTGCATCGACTAACCCAGACCATATTAAACTAGCAAAGACAACAACCCCCCGCCCTAACTTATTGGTCATATTAGTGTCTACATAATTAAATGAGTAAATTCAATGTGTTGACTCCTCCACCAGTAGTCCTTTCGTTGTTTGGGTGGCACTATTTACACTTGGGGGAGTTGTTTACCAAACCACTCTTTGCAAAATTTTGCAGTAAATTTCTACAATAGTGATGAGTTGGTAGTCACAATATTTGATCTTACATTATGAATCAAAATATAATGAACATCCAAAATTAGTGATGAGTTGGTAGCCACAGTATTGGAATATTGGTCTAAAATAATTTAGTTAGCCACAGTACAACGAGATTAATTCTATAAAGTAATTTACAGTTGTGAATCTTAGTTTGTGATGAAAATAAATAAATAAAATGGAAAATTGAATTCCCAAGTTAAATAGTACTATCTCTCATCCATAATAACTCGTGATTTTAGTTCAAACCACGACAATTAAAAGGATCAGAGGGAGTAAAAACTAGCACATATGTCTGTGCGTTGCAACGAGAGAAAAAATTGACGCAAATTTAGTGAGGATCATTTAATCATGCATGCTCCTGCAAGTAATATAGCCAATCAAAGGTGCGACGTCGTCCTTTATCATGCATGGAGCCCTAGAATCCTTTCTTTAATCATGCATACTCATGCAATTAATATGGCCAATCGATGGTGCACCATCCTTCTTTGGACAAAAGGGTTTCTCCCGCTTTATATTATAAGGCAACCAACACAACGTTACAACCGAGAGATGATACATACTCATGCCACCAACACACACAACACACACATCCAAGGCAAGATACATAGGTGTCGGACATCGACACACCACCACACCGACCACCAATCTAACTACGGATATGCGAAGAAGACCGTTTGGAGCCAATGCAGACTTCCATCATGACAAGCTATAATGGAGAGGGGAAAGAGACAACGACAAAGCCAGGACCCCAGAGTGATGCCTCCCAGAAGGGAACGACCACAAAGCTGCCACCGCCCGATCGTGCAGATCAAGTTTTCACCCGAAGTATGACAAAAGGAGTGGGGACGCATGACGGAACCTTTAGGAAGGATAAGACATCCACGGACGATGCCACTATGGGCCAGTGAACGGACTGGGCATGTAGGGGAAACCGATCACCTATGGGGTCACAAGGATCCCTTCTACGTTCGGTGGGGGGTTAGTTGCACGAAGAGCAGGTCGAGCCGTTAGGAAATGGAGGATTTTTATCCAGGTTCGGACCGCGAAGGTGCGTGATACCCTAGTCCTGCTTTATCTAGTTATATGTGTGTTCTTCAGCTTTTGAACTAGCTACGATGGGTGCTTTGTCCAAAAGTCTGAATCCTCTCTCTGTGCGCCTCGGGCCTCCTTTTATACACAAAGTGGTTGCCACAGTGGCACACAGGAGGAGGCAAGCTACGTGATACGAGCTTATCGCCCGATCAACGTAGAACAAGCCCATTTAATGCGTTGCCTACGTGCCCTCTCGCTTTATTGGGGACGGCAATAGAGGCCATCCCGTCCTTCGCCGCTTCCCCTCGCCTTGCCACGCGTCTGGGCCGACGAGGCATGCAGCGCCATGCTGGCTAACTAGCTGCTGTGTTGGCAGCGTGGTAGGCTTCCACGAAGATCTGCATGCCGCCATGCAGGCGCCTGCTTCGCCGGCATGCTTATCGCTGCATTGGAGTAGTGGTGAGGTGGCGGAACCCTGCCGAGCGCGGGCCTGGTTGCGGCCCAACGATCATCCCCGGCAAGGCTTGCCGGGGGCCTTGGAATCGTCCCCGGCAAGGGTCTTGCCGGGGGTCTTCATCACTTGATCCCACGTGGACTCATGGGTCGTCAATCTTCGTGAGGAGCCGCATGCTACCAGGCATGTGCTCTTCAAATCTTGGTCGATGGTGTCAGAGCTCTCGAACCCAAGGGTGGTGGCCTTGCTGGTTTCTTCGCAAGCTGTCCCGGCAAGGGGCTTGCCGGGGGCCTTGCAGGTCGCCTCGGCAAGGCTTTTTGCCGGGTGTGGCCCTGCTTCCCTATTGCTGCTCGCTACAATGGGCAGCTGTCTTGATGTTCTTTGTTGTTGTCCCCTGCTGTCTTCCTCTGCCTCGCCAAGCCTTGTTGTAGGGGTGGCTGCGACCGTCCGTGCACAAGGGGTACAGAAGCACCCATACTTTTATACACCGACAGGAGCCCCCGGCCCTGGTCCACTCATAAGTGCAAGGCGTAGTTGGGCCAGGCCCAAAGTAGTGCGTGGGCGGGCGCGGCAGAGGCGAACCGCCATGATCTTTCTGGCAGTTGCACTCCCCCACACCCCGCATCGTGTGCATAACGTGGGGGTCATGCGTGGGATGGCCTCAGCATGCTTGCGTCATCTCGCAGTCGACAACAAAGAGGCGGCCCGTGCCGCCCTTATAAAAAAAGGAAGGAATCTGCAGGGGCGCTATTCATTTACTAAGTGGACTCGGGTCGTAGCATTCATGGCGCCGCTTCCTTCGATCACGGGGTGGTAGTTGGCTGTCCCACCCGTCCTCACATCCCCTTCTGCTATGCCACGTTCCCTCCATGCATTGGGAAGGGCAGGCGGCGGGTGCGGAGAGTGTGGGCATTAATGCCAAGGCAGAAAATCAGGCGCTTGTGGATTGGGGGAGCGGGTCGGTTTCGATTCCCCAAGCTTCAGGAGGCTGTATTGATTGCGGGGCGGCCGCCCCTTGGGCTGGGTGGATAGGCCCCGGCCTTGCTCCTCTATAAATGGGGGAGAGGGATGGTGCTTGTCCGCACTCGCCCTCCTTTTCCCTTCTTGCTCGCCATCTTCTTCCGAGTCTCCATGGTGAAAGGGTGTGCTAGCGCCCCGACAACGGCGACGAGGGCTTCTGCTCGACAACGCGTCCCTCCTTCCTTTGAGCCTCCGGTGGCGGAGCCTGTTGCGAGGGGGAGAGGAAGGGGACGGGGCGGAGGTCGTCGTGGTGCTGAGGGAGGAGGCGGACGGGGCGGCGTACCCGCTGCGCTCCCGCCGTCGGCTCCTCCTCCGATGGGCGGCCACATCGGGGACCAACCTTATGATTTCTTCATCAGGCTGCATAAGCCTGTGTGCAGTCGCCTCCGGCTTCCGACTCCATTCACTCGAGTGATGGAGGAGGAGGCCCCGCGGGCCCTGAGGCTTCATATGAGGGATTGCGGGAATGGCAGCATGTGGGCTGACGTCGACTTTCCGCGCCCTCACGTCATGTACCTGCGTCAAGGGTGGAAGACCTTCGCACGTGCCCACAGCTTGGCAGAGGGGCACGTTCTCTATTTTAAGTTAATGGAGAGCGGCATGCTCTCCGTCAAGGTCTTCGGGAACTCCGGAATTCGCCTAGGGTGCTACGTGGAGAGCTCCACTGACGATGAAAGCTCGTCCTCGAGTGACCGTGGCGAGGAGGACAACGCCACAGATGATGATGACAGCAGGCGGGACGACGACGACTTCGACTCCGGCTGACCGCCAGCGGCCGCACCATTGTCCAGCTTGCTCCCTCCCCCGGCAACGCTGAGGGAGTCCAGGATTAAGGGGTCCTCGGACAGATCTTCGTATTCGGCGGCTTCGTACTGCGGGCCAACTCGCTTGGCCATCTGGAGCAGATCGATAGCCACGTCCCTGGCCATCAGGTCAGGTTTGGAAGCTTGAACTATACGGCCGACATCTGCGGAGACTTGATCTCCGACGGATTCGAGCCCATGTCAGGTGCGCCGAACAGTCACGACGAGCATGACATAGATCTGCCATCGGACAATGTTCAGGAGATCGCGCCTGCGGCGGCCCCGGGAATCAATCCGGAGCAGATCGCGCCATCCGAGGATGGGTGGATGGACCCCGCCACGGAGGCCGCACACTCATCGGTGTCGGAGCCGAAAACTGACCCCACCTCCTATGAGGCTAGTGTCATCGGACCCTCGGACTCGTCTCCGGCTACAGGCTTCGAACCGCGTACATCCATGCCTATCGAATCTGATTTGGCATTGATCATGGAGTTCACCTCCACGGATATCTTTCAGCGCTCGCCCTTGGGTGGCGTGCTAAATTCTTTAAGGTCTCTCTCTCTCTCTGTCAGGGGATTCTTGCCGAACTATGTCCAACTCGAGTGGGAAGTAGACGATGAAGAAATTTGTTCCCCACCCACCACCCACTTAATAGCCCATGTCGATGACTTAACCGACGTGCTTGACTTCAACTCCGAAGACATCGACGGTATGGACGACGATGCAGGAGAAGAACAGGAACCACTGCCTATAGGGCGCTGGACAGCCACCACATCATATGACATATATATGGTGGACACTCCCAAAGAAAGCAATGGCGATGAGGCACCGGAAGATAATCCCCTGGAGAAGCAATCTAGGCACCGGCGTCATAGGCGCTGCTCCAAGCCCCGCCATAGCAAAAATAGTGATACCGGCACAAGAGATGATAACAATCCGGATGGTGCCGAAGACGAAAACAATCCTGCCCAGCCAGGCTTCGAGCAGGCCGAGCAAAAAGATGGGCAAGCTAGCCCTAAGGAACATGTAACAGACAGCGAATCATAGGATGATAATTACATGCCTCTCTCCGAAAACGAAGTGAGCCTTGGCGACGAAGAATTCATCGTGCCTGAGGATCCCGTCGAGCAGGAGCGCTTCAAGCGCCGGCTTATAGCCACTGCAAAAAGCCTGAAGAAAAAGTAGCAACAGCTTCAAGTTGATCAAGATCTGCTAACTGATAGATGGACCGAGGTCCTGGCTGCCGACGAATACGGACTCGAGCGCCCTACCAAAATTTACCCAAAGTGCAGGTTGCTACCTCAACTCGAGGAGGAGACGTTAAAGCCCACACTACCAGCGCATGATGCGGCTGACCGGCCACCCTGTGGCCGAGACAAAGCGGCGTACCAGCCCGAAGTCCAGACCGCACCCCGTCGCCAATCAAACAATAATACTAAGGCCCGGGGCTACACGAAGGACCTGCGAGACGTATTGGAAAATAAAGCAGGACAATCAAGATCGATCTACGGATCACGGGGGCGCGCCACAACACGTGACGATGACCGTCACGCCGGATACACTAAACAAAAGTCCGGCCGGGCCGAATACAACAGACCAGACTCATTTGAACTGCGTCGGGATGTAGCCCGGCATAGAGGCGCCGCACACCCCCTATGCTTCACTGATGAAGTAACGGATCATGAATTCCCAGAAGGGTTTAAACCCGTGAACATTGAATCATATGATGGCACAACAGACCCCGCGGTATGGATTGAAGGGTCTTGTCGGGGGTCTTCATCACTTGATCCCACATGGACTCATGGGTCGTCAATCTTCTTGAGCTCTCGAGCCCAAGGGTGGCACCCTTGCTAGTTTCTTCACAAGCTGCTCCGCAAGGGGCTTGCCGGGGGGCTCGCAGGTCGCCTCGGCAAGGCTTGCTGCCGGGCACGGCCCTGCTTGCCTCTTGCTGCTTGCTACACTGGGCAACTGTCTTGATGTTCTTTGTTCTTGTCTCCTGTTGTCTTCCTCTGCCTCTCCAAGCCTTGCTGTAGGGGTGGCTGCGACCGTCCGTGCACAAGTAAGGGGTAAAGAAGCACCCATACTTTTGTACACCAACAGGGCAAGTGACGTACCCCAACGCACACACTCCTCAGTAGGACCCTAGCTTCGCCAACCACCCCACAACCACGCCACCCACGTGGGCATGGCTGCCCGCCCGCACCTGAGACGCACGCTCCGCTCACAAATGCCACTTCTCCTGCCGCCAGAGCCGCCGCCTAACAGCCAGACACCCCAAGACCATCCGAAAGAGGTCGGCTTTGGTCAAAGGGGATACACTCTACCGTCGAAACAATAGGACAAACATCGCCGAAGCGGCAACAGCCCACACACGGGCGGGGACAGGGAGAGGTGGGGGAGCGGACCCATCCATGACCGGCAACAGCACCGTGCCAGCGACGGGTGGCCCGAGCACATCGGCGCCACCCATCCCTCCAGTGAACCTCTCCTCCGGACACCCCTTGTGCCGTCCCTAGCTCGGCGGCCGATTCCAAAAAATGTGAGCCCATCAACGAAGAACAATCCACCATCAATTAAACAATATATTCATTTATAATAACATGTATATATGGTATGAAAATATTTTCAATGATGAATCTACTAGTATTGATCTGGTATTGTACTCCCTCTACACCTAAATACTTGTAGCTTGAGTACACTAGCTATGTACACTCCAGCTATAAGTATTTAGGTACAGAGGGTGTAGATGTTAACATTTTTTCCTATGAAGTTGGTAAAAGTATACAATGTTTTACTTAATTAAGGCAAATCTAATATGGAATGTATATGATATATGTGTGTGTGTGTGTGTGTGTGTGTGTGTGTGTGTGTGTGCATGCGCGCGTGTGCGTGTGCGTGTGCGTGTGTGTGTGAACCCATATGAAAATATAAATACCCGTATGTGAAAAATAAAATCCCATATGAAAATATCCACAAACCTCTATTAACTTTACTACTGCTCTGTTTCTTATCTATGCATCATTTTTTTTTGCAGATACCTCTTAGTAATTGACGATATATGGAATTATGAAGCATGGGGTTCTATTCAATCTGCATTTCCAGAAAACAGCCTTGGCAGTAGAGTGATCACAACAACAAGGGTTCGTCGTGTTGCTCTTGGCACTTGCAATGCCGAAGACAAATATGTTTATAGAATAAAACCACTTAGTGATGAAGACTCAAGAACACTATTTCTTAGAAGGACATTTGGTCCCGGAAAAGATTGCCCTGATGCACTGAAAGAAATTTCAACTGATATTCTTAAAAGATGTGATGGTATGCCACTAGCTATCATTAGTATAGCAAGTCTTCTAGCTGGTGAGGAAGAGTCAACCTGGGATTCCGTAAGAAAAACTTTGGGTGCTTTGACTGAACAAGATGGTCTTGAAAAGATGAAGCAAATACTTGATCTCAGCTACATAAATCTTCCTGATCATCTTAAGACATGTCTACTTTATGTTTGTATGTATCCAGAGGATTGCGAGATATATAAAAATGATTTATTGAGGCTATGGGTAGCGGAAGGTTTGGTGGTGAGCAAAAATGGTAGGTTGGATGCAGAGGATGTTGCAGAAAACTACTTCAATGTGCTGACCAACATGTGTATGATCCAAGCTGGGAAGATAGATGACTACACCAATGAAGTGTTATCATGGAGAGTACATGATATAATTCTTGATCTGATGAGATCCAAATCAAGTGGAGAGAACTTTATTCATGTAATTGATGGCTTGAAAGATGTGACAGCGGCACACACTGAGATCCGTCGAGTCTCGGTCCACTACAATGATAAAGAGGATATGGGAACTTTGGGAACACTAAAAGGGTCACTATCACATGTTCGGTCAGTCTTACTATACCAAAGCTCACTTATGCCTTGTTTTCTGCAGCACAAGTATGTCCGAGTTCTACACCTTAAATATAAGGCAGATTCTAAATGTCTAGACCTCACCGGCATTAGTAGGTTGTTTCTCCTAAGGTATTTAAAGGTTTCATGTGATGGTTATTCTGGCTATGAGGTGAAGCTACCTAACAAAATTGGGGAGCTACAGCAACTGGAGACAATAGATATAGAAGGAGCTTTACTAAAAAATTATCCTTCTGATATTGCTAATTTGACTTCATTATCGCATCTCAGATTGACAGACAGTATTTCTGATACATCGTGTCCTGACGGTATCAGCAGGTTGAAATCCCTGCGCACCCTAGTAGGTGTACATGTGTATGATAGCTCAGTAGAGAAAATCAGCGGCCTCAGCAAGCTGACCAACTTGAGAGAACTTCATATCCGGTTTCATGGAATTCACTCGATGGAACACACTACTGCTTTGCACTCATGCATCTTCATGCTTGCCGCCAACATCAGTATCCTCAGTATCAGAAGTAGATTTGCTACCATACCAGATGTGGGAGGCTGGCGCAGTTCACCGTTTCCTCGGGTTCCTCATATTCGGAAGCTTGATCTGTCTGATTGCGAGTTTCAAAGGTGCCCCGAATGGATTGGTCAGCTCCACGCCCTCACCGAGTTAAATATTGTGGTGACGGAGGTGGCCGATGGTTTGAGTATAATTGGAGGGCTTCCTTCACTTGCCCACATCTGCTTGAAAATTGATTCAAGTAAAGATGAAAAGGAAGAAAGTGTAGTCATCCCTGGCGGCAGGGCATTCAATGCACTCAAATGTCTATATTTCTATTGTAGAAAGGTGTCACTGACCTTTGAAGCAGGGGCTATGCCCAAGCTAGTGAAGATTAGGATAATGTTTCGTTTCCACATGGCTCGCCGATTCTTACCAGTTGGCATCGAGCACTTGCCAGCTCCCACCCTAAAAGAAATCAGTTTAGGCGTGTACTGGAACGACAGGGAGCCGAAAGGTTCTGATGTCTGGGAAACGGATGACTGGGAAGCTTACTTTGAATCAGATGACTATAATGAGAAACTGTTGCATCATACATCAAAGTTAAAGCGCATGTTCAAGAAAGCATTTAAGAAGCATCATCCCTACGCTGACCTCGACATTTACTTCTACGAGGGTTATGAGGATGAAGAATACGACGATGAAGAAGACAACGAGGACCAGGGCGTCGAGGAAGAAGAAGATTATTATTCTGAGGAAGATGATGATGATTCTTATCAAGGGAATGGATCACAAACTTCGGCACAAGTCCAAGATAACACAAGACAATTAGCAGAGCTTATTGAGGCCCACCAAGGCTCTGCTGGGATGAGGATTACTACTGATGAGTCTCAAATGGTGGACACGTCATGGCATCTTGCGATCGGATCAGAGGGGCAGCAAAGCGGACGGGATGAAGATGATGATAATGAAGGTGAGGAGGATGCTGATGACAAACAAGATGATGACGAGGCTTCATCATATCCAGGAAATAGATCTCAAACTTCAGCACAAGTCCAGGGTGATCACACAAGGCAATTGGTTGAGCTAATTGGGCAAGATTCTGGTGGGATGATTATTAACACTGATGACCCTCTGAATCTGATGGTGGACACGTCGCTGCATCTTTCAGTCAGGTCAGAGGGGCGTCAAAGCGGCGCCGTTTTGGTATCCTCGCAGCCGTATTCTACACACCCGCTTGCCCCTTGTTCTCCTTCCCCCTTTGATTGTCTCACACTAGCACTAGGCCGTCCTCTGTACGATGATCTCTTGGTTCAGCAGGGTAAAAACGACCACCTGGTTAATGGCAGAGTTTATTGTGGTGAAGAAGATGATGAGGCTGCTCATCAAGTGAACGGATCCCAAACTTCAACACAAGTCCAGGTTAACACAAGGCAATTAGTTCAGCTGATTGAGGCGCAGCAAGATTCTTGTTGGATGAAAATTACTATTGATACAGCTCGAGTGGTGGACACGTCGCTGCATCTTGCGGTCAGATCAGAGGGCTAGCAAAGCGGGGGCGTTCATATTTCTTGAAATGTTGTTTCTTTCAAGTAACATCGTTGTGTCCTGTTGATGTAATACTACTGTGGACTAAAAAGGCCCAGCGATGTCTGTTGTAGAAATTGCATGGATCTTCTGTACTTAATTGATAAATCATTTAGAGTTCTTTTTTACCTACTATATGTATTCCACTCCATCTACCTTAATTAGTGCTGAAATTGGTCACTCTATTTTGTAAGCTGATCATACAAGCTACATCAGCCTTGCTGTGGTTGTTAATTTATTCGCATGTATACAACCAGTAATCTATGGAAGGCCTGCTCCTTTTACTATTGTAGATGCAGTGGACGTGCTGCCATATAACCAAGTATTAAGCCATGAAGAAAAGAGTGACCCAGCTCCAGGAGATTCTATGAATTATGCTACGGCAAAATAGAGAGCAACAAAAACATATCCAAATTAATGTTAAGCCAATGTTTTTCCTGTGAAGAACTTCCGTTATCATACCAAGTCCCTGTGAGAGAATTATACAACAATTGTCATCTTGGCATAGAGCAAAATACCATATGGAAACAGATTATGCCAACAGAGTTTCATCAACCTTTGCATACAATAAAATACCATATGCAAATTGTTGGCATACATAGTGGAGGGAGAAAGAAAACAGAGCAGAACAGAGCAGAGTGGCGGGCGAAAGAAAACAGGACAGAACAGAATAGAATACCTATTAGCCAAGCACTGGATTTGTGCACATTTGTCTATCTGTCGGACAAACAAATTTTCTTTTTTTTTGGAAAGGGAGGTGTACCCCCGGCCTCTGCATCATAATGATGCATGCAGCCATCTTATTAAAAATCCTCGAAGTAGCACAAAGTCATAAAAGTATTACAGCTCGCAAGCGGAGCGAAACAAAGAAATGAAAAGTACATGCTCAAAATCGCAACCGGTAAGGCAATATAAAGGACAAGCTTCCTAGACTCCTACCCTGTTATGCGACCGCCATCCGAACCAGTTCAATATAGCTAGTGCTACCATATCCCACTGGTTGCACCCAGTAACCAAAGGCTCCTTGGAGTCCATAGGAGTGAGTAAGGACAACGTACGGATTCATGCGGTAGCTCTGAAGATGACCTGCAAGAAAGTTAAAGTGTGTTGTCTGTTAAAAATCATATCATTCCTACAGTTCCATATAGCCCAAAGAAGCACATATTCCAATCCGAATACAAGTCGCAGTAATATGCTCAACCCCAGCTAGCCACGTTCCAAACAACGAGTCTATGTCAACTGGAGGAGTAATGTTAAATGCTTTATGAATCGTTCTCCAAAGCAATTTGTCCAGTGGGCATTCAAAGAATAGATGTTGTATTGTTTTATCATGATCACAAAAACAACAACGTGAACTACCTACCCATTGCCTCTTTATTAAGTTATCATTGGTGAGTATTACTTGCTTGTGGACGAACCACATAAAATTTTTAATACGCAAGGGAACCTTAACCTTCCAAATGTGTAACGATCTTGAGATTGGACCAGAATTAATCAAATCCATGTAGAAAGATTTCACCGTAAATACCCCATTTCTAGCTAACTTCCAGTGAGTTGAATCCGGTTGGTCGGATAATTGAACATCTATCAATCTCGGAACCAAGTGCATCCAGGCAGTCCATCGCTCACTAACTAACACACGTCTGAACTGAATATTCAAGGGAATCGTTTGAACTACTGTGCCTACGTAATCCTTTTTACGTTGCACAATGTTATAAAGGGTGGGATATTGTACGGCTAGGGGCGTCTCTCCTAACCATGTATCCTTCCAAAATCTTGTTGACATCCCATTGCCAACCAAGAATTTGACCCAACGAAAGAACAAGTCCTTCGTTCTCATGAGTCCCTTCCAGAATGGCGATTCAGTTGGTCTCATGGTAAGCTAGGAGAACGTTTTCGACTGCAAATACTTATTGCAAAGAATCTGTTCCCACATACCTTCCGGCTCTGTCTCTAACCTGTTGAGCCATTTACTCATAAGGCATTTATTCTTGATTTCTAAGTTCTTAATACCGAGACCCCCCTGGTACTTGGGTCGGCAAAGAATATCCCACCACGCAAGGTGGTATTTCCTCTTGGCCTTATCTGACTGCCAGAAGAATCGAGATCTCAAGAAATCAAGTCGCTTCCGCACCCTTTTCGGTACCTCCAAGAACGATAATAGGAACATCCGCATACTAGTCAGTACCGAGTTAATCAGTACAAGCCGACCTCCATGTCACATAAGCTTGCTCTTTCAGCAACTAAGCTTTTTTTCAATTCGATCTTCGATGCACTTCCATTGTTTATTGGATAACTTAAGGTGATGAACTGGTATGCCTAAATAACTGATGGCAAAGAACCTAATTCACACCCGAACAGTTGTCTGTATGTGTCTTGTTCTTCTTTGGCCTTCCCAAAGTAGAACAATTCGCTCTTGTGAAAGTTTATCTTTAGCCCAGACAATTGTTCGAAGAGAAATAATATGAGTTTCATATTGCGCGCTTTTGCAATGTCATGTTCCATGAATAAGATAGTGTCGTCAGCGTACTGTAAGATGGAGACTCCCCCATCGACCAAATGAGGGACTAACACCTCCACTTGACCGTTTTGCTTGGCCCTACCAATAAGAATGGTCAACATATCGGCCACTGTATTAAAAAGGAGAGGAGACATGGAATCCCCTTGTCTCAATCCCTTGTGTGTCTGAAAGTAGTGACCAATATCATCGTTAACCTTGATTCCGACACTACCCTTCTAGAGCTGAGAACCCACTTGGTTCCGCCGGGCCTCACTAAATCCTTTCATGCACATTTCCTGCTGAAGGAAAGGCCACTTAACTTTATCGTATGCCTTCTCAAAATCCACTTTGAAGATAACCCCATCTAGCTTCTTCGAATGAATTTCATGAAGCGTTTCATGCAGAACGACCACCCCTTCAAGTATGTGTCGCCCTAGCATGAACGCTGCCTGACTCAGTTGTACCACTGAGTGAGCAATCTGTGTCAATCTATTGGTGCCAACTTTCGTGAATATTTTGAAACTTACGTCAAGAAGACATATTGGCCTGAATTGTTCTATCCGAAATGCCTCTTGTTTCTTTGGCAACAATGTAATCATACCAAAGTTAAGATGAAACCACTCTAAATGACCGCTAAAAAATCATGAAACATAGGCATAAGATCATCCTTAATAATATGCCAATATTTCCTATAGAATTCAGCTGGAAACCCATCTGGTCTTGGTGCTTTATTTGGTTTCATTTGTGAGATTGCATCCAGAACCTCTTTCTGAATAAACGGTGCAGATAGAATATCATTTTCCTCTGCCCGCAGCGGAGGGATATCTCCAATAATAGATTCATTTAGGGCCACCGTGCTCCCTTCTGGAGGCCCAAACAGTTGTTTATAATAATTAGAGATATAAGCTTTCAGATTCTCATGCCCCACAATTGTCCACTCGTCCTGTTCAAGCTATATTATTTTCTTCTTCCTATGTTTACCATTCGCAATCATATGGAAGAATTGTGTATTGTCATCCCCTTGGACAACCTTAATCACTTTAGCACGCAATGCCCACTTGAGCTCCTCTTCTCTAAGAAGAGCACGTAATCCTTGCTCAGCTTCGGACTTGGAGCTTTGCTCATTAAAAGTAAGAAGGTTAACTTCAACTTTCAAATCTAGCGCTTCAATTAACTGAGTGAGTCGCTCTTTTTCTTGTTCGTATATCCCACTCTCGTTTCTGGCCCAACCTCACAAAAACTGTCTCAGATGTCTGATTATATTTTGCCATCTCTGAATACTAGTTCTTCCACTAACAGGCTTTGCCCATTCGCGTGCAATGATCTCCAAAAAGTTTTCTTTCTCTAACCAACCCAGTTCGAAAGATAAAGCATTCTTGTTCACAATATGTGTAGCCTCTCCTGAGTCTACAAGAAGTGGTTTGTGGTCTGAGATCGCCCTCTACATTGCATGAACCGACACCAGTGGGTACTTTTGTTCCCGTTCCACACTAGCGAGCACCCTATCCAACTTCTCATAAGTTGGAGTGGGCAACGAATTGGCCCATGTAAATTGTCTACCGGTGAGCTCAGTTTCTCTCAAACTAAGACTCTCAATAATCATGTTAAACATCATAGACCACCGTCCATCAAAATTGTCATTGTTCTTTTCATCTCTCCTCCGAATTATGTTAAAGTCCCCTCCGACTAGGATTGGTAGAGTTTCATCACCACAGATCCGCACCAAGTCGGCTAAAAAATTTGGATTGAGTTCGGGTTGTGCTGCCCCATATACAACAATTAGAAACCATCGAAAGCCATCCAATTTTGATCTCACCCTGAACTTGAGTTTGACACAGAACCCCTAGTAATATCCCACAGGATCTTCCTCTAGGAGGTAAGACGTGCCAATCAAAATCAATTCCTCCGGATAAAGTTCCAAGGAACTGTGAGGTGAAATTATCTCGCCGTGTTTCCACTAGGGCAATAAAATCTAACTTTTGCTCTATTGTTGTCTCTTCCAAGAACCTTCATTTAGCCAAGTCAGTTAGACCTCTGCTACTCCAAAAGATTCCTTTCATAAGTCATCATGGAATTTTTTTCTTAAGCTTAACCCTAGCACTTCTACGAACCACCGAAGTAGGATAAATTTTCCGTTCCAGGGTCGCTTGGGCTTCTCCCCATCACCCTTCGGGAATGTAGACTCAGCAAGACACGAGACAGTGCCCTCCATCATTAGAGGCTCTACAGTGTCCGTAGTCTTTGACCCCTCCTCATCTTCGGCTTCCGCACTAGGCAAGAGATTATTACATATGTTTTCAAGAGAAACCATTCCTAAATTCTTCATGTCACCGTCATTCATAGGTTTGACAGATGCGAGATTCCGAATTATTTCAGAAGCCCGCTCCGCTTCTAAGTCTAAAAGATCATTTACATATTTCGCGACCTCCAAACAATGGCATTCCAATCCCGATTACTTGTTGCAGTCGGATCGGAGGGGTGGCAAAGAAGTGGAAATAGTGATGATTTTGCAGTTTCGGAACCCTTGCAGCTGCCGTTTACACCATACTCATCATCTGGCACAGCAGAGACGAACCCATGGAGAACTTTCTTGATGATGTCAACAATGATCTCGCAGGCTAGCAACCATGGCATGCAGGTTATCTTGAAGATGTCATCTCTGGAACATGACATCTTCAAACTACTTCACCATCAGTTTGGTTTTATCTGGTGGATTTATATTATCCGGACCACATCAGTTGTTTCAGAGGCTGGTGATGCAGTGGATTTATACAAGAGTTGGCAAAAAGATCATATGTCTTTTTCAAGATTTCTTCAACATTTATGTATGATGCAAAAAAGAAAATGCTCTGTCCAAGTGTACTCTTTCCAGCTAGAACAATCATATCTAACCTAACAGATATACATGTACTTTTATTTTTTACGCACAGTTGCTTCTCAGTATAACAAGAACTTGGTGATTACCACGAGCAAGCAATTGTTGATTGATTGATATGATAGTACTACTCGCTTCTGCCTGTGTTCATTCACGATACTTCTTTAGAAACCAGAAAAAGGATTCATCCTGTGCTTGATGCATGTTCACCATTGCAGCAGTATAGCACTAGTAGTATTTGTACGGGTGGCCAAGCCGACCGCATCACTCAACAGATATTTTATACTACTAGTAATACACTGCTGCAGTATTCAGTCGCTCTTTCATTGAGTAGAACATAGCGAACCTACGAGTAAATTGTTCGAAACCACCACATTTATGGTTAGGGTAACAGGTTGTCATTGTTTTGTTAAAATTCATAAATCACCACCAATTCTGCGGCAAGTAAGTAAAAATTCCACTCGCCTGAAGCATCTACGATAACGGCCCGGCTCATCTGTAAAGCGTTATTGTAATATATTTATTTATAAAATTTGGAAGTATAAACAAAATAAGAAAATGGAAGGAAAATAAAAAATATAAAAGAAAGTAAAAAACAACCAAAAATAGGTTGTGACAGTCAACTCAGCCACATACATGTGAGGTGTTTGATGAAATGACTTAAAAGAGGGGGCGGAGAAGAAGACGTAGCTGTTTTTATGCGTATGTGACAAATATTTTTCTGCCAACTCAGCCCGATGGGCAGGCCCGGCCGATTAGTGACGTCATCAAACTTGTTAGCATTTCTAGTTAGTGTTTTTACCACTCTCAATTCTTCAGTTCGATGCAAAGTGCCACGTTTAGTAAAGTGGTGGTTTTCCAACATCTGTAACTCTAAAGTGGTGGTTTTGTGCACTTTACTTGGCAACTAGCCACGCCTCTGCTGGAGCGGCCAAAAAAGAAAGACGAGACAAACAAAACAAAACATGGAAACCGCACACCCAAAAACATAAAACAGTTGAGGAGTATAAATATCACCAGCTATAATTTCCAGTTGAGCTATAGTTTCCAGTCGTGGAGTATAAATATCTCCCGGCAAGCTCAGTCTTACATAGAACAAAGGTAAAAATCTACTACCTGCCGTCTTCCTGTCTCACGAGGCAAAAGAAAAAATGACTGATGTGTTACTAGAAGCGCAGTCGGCATGTGGATTAGTTGACATTCCCCAACACCCTACAATATATACAAGCAGTAGATAGTTTACAAATTACAATAGCATTACAGCTCATGTTGATCCGTCGTGTTGTTCATGCAGCCGGAAACAAGAATCAATTTATCTCTGAGAACTACCGTGTTTGTTTCTAATTAAGAAATTCGACGGAAAAGAAAATACTGAAATGATAGGGAACGAGCTCAGCAGTCTTGCTGGGATCGAGTGCACAAGTTGGACACTTTGGCATATAAGTGGGCTGCTGGACCACTCTATCGGCCCCACTAGTTTTGGGAACCTTCTAGAAGGTTCCCAGCAGTTTACAGGTCTAGGTTTCACTGGCTTTCACCGAGTTTTTTTGTTTTTTATTCATCTTTCTTTCTGTTTTTTTATTTGTTCTCTTTTTTATATATATAATCACACTCAAATTTCTAACTTTTAACCATTTATGAACCTTTTCGAATTAGTGATTATTATTCCTTTATTATTATTGTGTTCAAATTCTCTATTTCATTTATTGTTTGTGAACATGTCTCGAGTTCGTGAACATTTTTCAAATCCTGTGATTTTCTTCTAATATATGCAAACACCACACTCAACTGTCAATTAATGTTGAATTGTGCATGAATAGGTTAAGCTGCTTGGCTCGAAAAAAAAAGAAGGGTTAAGCCGCTGGAATAACCTAGCTGCTATAGCTAGCCAGCCATTATTTGATGGCCGGCACTAGTTGCTATTTTATACACGTGCAAGCTAGCCGCATCCATGCATTCACACTCATTACTAAACTGTTTGCTAGCTAATCGCCCATAGCTCATAGAGATCGGTCGATGCACCTAGTAGTACAGTGCAAGTCCAAAGGAAAAAAGAAAATCCTATCTGCCGCCCGTTCACTTGGAGAGGGGTGGCAAACGAAACCTCTTTTGATGACAGTTTTAACTCTGAGAGGAGATCAAACAATGGCAATTCTAATGAAAATTGCCTTCTTTGAGAGAAACTGATATGTCGCTATGAAGAAACAATCATCCCCTCACATTTAAAAAATGCCAACGAAATCGTTCGCAAATGTCACCCCCTCCTAATGAACGTTCGCCAGCTAAGGAGCTCCAAAGAGAAACTTGGTAGCATGCTAGCTACTCGAACGACCATCCACCATCCCATTTCCAATTGAATGCACCTAGCTAATCGACAGGGATGGAGTGAGACGTACTGCATAGCGTCCGGCCGCTCATATGATTGCCCACCACACCTACCTCGCCAGTGCATTACATGCATGCTAATTACAATGAGACTTGTACTCAATATGTCTTTCGGAAAAAAAAAACTTGTACTCAATATGTGGTTAGATGGCAGTCCTATTCCAGGCTTTCACCACATTAATAAGGAATAAACCTCAGGTTTGACGCTCGTCTGATGATTTTGCTGAGTTTGAAGCTCCACGACTATGATACACTATATAAGAAATGTGTGAGCTTGTACATGTGGTGGTGGTGCAAAGTTCATATTATACTCGCTGTTTTTCTTACATAAATATCACAATATTACAGCATTTACGTCATTTTTATTTTGTGTCGAGGAGAATTGAGAATGTCATGACATATCAAGAATTGGAGATGAATTAAGATAGGTAGGTGCATGCATGTGAGAGAAATGAACATGGCTAGCTAGCTTGGTAGGCAGGGAGTGACACATAAAGAAGTCTACCGCGCTAGTTGGATTGATCTACTTGGTGTGCATGCCTTCATATCGTGAAATGACGGATCTGGTTTGGAGATGAAAAATGATGGACGTACATCTACATGTACATCAAAACGGTGTCGCGCCCGCAGTCTCATACAAGCAGCTAGCATTGTCTGTAGTGGAGTAACTCGATCGTGTAGTCAGCTACCTGCAGTAGTGGCCCTACGTCCGCTGCCATTGCCAAAACAGTACTCTCATTTCTCTCACATGCAGGTCATATTTAAGCTAGCCAACATCTACTGCACACGCAATCAAGGCACGCGTACACTCCAAGAGTAAACAGGGCAGTACTAGTTGTAGTACTCCCGAGAACGGCGAGAGAGTGCTCCCGCTAGGTGGACCAATAGGACATGACCGAAACGGTGGGCCTCTTCGGGTGAGCATACACATGCAAACGAGAGAGCTGTCGATACGTACGGCGCGACGTATAGGACGCATGGTAACGGCGACGCAAGTGAAATGTACTGTTGGTACAAATTATGAAGCGCGGTACGTGACGGAGGTGGACAAAAGTTCCATTCCATCCGGAAAACAGCATACACATAACAGAGAAAAATGCCAGCAGGACCCACGACAAAGGATTCCCCAACCCCCCAGTCCGCCCCCTCATCTTGACTCATCTGCGCCGCCATCGGCAAAGACGAGAGGTAATGGCGACGGCGGAGGAGGTCGTCAATGGACTGGAGTTCTTGTCAGATCGGGTGGACAGGTATGCTTCCTACAAGTACTAACTCTGAATCTTTTGCGGGAACCAACTCACGAATCCGCGGGTAATCTGCAGGTTCCCCTTGCCGGATCTTGCATCAGGCGATTTCAATCTAGCGGCTGAGCCAGATACTTGTGTTACACAGTCAGCTGCTGAATCGAGCATGGGAGATATTAGCGACGCGCCGCTTACAATTCAAGTCGCCGGGAACAACGGCTGCGAAGAACTGAGCTTGTCGGCGGCCGATTCGCTACAATCAACAGGAAAGGATGTCCCTCAAGCCCCCGAGTGGACAAAAAGGTACCCTCTGTTCGTCTTGTGCAGTCGGAACTCTGAAGATAAGTGCGCAAAAACATATCTGAAAAATTTAGAAATCTGACAGTAAAGTTGTACTATGAAGCTCGTACAAACAGAATTTTGTAGCCGTTCATTGTCAACTATGAAGCTCGTACGCTAAAGATTTTTCTAAACATTTAAGATCTCTGACTGTGAAAATGTACCTACAAATTGCTCCCGTATTAACATTGCGTTCTCGAAAGAAAAAAAACAAGGCCTACTTTTGAAATCACACGTATTTCATTCTTAGTGATTTTAAACGTAAAGCTGTACTTCCGTGCTGCTTCATAATCAACTTTAAGATGCTCATGAAAGAGAAAGAACCTGCTCAACTCTGAAGCTACTATGCTACCGCAAATACCTGAATAATTTAAAATCTCCGAATGTAAAGATGTATTCCCATGATGCTCACTTGTGAACATTGCATCCTCCAATAAAAGGAAGGCAACCGTTTACCCTCAAAATTGATTCAGTGTTAATGATGCAGGGTTCGTATTGGGCGAGCCCCTCTCGAGCGTCCACCATGTGCTGGCAGAGTATGTGCCCTTGAGAAAACATTAAGAGGATGTGCAGAAAGGAGAACTGATACCGTTGTAGTTCCAGCTATTGGATACACTTTCGATTCATTGGGAGAGGCATACGACTTCTACAACCTATATTCATGGGAAATTGGATTCGGAATAAGATACGAAAAAAGTAGGCTCAAGCTGCCCCATGCACTTATTCGTAAGGCAATACATGTGGCTTCTTTTTGATCGAGAGGCAAATGAGAACTATGAAGAGCGACGAACAAACATAGTAAGTTGCTTCATTACCGCATTGAATATCCATACCTGTAATTCCAGCTTTATGAATCATGGAAACTAACAAAGAAAAAAAATCATGCACAGACACTACCAGCTATGAAGGTGAACACACCACTGGAGTTCCACGCCAGCAAGATCTACGCTCGGGCTATGTTTGAGAAATTTGGTGAGATCCTGTGTGAAGGAGGACAATACAGAGTAGAAGAAGTTGAAAAATGTTCAAAATATTATGTACACCGGTACCACCTAGACAGATATGAGAAGTGGTGTAGAGTACTCCACATAGTGCATGTCATCACTGAGGGTGAAGAACTGTCATGTGAATATGGCAACTTCGAGCACACAAGATTGCTATGCTGCCATTCAGTTAAGGTGCAAACTCATCACATTGAGACAAAAATTGTATCATTAGATGTCATTCTTACTTGAAAAAACTGTATACACTGAACAATTAAAAATTGTATTGCAGGTTCCTGATTTCTTGGGAATAGACAAAATTCCATCAAAGCATATCCTCAATAGGTGTACAAAAGATGCAAGAGATATACTTCCAAGCCACTTGACACACCTAAAAAGAGACAAGATTTCAGCAAACTACATAACATTCAGACATTGAAATTTGTATACACTTGCTTTAGAGGTGGTAAAACTTGGTGATGCTAATCCAATTGCATATGATTGTGCAATGGAACTTCTTAGGGCAGCAATGGATAAACTGACCCCTTTAGCGGCTGAGCATGATGGTCTGGGTTTGCAACACAGAACTGAATTAAAGAAGACAAAAGGTACATAATTAACTCTCTTGGAAGGAGCACAAAATGGACGCATGAGCGATGGTGAAGGTAGCGCCATTGGAAATTTCATTGGATTATCAACTCCTAAACACAAACGCAAAGCCGGTCGACCAACAAACAGCAGAGACAAGCCTCCATATGATGGCCGGTCTGCAAAAAGCAAAAAAATAAAGGTCAAATCACTACTTGATACAGGTACTGGATGCAGTACAAGAAAACGAACACGGTTCTGCACTATATGCCGTGGCCTTGGTCACAAGAGCACGACGTGTCCGCAAAGAGGGGACACTCCTCAAAAGAAAAGGAAAGAATCGAAGTGCTCAATCTGCGTCGGAGGGCATCGAAAGAACACCTGCAGCAATCCCAAGATTGTGCTGCATGTTGCCGAGCAACCTACTCATGATCCTGCAATCGAAACATGAGTAATCTATGAAAGCAGCTATATGCCCTGTATCCTGACTGTCATCTTAGTAATATGTATTCGTGTGAACCCCTGAGCTGACTAGGGGTGTTGTTTAAAACTAATTTCATGGTCCTTTAATAAGTATCTCAAATTAATCTCCATGTGCTAGCTATGACATATTGATCTACTATCCATTAGAAAGATATACCTCAAGTTATATCTTCTGTTTAATGCTAAATTCCCCTCAAATGTCGACCTGTGATTTGTCTATGCAAGTACCAATCATTTGAATTATCGCTAGGTTTTTGCTATTTGTCCCTTGTATCCTGAGTACTCACTTGCAGTGCAATGCCCCATGGATAAATTATGGTCTGTATCTGTCGGCTGCCCTGAATTGTGCAGATGTACTGTTGAAAATTATATTTCAATGTGATGTAACGAAAAATTCATATTAATCTTTGTATGACCTGAAAAAGCAACTGAAAATCACCGCATGCCTTGCATGTACCGCCGGGCGCCGGAAACCATATAATATATCGTACATCCCGCATCCCCACATCAGGTCCGATGGTGAGAGATACCTGGAGAGCGCGCGCTCGTCCTCTCCAACCAATTTTCGTAGTACTCCTCCATTTATTTTTAGTCTGTATATAAGATTTTGGTCAAAGTCAAACTTTGTAAAGTTTGACCAACTTTATAGAAAAAAAATATCAACATCTATGATACTAAAGCTATATAGTATGAAAATTAATTTCATGGTGCATCTAACAATATTGATTTCATATTGTGAATCTCGATATATTTTTTTATAAATTAAGTCAAAGTTAACAAGGTTTGACTTTGACCAAATATCCTATATGCAGACTACAAAAATTGGAGGGAGTACACTAGTTGATTAGAAAAACACGAGTCTCCTTCGCTCCCTTCTCTCTCTTCTCTCCACAGAAAAGGGCGATTGGTTTTCCGGCGCCGGCTCCGGCGGCTCTGCTTTCCCAAGGGCTTTATGCTGGTCGGTGGGAGTGGAGTCGCCGGATCCGCCGTGCGGTTGTATATAGCAGTAGACTAGTTGTAGTTTATGTAGTTTGGGTATGGCCGTCCCTCCGTTCTGCTCTCCTGGAGACGACGACGGCGGTCAATAAGTTCTCTTCAGATCTCCGTCCGGCCCATCGGTTTTCCATGGCGTCGGTCACGGATCTTGGAGACGCGTCTCGCAGCGCCTGGTTTCCTCGGTTGGAGCTGGGTGGGCGCGTTCGTTTTCCAGGCGGCGGTGCCGAGGCAGCGGTGGCACCGTCGGCGTGGACTTTTGTTCTTCCCGGGCCGCTCCTCTGCCGTCCTTTCGTCCGGCGTCTACAGAGTTCCTGGGCGGGTTTGTACAGGATGTGGCCGGTGGCTGCTGCTTCTTTCGGGGGTAGCAGCGCTGGTGCTCTACAGGTGAACGGCTGCTTCGGCGCAGGGTTCTGGGTTGTTGGGAGGCAGATCCGGCCGGCTCTCCTCGACGTGGTCGATGGGGTGCGGAGGATCTGGATCTTGCGGCGTTTCGGGGATGGCCCCGGCCGACGAACCACAGGGACAAAGTCTTCCTCGTTCGCGGCGGAGCGCTCAATCGGTTCACAAAGCCATGGTGCGAGAAGACGCGTCTGGATCTGGGCATCGCGGTGTCTCGTCTCCTCCAGTCGGCGTCCTGGCGGTGACTGCAGCAGGCGATGGGCGATGGTGTGTACGACACAGAAGATCCCAAGGACTTGTTTGCTTATTATTTTTTCTTTAGGGTTCTTTGTGTTGTTGTGCCTGGACAGGTGTTCTCTCTGGAGCTTTCTCGATGGGTTCCGCGTGGGCGTGGGTGTGCTCTCTGTTGTACTCATGTACCTTATAGTTGTATGAAATGAAATGCTGCGCGGCTCTCCAAAAAAAAAAACTACATATGAGCATGTGCTAGCTTTCGTCTTTTCTTTCCTCCAACTAAGCAAGAATATACTAGTTTATTTCTTATAACTAGTTGACTCAACTCTATTATATTTGCTCTAAAACCGATACATAGCTGCATCGTCCCTTTTCTCCCATCCCATATACTATGCTACCGAACGACCTCCATCCATAAAGTTAAGTGCCATACAAAATACTACATCAACTTTCACCCATCTCACATCTTTTCATCGAAGCTATCCTTTCATCCATCTCTGATCCTTTCATCAATGCCGTGTCGTCCTAGTGTTTGAAGTACTCCAAAAGACGAGAAATGGTGTCAAGGATGCTTGATATCGCTGCACAACAGTTCACAGCGATCCGGCACTAAGTACTCGGAGCTCGTGCGCGTGGGTCCTGTACGTCAATCCCGTGGTGTGGCGGTGGGGCATGTACGTCAATCGGGTAGTGCCGCGGCAATATCTGAGCTACCTGAGGAGGCACGGTGCTCACCCCGGCATGCGCTGGCGTGGAGGAAAAAGCGGAACCCGGGCGCGGGGACAATATGGGTGGCTATATGGAGATGAATTATTCTTTGGGGGGGGGGGGGGGGGGGGCATATGCCCCATCGTACCCGTGATTAGACGGTAGGCTTCCTCATTTGCAGACATTTGACATCTCGGTAAGAACTAAAGAATCACTTGAAAGTGTTGTTCAACTTAGATATCTGATATGTCTATGTGTTTATACAAGAACAAAGCTGCCAAAAGGAACTCGGAACTTTACATCGCTTAAAGTGCTCGGGACAATAGTGCTACACTTATCTCCTCACATTGTGGAAGAGCTGAGCCATATGATCAAGGTTAGGGCGCTCACAATTGACTGGTAGAAATGGACGAAGATTGTATCACTATTTTAATTGAGTCTGTAAACAACTTTCAAAACATGCAAAATATGGAGATTCAAAATGGTGGCAGATTGATAGATCTCATGTCTGAAGGCTGGATGGCACCTCCAAATATTTATAGTTTTGTGTCATGGGACGGCATGAGTGGGATTTTCATGAGAATACCGAAGTGGATTAATTCAATGCCACTTCCATCCTCACTAGACTTACTGGCACATTTTGCCATATAGGATGGATGGGTTGGCCGATCGGGTCAAACAAAAGTCAGACTCCCGCAAGATAAATCAACACAAGGATGATCGATGGATCATGACCATATCAGTCATAGAAAACATTTGTTAAGGGAATGATTTGTTCTTGTGGGGGGGGGGGGGGGGGGGGGGGATATGCCCCTAGTTGGAAAAATTGTTTCTCAGGGTCGTGGGCCAGTTGGCAAATTAGATGGATTAGGGACACATTGTACAACAAGACAATCGTGCTCAATTATTATGCTCTTGATTAAACAAGTTCCTGCATAATATTTACTTATATTTATTTTAGATTGAGTGGTAGTAATCTATCCATATACAAGCTACTACCCCTATAAAAGCATGAAGGGCGTACAATACATATTTCTAACCTTACGTGCTCCACATCGTTTAATGTTTAGTGCCAAATGCATTTAGCGATAAACATCAGACTTCTTAATTATTGTTGAACACCGCAAATAGTTATCTCTTAAAAGCTCACCATATTTAGGCCCCGTAATCATCTCCTCGAATCTCCCTCCCCGAAACAAGATGAGATACAAAAATCTAAAAAAATATAGGACGATAAAAGCAAGGATCAGAATATTTTCTTATAGCACAAATTTGAATAAAAATTCTTGAAAAATGTAGTGTTATTCGTCCATTGCGAAGGCGGCCCAAGTTCTGTGATCTTAAACCGTGGTACTAAAAAAATTCCATGATTACGTGGGTGACGCAAGTTTGTTAGTAACTAGTAACAAAGCTGCCAAAAGGAACGGGGAACTTTACATCGCTTAAAGTGCTCGGGACAATAGTGCTACACTTATCTCCTCACATTGTGGAAGAGTTGAGCCATATGATCAAGGTTAGGGCGCTCACAATTGACTGGTACGAAATGGACGAAGATTTTATCACTATTTTAATTGAGTCTCTAAACAACTTTCAAAAAATGCAAAATATGGAGATTCAAAATGGTGGCAGATTGGTAGATCTCATGTCTGAAGGCTGGATGGCACCTCCAAATATTTATAGTTTTGTCTCATGGGACGGCGTGAGTGGGATTTTCATGAGAATACCGAAGTGAATTAATTCAATGCCGCTTCCCGTCCTCACTAGGCTTGCTGGCACATTTTGCCATATAGGATGGATGGGTTGGCTGATCGGGTCAAACAAAAGTCAGACTCCCGCAAGATAAATCAACACAAAGAGGATGGATGGATCATGACCATATCAGTTATAGAAAACATTTGTCAAGGGGATGATTTGTTCTTGGGAGGGGGTGGGGCATATGCCCCTAGTTGGAAAAATTGTTTCTCATGGTCGTGGGCCAGTTGGAAAATTAGATGGATTAGGGACACATTGTACAACAAGACAATCGTGCTCAATTATGATGCTCTTGATTAAACAAGTTCCTGCATAATATTTACTTATATTTATTTTAGATTGAGTGGTAGTAATCTATCCATATACAAGTTACTACCCCTATAAAAGCATGAAGAGCGTACAATACATATTTCTAACCTTACGTTGTCCACATCGTTTAATGTTTAGCGCCAAATGCATTTAGCGCTAAACATCGGACTTCTTAATTATAGTTTAACACTGCAAATAGTTATCTCTTAAAAGCTCACCATATTTAGGCCCCATAATCATCTCCTCGAATCTCCCTCCCCGAAACAAGATCAGATACAAAAATCTAGAAAATATGGGACGATAAAAGCAAGGATCAGATTATTTTCTTATAGCACAAATTTGAATAAAATTTCTTGAAAAATGTAGTGTTATTCGCCCTTTGCGAAGGTGGCCCAAGTTCGGTGATCTTAAACCGCGGTACTAGAAAAATGTCATGATTACGTGGGTGACGCACGTTTGTTAGTAACTAGTAATAATAGAAGACGATAAATCGCGTGTGGACATGCAGCCACGCGAGGTTGATATCATCACCGCTCGTTCCCACGTGATTAGTGCTACTCCAATACATCAAGTATGTATACAGATTTCAAGCCATCGTACACCAACTGGTATAGCTAGCGTATTGCCTCTGACTTCTCCGGTAGATGGCCCACAAGCTAGCCTCACGCATTGAATCGAGAGGGGCGTTGATTACATGCCAGTTCCAACGGCCAGCTGCACGCTCATAAATTATGTGTCATAGCATGTGTGCTCTTAAATACGAATTCAGAAATAACCCGAACGCACAGGGGGGTAATTACGCTTGAATCAGATCGGCCGAGGATGCACCGCTTTTGGTGGGCACTTGCGGAGGGATGCCGGGCATCGTCGACACCAGAGGCTTGCTGCATGTATAGTAGTTCCTTATCTATCCTGCAACTCGTCTTTCACTCATTCTGCTTCTCTAATTCATGTGCATATCTAGATATAACTCATCCATGGAGATGTGGAGCCCTCTCTCTCTCTCTCTCTCTCTCTCTCTCTCTCATGCATGAAACGGGAAATCTCCATTATTCTACCAATGGCTCAGTGTCCCACACAGTTCATCGGCTCCTCTAGCACCTCTAGCACACAGATATGGCATATCTGGATGTAGCTGTATTGTGTTTCTTTAGCAAAATTCCTAATCTCGAACCTCGCAATTTTTTTTCCTAATCTCGAGCTGCCATACGTGAGAGTAAACCTTTGAGAATGGGAGTAGTACTGATGATTTGGAGCAGTTGTTCTGCCCGAGGATCCCAGCTAGGCTAGAGAAGCAATAAAAAAACTACTAATCCATTTTAAGTTGTAGTGCACTAATTAAGTTGCTCGTACTAAACGTAATATGTCGCATGGAATATACCAACTACCTTTAGTTTATCTTAAGTTTTGCCAAATGTAACAGTTCGCACATTATGTATGATGGTTAGCTGATCTGTTACTGTTTTGTTTCCTTAAATGTCTCATAATGAATCAGTCACACGCTCATGAACACATCAGTAGAGTTTACATGTGATGTCTACGGGAGAGAGACGCATGAGACTGAGAGCGCGGTAGGTGGAAATATGCCAGAGTTGCCTGGGACGCATTTGTTAGCACTAAAGAGTCCTGGCCCACTATACAATGTATTCGTTTTGGTATCTATTTTTTATCCATGATGTATATA
This sequence comes from Triticum timopheevii, assembly GCA_963921465.1. Lineage (NCBI taxonomy): Eukaryota > Viridiplantae > Streptophyta > Magnoliopsida > Poales > Poaceae > Triticum > Triticum timopheevii. The sequence continues at coordinate 1,327,931 of OY997272.1, read as the reverse complement.
TCTCGTATTTATTAAATGCTATATTAACCACAGATCTCAAAGGCAAAATTAATGGTCTAGATATGATCCTCGCGCGGAACCATGTCCCAAAAATCCGCGTCGGAATAGAAGATGCTTATAAAAAGTGTATTCTCGTTGGAAAAAAGAATGGATAGGACGAATGTACAAGAAATTTTAAATGTGAAAAAGAAAATCTGTGTATATGTGAACAAGAATGTGTTCCATGTGTCGTCATTGTTTCATCAAATGTATTTAACAAAGGATGCATGTGCATGTTCATGGGAATACATAAAAACAGGTAAGGATTGACTTGTTGATACGTACATCACGGAAAACAGGTAGGGATTGACTTGTTCACTGCTGGTAAGGTGGCAGTGGATAACACCAGCCCGGAGAAGACATCGACGGGGCGGGCGAAGCATGGCCGCCGGCCATTGGCGGGGCCGGCTGCATATGGGTGACGCCGGGCGCGTCGTAGGCGGTGGCCGCGCCGGAGGGCGCCAGCTGCATGTGGGTGATGCCGGGCGCGCCGTAGGCGGCAGCCGCGCCGTACGGCGGCGGGGCTGCACCGGAGGGCGCCGGCGGCGGGACGGCAGAGGCGACGGCGGACGGGCCGGTGGACGCCATTGCGGGTCCGACGGCGATGGTTGGGTAGCGGCGGCGGCGCGGAGGAGTCACGCGGCGATGGCGGGGTGGCGACGATGGCGCGGGAGGAGTCGGGCGGCGGCGGCGACGGCTGGGTAGCGGCGGCGGCGCGGGAGGAGTCGCGCGGCGGCGGCGGCGTGGGAGGATTCGCGCGGCGACGGCGGTGCTGGGGTCACAGCGGCGGCGGCGGCAGAAGACAAGGATTAAAACCTAAAAACTGATACCATGTAGAGAGATATTTTTCAATACAATATTCGTTGTATTGATTGGGGTGCTGGTGCCCGCATATATAATACAAAGGAAGGCCTCTACCTCAACTATACAAGAATAGGAGGTGGGCCACAACTCCAATACACGTGCAGTACAAATACATACTCAACATTTAGTTTCCTATCTTATTTTTTGCCTACCGGTTGTGGCTATCTTGTTTTTGCATTCATGCTCTTTGTGAGCCTTCTTTTCCTTTTTTGAGACCTGAAAACTTTTGTTGGACCTTTTGATTATCAATAATATGGCTGTATGCATCGTTCTGATGCAGAGGCCGAGGCAAACCCCCTTTTCAAAAAAAAATCTCTTGGTACTAAAGCGGGCATTCTGACTCCATAGTACACCGACAGCCGGAGAATAGAAAATAACCTAGTCGATCAGTTTTTTTAGAAAAGGGGATTTACCCCAGCCTCTCCATCAGAACGATGCATACGGCTCATATTATTAAACGAATAATCCAGTAACAAAGTCTCGAAAGGTCGTAGTACAATCATCAACAAAAGCTGAATAGACGAGAGGCCCAAAGCCACAACCGGCTGGCAAAACAATAGGAGCACTACATGCCTATCCTATTACATGACCGCCATCCAAACCGGTTAAAAATATCCCGAGCTACCATCTCCCATCGGGTAGACGCAGTAACCAAACGCTCCCTGGCCTCCGTCGGAGTGAATAGCGACCACATACGGATGAACGCCGTGGCCCTGAAGATAACCTGCAAAAAGTGAATGTTTGTTGATCGGTTAAAGACTAAGTCATTCCTGCAGTTCCATATTGCCCACAAAAGCGCACAAACGCCAACCCGAATGTGTCTTGCAATGTCAGAATCCACCCCATCAAGCCATGTTCCAAATAACATACTAATAGAGGTGGGCAGATCAATATTAAACGCAATATGAACCGACCGCCATAGAATCTTAGCCAAAGGACAATCTAGAAAGAGGTGTTTAATGTTTTCGTTATGATCACAAAAGCTACATCGAGACGAGCCCACCCAATTACGTTTTGCAAGGTTATCCTTAGTCAAAATGACATGTTTATGCACAAACCACATAAACACTTTGATACGCAAGGGTACCTTAACTTTCCAAACATGTAATGATGTAGGGATGACGGAAGAGTTAATGACATCAAGATACATTGATTTGACCGAGAACACACCGTTCTTAGTAAGTTTCCAATGCAGCTGATCTTGCTGTTGAGACAGCCGGACATCCATTAAACGTCGAACAAGATGGAGCCAGGCCTCCCAACGATTTCCAACTAGTGTCCGTCTAAAACTGATATTGAGGGGAACGGATTGTAAAACATTAGCAACATAGGCTTCTCTACGTTGGACAATGTTATACAAAGAAGGATATTGAAGTGCAAGTGGGGTCTCCCCAAGCCACGTATCCTCCCAAAACCTCGTCGTTGTGCCATTCCCAACAATAAATTTAGACCTGTTGAAAAAGAGTTGCTTAACTCTCATCAAACCCTTCCAAAAGGGTGAGTCCGAAGACCTCACATTCACCTGAGCCAGAGTTTTAGCATAGAGATACTTATTACGCAAAATCTGAGCCCTAGTGGCCTCCGTCTCGGATGACAGCTTAAAAAGCCACTTGCTAAGGAGACATATGTTTTTGACTTCCAGATTTTCTATACCTAGGCCACCTTGGTCCTTAGGTCTGCAGATAATATCCCACTTTGCAAGTCTATACTTTCATTTAAGCTCATCAATTTGCCAAAAGAATCTAGATCGATAGAAATCTAACCTTTTCCTAACTCCGACCGGAACCAAGAAAAAGGATAAAACATAGGCATACTAGTGAGGACCGAATTAATCAGAATTAATCGACCTCCGTATGACATGAGCTTTCCTCTCCAACAGCTCAGTTTCTTTTCAAAACGATCCTCAAGACATTTCCACTCAATATTAGATAGCTTACGATGATGAATGGGTATACCTAAATACGAAAACGGTAAAGAACCCAATTCACATCCGAACAATTGTTGATACGACTCCCGTTCATCATTGGCTCTTCCAAAGCAAAACAATTCGCTCTTGTGGAAGTTGATTTTAAGCCCAGACAATTGTTCAAATAAGCATAACAGCAGCTTCATGTTCCTTGCTTTCGCCAAGTCATGCTCCATAAAAATGATTGTATCATCAGCATACTGAAGAATGGACAACGCGCCGTCAACTAGATGTGGAACCAGGCCACCTACCTGTCCTGCATCCTTTGCCCGACCTATTAAAATAGTGAGCATATTAGCCACTATGTTAAACAGGATCGGTGACATAGGGTCTCCTTGCCGCAGCCCCTTGTGTGTTTGGCAATAGTGACCCACGTCATCATTCACCTTAATCCCGACACTCCCTTTTTGCGTAAAGGAATCAATCTGGTTTCTCCAGGCAGGATGAAAACCTTTCATACGCAACGCTTGTTGAAGGAAAGGCCACTTGACTTTATCATATGCTTTTTCAAAATCCACTTTAAAAACTACGCCATCAAGTTTTCTGGAGTGGATTTCATGGAGCGTTTCGTGCAAGACAACAACCCCTTCCAGGATGTTTCTATCCGGCGTGAAAGCAGTCTGGGATGGCCGAACTACTGAGTGTGCTATTTGTGTAAGCCTATTTGTCCCCACCTTGGTGAAGATTTTAAAACTCACATTTAGCAGACATATGGGTCTAAACTGCTCAATCCGAACAGCCTCAGTCTTCTTAGGAAGAAGGGTTATCGTCCCAAAATTTAGCTTAAACAATTGAAGCTGTCCCTCAAAAAACTCCTAAAACATGGGCATCAAATCTCCATTGATAAAATGCCAACACTTCTTATAAAACTCCGCCGGAAACCCATCCGGTCCCGGAGCCTTATTATTCTCCATCTGAGTAATAGCCTCAAACACCTCTTTCTCCGAGAACAGAGCAGTCAATAGCTCATTCTCGGCAGTCTCTAGCTGAGGCACATCCTCAACCCTAGACTCATCCATCGACACGAAAGTCTCTACCGGGGGACCAAACAACTGCTTATAATAATTGGTGATGTAATCTTTGAGATTGTCCTGACCAACTATCGTCCCTTCATCTTGTTATAGTTGGAAGATTCTCTTTTTACGATGCTTCCCATTAGCGATCATGTGAAAGAATTGAGTGTTATCCTCGCTAGGAAACTTAACCATCTTTGATTCACGAGCTAGTCAAGTAGAGGCATACTAGTGACACTATGTTTGTCGATGTATTCACACATGTATTATGTTTCCGGTTAATACAATTCTAGCATGAATAATAAACATTTATCATGAAATAAGGAAATAAATAATAACTTTATTATTGCCTCTAGGGCATATTTCCTTCAGTCTCCCACTTGCACTAGAGTCAATAATCTAGTTCACATCGCCATGTGATTTAACACCAATATTCATATCTGTATATGAATAACACCCATAGTTCACATCGTCATGTGATCAACACCCAAAGGGTTTACTAGAGTCAATAATCTAGTTCACATCGCTATGTGATTAACAACCAAAGAGTACTAAGGTGTGATCATGTTTTGCTCGTGAGAGAAGCTTAGTCAACGGGTCTGTCACATTCAGAACTGTATGTATTTTGCAAATATTCTATGTCTTCAATGCTCTGCATGGAGCTACTCTAGCTAATTGCTCCCACTTTCAGTATGTATCCAAATTGAGACTTAGATTCATCTGGATCAGTGTAAAAGTTTGCACCGATGTAACTTTTACAACGAACTCTTTTATCACCTCCATAATCGAGAAACATGTCCTTAGTCCTCACTAAGGATATTCTTGACCGCTGTCCAGTGTTCTACTATTAGATCAAAATTGTATTCCTTTGCCAAACTCAGAGCAAGGTATACAATATGTCTGGTTCACAGCATAGCATACTTGATAGAACCTATGACTGAGGCATAGGGAATGACTTTTCATTCTCTTTCTATTTTCTGCCATGGTTGGGTCTTGAGTCTTACTCAACTTCACACCTTGCAACACAGGCAAGAACTCCTTCTTTGACTGTTCCATTTTGAACTAGTTCAAAAAATTTATCAAGGTATGTACTCATTGAAAATCTTATCAAGTGTCTTGATCTATCTCAATAGATCTTGATGCTCAATATGTAAGTAGATTTGTCGAGGTCTTTCTTTGAAAAAACTCCTCTCAAACACTCCTTTATGCTTTACAGAATAATTCTACATTATTTCCGATCAATAATATGTCATTCACATATACTTATCAGAAATGTTGTAGTGCTCCCACTCACTTTCTTGTAAATGCAAGCTTCACCGCAAGTCTGTATAAAACTATATGCTTTTATTAACTTATCAAAGCGTATATTCCAACTCTGAGATGCTTGCACCAGTCCATAGATGGATCGCTGGAGCTTGCACATTTTGTTAGCACCTTTAGGATTGACAAAACCTTCTGGTTGTATCATATACAACTCTTCTTTAATAAACCGATTAAGGAATGTAGTTTTGACATCCATTTGCCGAATTTCATAAAATGTGGCAATTGCTAACATGATTCGGACAGACTTAAGCATCGCTACAGTTGAGAAAATCTCATTGTAGTCAACACCTTGAACTTGCCAAAAACCTTTTTGCGACAAGTCGAGCTTTGTAGATAGTAACACTACTATCAACTTCCGTCTTCCTCTTGAAGATCTATTTATTTTTCTATGGTTTGCCGATCATCGGGCAAGTCCACCAAAGTCCATACTTTGTTCTCATACATGGATCCCGTCTCAGATTTCATGGCCTCAAGCCATTTTGCGGAATCTGGTCTCATCATCGCTTCCTCATAGTTCGTAGGTTTATCATGGTCTAGTAACATGACTTCCAGAATAGGATTACCGTACCACTCTGGTGTGGACCGTACTCTGAAAGACCTACGAGGTTCTGTAGTAACTTGATTTGAAGTTTCATGATCATCATCATTAGCTTCCTCACTAATTGGTGTAGGAATCACTGGAACTGATTTCAGTGATGAACTATTTTCCAATTCGCGAGGAGGTATAGTTACCTCATCAAGTTCTACTTTCCTCCCACTCACTTCTTTCGAGAGAAACTTCTTCTCTAGAAAGGATCCATTTTTAGCAACGAATATCTTGCCTTCGGATCTGTGATAGAAGGTGTACCCAACAGTTTCCTTTGGGTATTCTATGAAGACGCACTTCTCCAATTTGGGTTTGAGCTTATCAGGATGAAACTTTTTCACATAAGCATCGCAGCCCCAAACTTTAAGAAACGATAACTTGGGTTTCTTGCTAAACCACAGTTCATATGGTGTCGTCTTAACGGATTTAGATGGTGCCCTTTTAACATGAATGCAGTTGTCTCTAATGCATAACCCCAAAGTAATAGTGGTACATCAGTAAGAGACATCATAGATCGCACCATATCCAATAAAGTGCGGTTACGACGTTCGGACACACCATAATGTTGTGGTGTTCCAGGTGGCGTGAACTGTGAAACTATTCCACATTGTTTTAATTAAAGACCAAACTTGTAACTCAAATATTCGTCTCCGCGATCAGATCGCAGAAACTTTATTTTCTTGTTACGATGATTTTTCCACTTCACTCTGAAATTCTTTGAACCTTTCAACTATTTCAGACTTATGTTTCATCAAGTAGATATACCCATATCTGCTCAAATCATCTTGTGAAAGTCAGAAAATAACGATACTTGCCACGAGCATCAACACTCATTGGATCGCATACATTGGTATGTATTATTTCCAATAAGTCAGTAGCTTGTTCCATTGTTCCGGAGAACGGAGTTTTAGTCATCTTGCCCAAAAGGCACGGTTCGCAAGCATCAAATGATTCATAACCAAGTGATTCTGAAAATCCATCTTTATGGAGTTTCTTCATGCGCTTTACACCGATATGACCCAAACGGCAGCGCCACAAATAAGTTGCACTATCATTATTAACTTTGCATCTTTTGGCATCAATATTATGAATATGTGTATCACTACGATCGAGATCCAACAAACTATTTTCATTGGGTGTATGACCATCGAAGGTCTTATTCATGTAAACAAAATAACAATTATTCTCTAACTTTAAATGAATAACCGTATCAAAATAAACATGATCAAAACATATTCATGCTCAACGCAAACGCCAAATAACATTTATTTAGGTTTAACACACTAATCCCAAAAGTATAGGGAGTGTGCGATGATGATCATATCAATCTTGGAACTACTTCCAACACTCATCGTCCCTTCCCTTTCAACTAGTCTCTGTTTATTCTGTAACTCCTGTTTCGAGTTACTAATCTTAGCAACCGAACAAGTATCAAATACTCAGGGGCTACTACAAACACTAGTAAGGCACACATCAATAACCTGTATATCAAATATACCCTTGTTCACTTTGCCATCCTTCTTATCCACCAAATATTTAGGGCATTTCCGCTTCCAGTGACCATTTCCTTTGCAGTGTAAGCACTCAGTTTCAGGCTTTGGTCCAGCTTTGGTCTTCTTAACGGGAGTGACAACTTGCTTGTCATTCTACTTGAAGTTCCCTTTCTTTCCCTTTGCCCTTCTCTTGAAACTAGTGGTCTTGTCAATCATCAACACTTGATGTTTTTTCTTGATTTCTACGTTCGTCGATTTCAACATCATGAAGAGCTCAGGAATTGTTTTCGTCATCCCTTGCATACTATAGTTCATCACGAAGTTCTAGTAACTTAGTGATGGTGACTAGAGAATTCTCTCAATCACTATCTTATCTGGAAGATTAACTCCCACTTGATTCAAGCGATTGAAGTACCCAGACAATCTGAGCACGTGCTCACTAGTTGAGCGATTCTCCTCCATCTTTTAGCTATAGAACTTGTTGGAGACTTCATATCTCTCAACTCGGGTATTTGCTGGAAATATTAACTTCAACTCCTGGAACATCTCATATGGTCCATGACGTTCAAAACGTCTTTGAAGTCCCGATTCTAAGCCGTTAAGCATGGTGCACTAAACTATCAAGTAGTCATCATATTGAGCTAGCCAAACGTTCATAACGTCTGCATCTGCTCCTGCAATAGGTCTGTCACCTAGCGGTGCCTCAAGGACATAATTCTTCTGTGCAGCAATGAGGATAAACCTCAGATCACGGATCTAATCCGCATCATTGCTACTAACATTTTTCAACACAGTTTTCTCTAGGAACATATCAAATTAAACATATGAAAGCAACAACGCGAGATATTGATCTACAACATAATTTGCAAAATACTACTAGGACTAAGTTCATGATAAAATTAAGTTCAATTAATCATATTACTTAAGAACTCCCACTTAGACAGACATCTCTCTAGTCATCTAAGTGATCACGTGATCCAAATCAACTAAACCATGTCCGATCATCACGTGAGATGGAGTAGTTTTCAATGGTGAACATCACTATGTTGATCATATCTACTATATGATTCACATTCGACCTTTCAGTGTCCGTGTTCCGATGCCATATCTGTTATATGCTAGGCTCGTCAAGTTTAACCTGAGTATTCCGTGTGTGCAACTATTTTGCACCCGTTGTATTTGAACGTAGAGCCTATCACACCCAATCATCACATGGTGTCTCAGCACGAAGAACTTTCGCAATGGTGCATACTCAGGGAGAACACTTCTTGATAATTTTTAGTGAGAGATCATCTTAAAATGCTACCGTCAATCAAAGGAAGATAAGATGAATAAAGGATAAACATCACATGCAATCAATATAAGTGATATGATATGGCCATCATCATCTTGTGCTTGTGATCTCCATCTTCGAAGCACCGTCATGATCACCATCGTCACCGGCGCGACACCTTGATCTCCATCGTAGCATCGTTGTCGTTACGCCATCTATTGCTTCTACGACTATCGCTACCGCTTAGTGATAAAGTAAAGCAATTACAGGGCGTTTGCATTTCATGCAATAAAGCGACAACCATATGGCTCCTGCCAGTTGCCGATAACTTCGGTTACAAAACATGATCATCTCATACAATAAAATATAGCATCACGTCTTGACCATATCACATCACAACATGCCATGCAAAAACAAGTTAAACGTCCTCTACTTTGTTGTTGCGAATTTTACGTGGCTGCTACGGGCTGAGCAAGAACCGTTCTCACCTACGCATCAAAACCACAATGATAGTTCGTCAAGTTAGTGCTGTTTTAACCTTCGCAAGGACCGGGCGTAGCCACACTCGGTCCAACTAAAGTTGGAGAAACAGACACCCGCTAGTCACCTGTGTGCAAAGCACAGCGGTAAAACCAGTCTCGCGTAAGCGTACGCGCAATGTCGGTCCGGGCCACTTCATCCAACAATACCGCCGAACCAAAGTATGACATGCTGGTAAGCAGTATGACTTGTATCGCCCACAACTCACTTGTGTTCTACTCGTGCATATAACATCAACGCATAAAACCTAGGCTTGGATGCCACTGTTGGGGAATGTAGTAATTTCAAAGAAATTCCTACGCACACGCAAGATCATGGTGATGCATAGCAACGAGAGGGGAGAGTATTGTCCACATACCCTCGTAGACCGTAAGCGGAAGCGTTATGACAACGCGGTTGATGTAGTCGTACGTCTTCACGATCCGACCGATCCAAGTACCGAACGTACGGCACCTCCGAGTTCAGCACACGTTTAGCTCGATGATGATCCCCGGACTCCGATCTAGCAAAGTGTCGGGGATGAGTTCCGTCAGCACGACGGCGTGGTGACGATGATGATGTTCTACCAGCGCAGGGCTTCGCCTAAACTCCGTGACGATATGACCGAGGTGGCATATGGTGGAGGGGAGCACCGCACACGGCTAAGGAACGATCACGTAGATCAACTTGTGTGTCAAGGGGTGCCCCCCTGCCCCCGTATATAAAGGAGCAAGGGGGTAGGAGGCCGGCTATCGGTGTCAAAACCGGCGGATCTCGGGTAGGGGGTCCTGAACTGTCCGTCTAGGCGGATGGTAACAGGAGACAAGGGACACGATGTTTTACCCAGGTTCGGGCCCTCTCGATGGAGGTAAAACCCTACGTCCTGCTTGATTAATATTGATGATATGGGTAGTACAAGAGTAGATCTACCACGAGATCAAGGAGGCTAAACCCTAGAAGCTAGCCTATGGTATGATTGTTGTAATGTATGTTGTGTCCTACGGACTAAAGCCCTCCGGTTTATATAGACACCGGAGAGGCTAGGGTTACACAGAGTCGGTTACAATGGTAGGAGATCTACATATCCGTATTGCCAAGCTTGCCTTCCACGCCAAGGAAAGTACCTTCCGGACACGAGCTGGAGTCTTCAATCTTCTATCTTCGTAGTCTTGGAGTCCGGCGGATAATGATAGTCCGGCTGTCCGGACACCCCCTAGTCCAGGACTCCCTCAGTAGCCCAAGAACCAGTCTTCAATGACGATATGTCCGGCGTGCATAATGTTCGGCATTGCAAGGCGGGTTCCTCCCTTGAATAATTCAGAGAAGATCATGAATACCAGGATAGTGTCCGGCTCTGCAAAAATAATTTCCACATTCCACAGTAGAGAGAATAAAATGTACACTAGCTCAATCTGCTGACGTATTATGCGGCGTGACATCACACCGCTACCAAGCCTTTTTTTGAATCGTTTTTTACTATTCCACCTCAGCACGTTTAGCGAAGCGGTTTCCTTGGCACGTCTTGTCGAAGCAGAGATCGTGTCCCCTCTATTCCGGGATCCTCATCAATACGTGCGTGGGTAACCCAACCGTTCCCGTCGTCACGCCTCCTCTATCGAAGGGGAATCCCAAACGGTCACGGAGACGGCCCTTGGTATTTCTTCCCCTTTATAAGAGGACCAAGGCCTGTCCTTGTTCTTCAATCTCGCATCAAATCTTTCCTCCGCTCCCAGTTCCAACACCCAGAGCTTCAGCTTCGAGCGCTTCGGATCCTCAACCATGTCCCGCTCCGACCTCCAGGGCCGGTGGATGCCCTCCTCCGTCACGGAGGAGGACATATTGAAGTTGCATGAGGCCAAGTACCTGGCCTACGAGGTTTCGCACAGGCTGCCTGCCAAAGGGCAGGCCGTGCCCGCCCCGAGCCCGGCGAATACGTCATTTTCGTATCTCACCTCCGTCGGGGTTTAGGCTTCCCGACGGATCCCTTCGTGAGAGGGCTCCTGTTCTACTATGGGCTGGACTTTCACGACTTGGCTCCGGAGTCCATCCTCCATATCTCCCCATTCATTATCGTCTGCGAGGCCTTCCTCCGCGTCATTCCCCACTTCGGCCTATGGCTGAAGACCTTCAAGGTGGAGCTGAAGATGATCGGGGGGCGTCAAGTGGAGTGCGGCGGGGCGACCATAAACAAAAAGGTCGATGCCCCGTGGCCCGAGGGTTCCTTCCAAGAGGAACTTGGACTGTGGCAGCAGGAGTGGTTCTACATCACCGCTCCAAGGGGCAGCAGGCAAAAGCCGCCGCCCTCATTCCGCCCGGGACCTCCACGCCAACTGATGTCGTGGGTCAACCAAGGGCTCAACTGGGGGCCGTCCGAGGACGTGCCCTCACTGCAGGGCCGGATCCGAGACCTCCAAGCGAGGGAGATCGACCTGACCAAGGTGATGTAGGTTATGCTAATCAGGCACCTTCCGCCCTGCAAACGCCGTCCTCTCCGTCTATGAGAGTTTAATCCGGAGGGACCTCGTATTCTCCAACACTTTATGGGTGCGACACCTATGGAGATGTACAAGCTGTTCTTCGGACCGCAGGTGGCGTGTCCGGATTCAGCCGAGGACGCAGGCCTAAGCAGCGATCGCCCGGATACTCAGGTAAATAGCTTAGAGTCCGGACATTCTGTTTATATGCCTTTCTAGAGTTCGCCTCCTGACCCTTTATTCTTTATAGGAATGGGTGGCACGATCAAGGCTGATAAGGTGTCCGGCCCCCCTCCCAGAGACCGCACTGGAGCCCGTGCTGGTCAGAATGTTGGAGGCTACGCCCACAGAAGGGGGCGACGGGGAAAATAGAGGAGCTAATATTTTGCCCAAAGGGGCGACTGAAGAGGAGGGAACCAAGAACCCCTCCCTTCAGAGGGGGAAGAGGACCGCCTCTGAAGATCTGGAGGCCCAAGCCCCTAAGCGTGAGAAGAAATCTTCCCCGGGGGGTCCGGCGCCCGGAAAGAATCCGAACGCACAATCATCACCAAAGGATCGGCCCTCCAGTGAGCCGTGAGTATGAAAGAGGAAGTTAGTAAGGAAATACCTTCATTTGTGCTTCTGTGGGTAACCGAAATATTTATTTTGCAGTTCGGATCTGCAGCCTTCTCAGATGAGTTCATCTTCGGGGGACCTTCTTCCGGAGATGATCGAGAGCGATACGCCTCCGTCCGCAGCGCCGCCAAATGAGGCAGGTGAACCCGAAGTGTCATCATGGAGGGTATCCCCGAGTCCGGAGGGGCCAGAGAGTTCGGCAGCTACTAGTGTCCGGCAGGGAGAGCTGAAGAATCTGCTTGAGAGGGTGCCCATTTCAGAAGATCATCGAGCGTTAATGCGCATGGTGATTGGAAGGATTTCGTCCGCCGAAAGCGGATTGCGTAATGCCGCCATGAGTTTGCTGGCGGGATTTGAGGTATGCGAAAATGGCACACCCCTTTGTCTTTTAACAGTTTTGCATATAAAAAATGCGCCCTGTATAGATAGTAGCCCCTGAGACTCAGTAGGTTGTCGGAAACGACAGCGTACCGAGGATCGAAATCTGAAGTAATGAATTCCGTCGTTCCTATGCAGGTGGCGGATGGTCCGGGGGCTAGCCAGACTAGTGACTTTGCCGAATTAACTCGGCAACTTGACCTGGCAGATGAGGACATCACACTTGTCAATAGGCGACTTGACGAGTCGCAAGGTAAAATAGTTCTCTGCAGTCGCTTTATGAAGGGGGTCAAAGCCCGCCTCTGATAAATTATATGCTGTTCATACAGACGGTGCTGCTGCTGTGGAGAGCCTTCGGGCCGAACTTGCTCTAGCTAAGGAGCAAGCCCGAAGGAGTGACGCGGCTGCCTCGAGGGCGGCCGAGGAGTTGAAAGCCGAAAAGGCTGCGCACTGCCTAAGCAGGGCGGAGGTGGCCGAATTGGCCATGAAATTAAAGGATGCTACCGACCGCACTGAGGCTCTTGAAAAGGAGCGCTTATCGGAGCGGGAAGACCTGAAGAAGGCCACCGCCAAAGCCAAGGATGCCCGCTCTGCAATGCGGGCTATGAAGGACGAGCTGCGCCAGGCCGGAGAGATCGCGGCTGGCAAGCCTTTTCTGATGCGTCGCCGGTTTATGGATTCAAATTATGCTCAATTTGAGCGGCTGTGGAGTCCGGAGGATCCGTATATGGACTTGGCTGCGAGTGCGGCTGATGCCGTTAAGCACTTCCGGAGCCAGGAGGATCACGAGATGGAAGAGCTATATTGGACTCAATTCCACAGTCCGGATCGCCCACTTCCGTTGACAGACCGGTTGGCCGAATGGGCCGAGCTAAATAGATTGTCCGGGCTAGCCATGACTGACATCGTGGCCCATGTCTGGCCAGAGAGGTCCAAGGCGACGAGCTACTTCGGCTTACTACAGCAATTCCTTGGGGCGGTGCCGCATATAAAGGAGATGAAGCGGTCGGCCTGCATCGGTTGGCACGCAGATGGCTCTGGCCCGTGTGAAGGCGCATTGTCCGGAGATGGACGCCACCGCTGTTGCTGCCCAGGGTTCGGATGAAAACCGGCTCCCTGCCGAGCACTATTTCGGGGAGGTTATGCGTGGCGCTCGTGTAAGAGTCGTAGCGCTCGAAGAATGTAACGTTCAATTGAACGCATTAGCTTGTAAATCAATGATTATGGTATAACTGCTTTTTATACTTGTGCGTCCAAGTAGTAAAACTTCTCCTGTGCAGCCGTTTACGTATACTTATGTATAACCTGAAAGATGCAGTCTTCGGCTTCAGCCCCCTCGCACAAGGTGCTGGGGTGTTCGCAAAATAGCGTGTTTTCACACTTAATCCGACGTCTCGGTCCTGTTATAAGGAGGTGGTAGCGTAGCGAACGAGGCAATCCGGACTATAATGCTTTATCACTTTCACTTAGCCAGTGGAGCTCGAGGGTGGGGCTACGATATAGCCCCTGGTGGCCCCACACGTCTCCGAATTCGGGGTGCGTAAGTGCCTGACCGGGAAACGGTCCTTCGTCAAAGCGGGGAATTCTAAACATTCCGATAGTCGATCGAGTGGTTGACCAGTCTCTCGCTGTATCATGACAGTCAGTTTTCAGCTTTCTCTACTGAGGTGCTCGCCTAGCCGAACTGGGGCACAATCGCAGTAGTTCTCCTGGTGCCGCGTTAGCCGATGATACGGAACGTAAGGCAGCAAAACACAGGAGCCGGGCAAACCCAACATTTGACCAAAGACATGATTCGGAGCTGATGCATATAATGCCTAACTCGAGACGCCGAACACTCCCTAAGGTGTTCGGTCTTTATAATAATGGGCAGAACGATGCCCTAAGCCCCTAGTGTCCAGGTACGGGCATGGTCTTCTGACGCGGCCGATGCCAAAGCGTCAGGCTCCGCTTTGGCTATAGGAAGAAACCAAGGGAGAATAACAACAAGAGACAGTAAAAAAGGTTTACGCGGGGTCTTAATCTGAAAAGAATCCTCACAACGGGTCCCTACTGCACGTCTGCGCCCGTGTCTCCGTTGCGCCGTTATCCTGGACGGGTATGCACATTGTTCATCTGTGGAAAGAGAGGAACATTTAGTTTAAAAACAATTCATGCGAAAAATATGTAAAATAAAAAATATAAATAATGAAAGCAGGGTTTGTATGAACCCGCGGTTGTTTGTGCGCGCAGCCCCCTGTGAAGGGGTATGCGGCTAGGGAGCCCCTAGCCTACTGACGCCGGATTCGTCTATCCGAGTCCGGGGTCTTTAAGTGACCTTCGCACTGAAATGACGCCACGCGGACCGGGCATCTTGAGTGTAAGAGACGCGTAATGCGGTATAGTGTTGAAGTGGACAAAAGCCTTACGTCCCAAGAGTGCTTGATATTCACTTTCAAATGGGACGATGTGAAAAATTAATTTTTCTCGTCGATAACTGTTCGGTGATCCGAACACGACCTCTAGTAATATGGAGCCTGTGCACTTGGCGTAAGGGCCTGGCGTTACTCCTCTGAAGGGAGTGCGGCTGTGTTGGATTTTGGCAGGGTTTATCCCCATCCTACGGACTGTTCTGGAATACAACAGGTTTAAGTCACTGCCTCCGTCCATTAGGACACTGGTAAATAGTAATCCGTCTATTATGGGATTCAATATCAGGGGAGTCCGTCCCGCATTTCGAACGCTTCTGGAATAGTCCAGGTGGTCGAAAGTGATTGGTTTTGATGTCCAATCTCTATTGTCTGCTGGGTTGGACCGTGCGAAGCTCTTTTTAGAAAATGCCGCACTATTTTTCCGTATTATCACATGAAGTGAGTTTACTGCTTTAACCCCTTGTGGGAAAGTCTTTTTTTTCGGTGCTCTGCTGGTGGGGTTTATCTTCTTCGCTTGACGCGTCGAGCCCCTTGTGTTCGGCATTTAATCGGCTGGACTGTTTGAAAACCCAACAATCCCTGTGGGTGTGATTTGCAAGCCTTCCGGGGGTACTGTGGATTTGACATATCCGACCCAAAATCTTCTTTAAGTTGGACAATTCGTCACTGTATCCTTTAGAGGCTGTGTTTTATTATTGGGCCGCGAGCTTTTAAATCCGGCATGCCGTGCTCTTTGGGCTTTTATCTTTATTCCGGCGCTGATCTTTTCTGCGCCGTGATTTTCCGTTTCCATCTCTTATCTCGGATGTACTTGGGTCGCTGGTGCTGCATTTTGGTAACCAGCTATCCTCTCCCGCACAGAAGCGGGTCATGAGGCTTGTTAGTGCGGACATTGTCCTCGGTTTCTCTTGACCGAGGTGCCTGGCGAGCCATTCGTCTCAGACATTGTGCTTGAAACCTGCTAAGGCTTCGGTGTCCGGACAGTCGACTATTTGGTTCTTTTTGGTAAGGAACCTGTTCCAGAATTTCCGCGCTGACTCTCCGGGCTGTTGAGTTATATGACTTAGATCATCTGCATCCGGAGGCCGGACATAAGTCCCTTGAAAATTTGCTCTAAACGCGTCCTCGAGCTCTTCCCAACTTCCAACAGTATTTTCTGGGAGGCTTTTAAGCCAATGATGGGCTGGACCTTTGAGCTTGAGGAGTAAATATTTTATGGCGTGAAGATCGTCTCCTCTGGCCATATGTATATGTAGTATATAATCTTCTATCCAGACTCCAGGGTCTGTTGTTCCATCTTAGGCCTCTATGTTGATGGGTTTAAATCCTGCTGGGAATTCATGGTCCAGCACCTCATCGGTGAAACATAGTGGGTGTGCGGCGCCTCTGTATTTGTGTGTGCCGCTGTCATCGGACACTTGACATGTTGCCTTGTTTCTTGGGGCCTTCTCCTTTGGCCCGTAAATGGACCTGGCTGGGCCATCTATCCTTCCGAATTCGTTGGTGGATTTATGTGTGGCGCCGCTTTCATAATTTGGCCTATCATCTGGCCGTCTATCCAACCAGGCAGCCCCTTTATTTTTGGACGGTGGAGGCTCTATGGCCTCCTCGTCGAATTCGGGTAGCAGCTTGCACTTCGGGTAGCTCTTTGATTGGTGGCCATTGCCATACTTATCTGCGGTTTTGAGCACTTTGCTCCATCTCATTTTGAGTGTGTCTTCCGCTGTTTTGAGCCTCCGTTTTTCCTTCTTCAGGCTTCTTGCAGTACTGACGAGTCTTTTCCGAAGGTTCTTACTTTCTGGCGACGTGTCCGGCATATGGTCGTCCGGACTGTTGTCTTCGCCGGGCTTGGATTGGTTATCTGACCCGTCGTGTTCGGACGGTTGCTTATTTGCATGTTCGTCGTCCGATTGTGAGCCCTGCCGTATCGCGGGCTCGTTGGGAGCGTTGTTGTCGTCGAGGCGGGACTTAGGGCGGTGTCTACGCTGTCGTTTTGGTCGTTTATCGGCGGGGTCATCTTCTGCCGCGGCCCGTTGGCCCTCGTTATCGCTCCCTTTGGGGTATCCACCATATATATGTCATGCGACGAGGTGGTCCTGTCATGCTGTATAAGCTCTGTTTTTTCTTCATCTCCAGCATCGTCTTCCATAGCGTCGATGTCTTCGGAGTCGTAGTCTAGCATGTCGGTTAGATCGTCGACAGTGGCTACAAAGTGGGTGGTGGGTGGGGTCTGAATTTCTTCGTCGTCCGAACCCCAACCATCCTGGCCATAGTCCGGCCAGGACTCTCCTAATAACGAGAGATGTTTTAGTAAATTCAGGATATCGCCAAAAGGCGAGTACTGAAAGATGTCCGCGGCGGTGAATTCCATAACCGGCGCCCAATCCGGACCGATTGGTAGGGGCGCGGGAGGTTCGGAGTCCGGCGAGGAGTCCGGCGCCTCGGAATCACGAATTTCGTGGGGGACAAGTGAAGGAAATATGCCCTAGAGGCAATAATAAAGTTATTATTTATTTCCTTCTATCATGATAAATGTTTATTATTCATGCTAGAATTGTATTAACCGGAAACATAATACATGTGTGAATATATAGACAAACAGAGTGTCACTAGTATGCCTCTACTTGACTAGCTTGTTAATCAAAGATGGTTATGTTTCCTAACCATGGACAAAGAGTTGTTATTTGATTAACGGGATCACATCATTTGTTGAATGATCTGATTGACATGACCCATTCCGTTAGCTTAGCACCCGATCGTTTAGTATGTTGCTATTGCTTCCTTCATGACTTATACATGTTCCTATGACTATGAGATTATGCAACTCCCGTTTACCGGAGGAACACTTTGTGTGCTACCAAACGTCACAACGTAACTGGGTGATTATAAAGGTGCTCTACAGGTGTCTCCAAAGGTACTTGTTGGGTTGGCGTATTTCGAGATTAGGATTTGTCACTCCGAATGTCGGAGAGGTATCTCTGGGCCCTCTCGGTAATGCACATCACTTAAGCCTTGCAAGCATTGCGACTAATGAGTTAGTTGCGAGATGATGTATTACGGAACGAGTAAAGAGACTTGCCGGTAACGAGATTGAACTAGGTATTGGATACCGACGATCGAATCTCGGGCAAGTAACATACCGATGACAAAGGGAACAACGTATGTTGTTATGCGGTCTGACCGATAAAGATCTTCATAGAATATGTAGGAACCAATATGGGCATCCAGGGCCCGCTATTGGTTATTGACCGGAGACGTGTCTCGGTCATGTCTACATTGTTCTCGAACCGTAGGGTCCGCACGCTTAAGGTTTCGATGACAGTTATATTATGAGTTTATGAGTTTTGATGTACCGAAGGAGTTCGGAGTCCCGGATGAGATCGGGGACATGACGAGGAGTCTCGAAATGGTCGAGACGTAAAGATCGATATATTGGACGACTATATTCGGAGTTCGGAAAGGTTCCGAGTGATTCGGGTATTTTTCGGAGTACCGGAGAGTTACGGGAATTCGTATTGGGCCTCATTGGGCCATACGGGAAAAGAGAGAAAGGGCCTAAAGGGTGGCCGCACCCCTCCCCTTTGGCTAGTCCGAATTGGACTAGGGAGGGGGGGCGCCCCTTTCCTTCCTTCTCCTTCTCTCTTCCCTTTCCTTCTCTCCTACTCCTACTATATGGAAGGGTTCCTAGTTGGACTAGGAAAGGGGGAATCCTACTCCCGGTGGGAGTAGGACTCCCCTAGGGCGCGCCATAGAGAGGGCCGGCCCTCCCCCTCCTCCACTCCTTTATATACGGGGGTAGGGGCACCCCATAGACACAAGTTGATCATTGAGATCGTTCCTTAGCCGTGTGCGGTGCCCCCCTCCACGATATTACACCTCAGTCATATTGTAGCGGTGCTTAGGCGAAGCCCTGCGATAGGAGAACATCAAGATCGTCACCACGCCGTCGTGCTGACGGAACTCCTCCCCGCGCCTCTGCTGGATCGGAGATCGGGGTGTGTCATCGAGCTGTATGCGTGTCAAGAACTCGGAGGTGCCGGAGTAACGGTGCTTGGATCGGTCGAACCGGGAGGACGTACGACTACTTCCTCTACGTTGCGTCAACGCTTCCGCTTCGGTCTACGAGGGTACGTAGACAACACTCTCCCCTCTCGTTGCTATGCATCACCATGATCTTGCGTGTGCGTAGGAATTTTTTTGAAATTACTACGTTCCCCAACAGTGGCATCAGAGCCTAGGTTTTTATGGTTTGATGTTATATGCACGAGTAGAACACAAGTGAGTTGTGGGCGATATAAGTCATACTGCTTACCAGCATGTCATACTTTGGTTCGGCGGTATTGTTGGATGAAGCGGCCCGGACCGACATTACGCGTACGCTTACGCGAGACTGGTTTTACCGCCGTGCTTTGCACACAGGTGACTAGCGGGTGTCAGTTTCTCCAACTTTAGTTGAACCGAGTGTGGCTACGCCCGGTCCTTGCGAAGGTTAAAACAGCATCAACTTGACAAACTATCGTTGTGGTTTTGATGCGTAGGTGAGATTGGTTCTTGCTTAAGCCCGTAGCAGCCACGTAAAACTTGCAACAACAAAGTAGAGGACGTCTAACTTGTTTTTGCAGGGCATGTTGTGATGTGATATGGCCAAGACATGATGCTATATTTTATTGTATGAGATGATCATGTTTTGTAACCGAAGTTATCGGCAACTGGCAGGAGCCATATGGTTGTCGCTTTATTGTATGAAATGCAAACGCCCTGTAATTGCTTTACTTTATCACTAAGCGGTAGCGATAGTCGTAGAAGCAATAGATGGCGTAAACGACAACGATGCTACGATGGAGATCAAGGTGTCGCGCCGGTGACGATGGTGATCATGATGGTGCTTCGGAGATGGAGATCACAAGCACAAGATGATGATGGCCATATCATATCACTTATATTGATTGCATGTGATGTTTATCCTTTATGCATCTTATCTTGCTTTGATTGACGGTAGCATTTTAAGATGATCTCTCACTAAAAATTATCAAGAAGTGTTCTCCCAGAGTATGCACCGTTGCCAAAGTTCGTCGTGCCCAGACACCACGTGATGATCGGGTGTGATAAGCTCTACGTCCATCTACAACGGGTGCAAGCCAGTTTTGCACACGCAGAATACTCAGGTTATACTTGACGAGCCTAGCATATGCAGATATTGCCTCGGAACACGGAGACCGAAAGGTTGAGCGTGAATCATATAGTAGATATGATCAACATGAGATGTTCACCATTGAAAACTAATCCATTTCACGTGATGATCGGTTATGGTTTAGTTGATTTGGATCACATGATCACTTAGATGACTAGAGAGATGTCTGTCTAAGTGGGAGTTCTTAAGTAATATGATTAATTGAACTTAAATTTATCATGAACTTAGTCCTGGTAGTATTTTGCAAATTATGTTGTAGATCAATAGCTCGCGTTGTTGCTTTCATATGTTTGTTTTTGATATGTTCCTAGAGAAAATTGTGTTGAAAAATGTTAGTAGCAATATTGCGGATTCGATCCGTGATCGGAGGTTTATCCTCATTGCTGCACAGAAGAATTATGTCCTTAATGCACCGCTAGGTGACAGACCTATTGCAGGAGCAGATGCAAACGTTATGAACGTTTGGCTAGCTCAATATGATGACTACTTGATAGTTTAAGTGCACCATGCTGAACAGCTTAGAATCGGGACTTCAAAGACGTTTTGAACGTCATGGACCATATGAGATGTTCCAGGAGTTGAAGTTAATATTTCAAGCAAATACCCGAGTTGAGAGTATGAAGTCTTCAACAAGTTCTATAGCTAAAAGATGGAGGAGAATCGCTCAACTAGTGAGCATGTGCACAGATTGTCTGGGTACTACAATCGCTTGAATCAAGTGGGAGTTAATCTTCCAGATAAGATAGTGATTGACAGAATTCTCTAGTCACCATCACCAAGTTAGTAGAACTTCGTGATGAACTATAGTATGCAAGGGATGACGAAAATGATTCCCGAGTTCTTCGTGATGTTGAAATCGACGAATGTAGAAATCAAGAAAGAGCATCAAGTGTTGATGATTGACAAGACCACTAGTTTCAAGAAAAGGGCAAAGGGAAAGAAAGGGAACTTCAAGTGGAAAGACAAGCAAGTTGTCACTGCCGCGAATAAGCTCCAAGCTGGCCCAAAGCCTGAAACTGAGTGCTTACACTGCAAAGGAAATGGTCACTGGAAGCGGAAATGCCCTGAATATTTGGTGGATAAGAAGGATGGCAAAGTGAACAAAGGTATATTTGATATACATGTTATTGATGTGTACTTTACTAGTGTTTATAGCAACCCCTCGGTATTTGGTACTGGTTCAGTTGCTAAGAGTAGTAACTCGAAATGGGAGTTGCAGAATAAATAGAAACTAGTTAAGGGTGAAGTAACGATGTGTGTTGAAAATAGTTTCAAGATTGATATGATCATCATCGCACACTCCCTATACTTTCGGGATTAGTGTTTAACCTAAATAAATGTTATTTGGTGTTTGCGTTGAGCATGAATATGATTTGACCGTGTTTATTGCAATACGGTTATTCATTTAAGTAAGAGAATAAACTGTTGTTCTGTTTACATGAATAAAACCTTATATGGTTACACACCCAATGAAAATTGGATCTCGATCGTAGTGATACACATATTCATAATATTGAAACCAAAAGATGCAAAGTTAATAATGATAGTGCAACTTATTTGTGGCACTGCCGTTTAGGTCATATTGGTGTAAAGCGCATGAAGAAACTCCATGCTGATGGGATTTTGGAATCACTTGATTATGAATCACTTGATGCTTGCGAACCATGCCTCATGGGCAAGATGACTAAAACTCCGTTCTCCGGAACAAGTGGAGCGAGCAACTGACTTATTGGAAATAATACATACTGATGTATGCGATCTGATGAGTGTTAAGGCTCGCGGCAGGTATCGTTATTTTCTGACCTTCACAAATGATTTGAGCAGATATGGGTATATCTACTTGATGAAACATAAGTCTAAAATAGTTGAAAGGTTCAAAGAATTTCAGAGTGAAGCGGAAAAATCATCGTAACAAGAAAAATAAAGTTTCTACGATCTGATCGCGGAAACAAATATTTGAGTTACGAGTTTGGTCTTCAATTAAAACAATGTGGAATAGTTTCACAAATTCATGCCACCTGGAACACCACATCATAATGGTGTGTCCAAACGTCATAACCGTACTTTATTGGATATAGTACAATCTATGATGTTTATTACCGATTTACCAATATCATTTTGGGATCATGCGTTAGAGACAGCTGCATTCACGTTAAAAAAAGGGGCACCATCTAAAGTCCGTTGAGACGACAAAATATGAACTGTGGTTTAGCAAGAAACCCAAGTTGTCGTTTCTTAAAGTTTGAGGTTGTAATGCTTATATGAAAAAGTTTCATCCTGATAAGCTCAAACCCAAATCGGAGAAATGTGTCTTCATAGGATACCCAAAGGAGACAGTTGGGTACACCTTCTATCACAGATCCGAAGGCAAGACATTCGTTGCTAAGAATGGATCCTTTCTAGAGAAGGAGTTTCTCTCGAAAGAAGTGAGTGGGAGGAAAGTAGAACTTGATGAGGTAACAGTACTAGCTCCCTTATTGGAAAGTAGTTCATCACAGAAATTGGTTCCTGTGACACCTACACCAATTAGTGAGGAAGTTAATGATGATGATCATAAAACTTCAGATCAAGTTGTTACTGAACTTCGTAGATCAACCAGAGTAAGATCCGCACCAGAGTGGTACGGTAATCCTGTTCTGGAAGTCATGTTACTAGACCATGATAAAACTACGAACTATGAGGAAGCGATGATGAGCCCAGATTCCGCAAAATGGCTTAAGGTCATGACATCTGAGATGGGATCCATGTATGAGAACAAAGTGTGGACTTTGGTGGAGTTGACCGATGATCGGCAAGCCATATTGTATAAATGGATCTTCAAGAGGAAGACGGACGCTGATACTAGTGTTACTATCTACAAAGCTAGACCTGTCGAAAAAGGTTTTTGACAAAGTTCAAGATGTTGACTACAATGAGATTTTCTCAACTGTAGCGATGCTTAAGTCTGTCCGAATCATGTTAGCAATTGCCACAATTTATGAAATTTGGCAAATGGATGTAAAAACTGCATTCCTGAATGGGTTTCTGGAGGAAGAGTTGTATATGATGCAACCAGAAGGTTTTTTCGATCCAAAGGGAGCTAACAAAGTGTGCAAGCTCCAGTGATCCATCTATGGACTGGTGCAAGCATCTCGGAGTTGGAATATACGCTTTGATGAGTTGATCAAAGCATATAGTTTTATACAGACTTATGGTGAAGCCTGTATTTACTAGAAAGTGAGTGGGAGCACTACAGCATTTCTGATAAGTATATGTGAATGACATATTGTAGATCGGAAATAATGTAGAATTATTCTGCAAAGCATAAAGGAGTGTTTGAAAGGAGTTTTTCAAAGAAAGACCTCGGTGAAGCTACTTACATAATGAGCATCAAGATCTATAGAGATAGATCAAGACGCTTGATAAGTTTTTTCAATGAGTACATACCTTGACAAGATTTTGAAGTAGTTCAAAATGGAACAGTCAAAGAAAGAGTTCTTGCCTGTGTTACAAGGTGTGAAATTGAGTAAGACTCAAAACCCGACCACGGCAAAAGATAGAAAGAGAATGAAAGTCATTCCCTATGCCTTGGCCATAGGTTCTATAAAGTATGCCATGCTGTGTACCAGATCTATTGTATACCCTACACTGAGTTTGGCAAGGGAGTACAATAGTGATCTAGGAGTAGATCACTGGACATTGGTCAAAATTATCCTTAGTGGAATAAGGATATGTTTCTCGATTATGGAAGTGACAAAAGGTTCGCCGTAAAGGGTTACGTCGATGCAAGTTTTGACACCGATCTGGATGACTCTAAGTCTCGATCTAGATACATATTGAAAGTGGGAGCAATTAGCTAGAGTAGCTCCGTGCAGAGCATTGTAGACATAGAAAATTGCAAAATACATAACGGATCTGAATGTGAAAGACCCGTTGACTAAGATTCTCTCACAAGCAAAACATGATCACACCTTAGTAATCTTTAAGTGTTAATCACATAGCGATGTGAACTAGATTACTGAATCTAGTAAACCCTTTGGATGTTGGTCACATGGTGATGTGAACTATGGGTGTTAATCACATGATGATGTGAACTATCGATGTGAATCACATGGTGATGTGATCTAGATTATTGACTCTAGTGCAAGTGGGAGACTGAAGGAAATATGCCCTAGAGGCAATAATAAAGTTATTATTTATTTCCTTATATCATGATAAATGTTTATTATTCATGCTAGAATTGTATTAACCGGAAACATAATACATGTGTGAATATATAGACAAACAGAGTGTCACTAGTATGCCTCTACTTGACTAGCTTGTTAATCAAAGATGGTTATGTTTCCTAACCATGGACAAAGAGTTGTTATTTGATTAACGGGATCACATCATTGGTTGAATGATCTGATTGACATGACCCATTCCGTTAGCTTAGCACCCGATCGTTTAGTATGTTGCTATTGGTTCCTTCATGACTTATACATGTTCCTATGACTATGAGATTATGCAACTCCCGTTTACCGGAGGAACACTTTGTGTGCTACCAAACGTCACAACGTAACTGGGTGATTATAAAGGTGCTCTACAGGTGTCTCCAAAGGTACTTGTTGGGTTGGCGTATTTCGAGATTAGGATTTGTCACTCCAAATGTCGGAGAGGTATCTCTGGGCCCTCTCGGTAATGCACATCACTTAAGCCTTGCAAGCATTGCAACTAATGAGTTAGTTGCGAGATGATGTATTACGGAACGAGTAAAGAGACTTGCCGGTAACGAGATTGAACTAGGTATTGGATACCGACGATCGAATCTCGGGCAAGTAACATACCGATGACAAAGGGAACAACGTATGTTGTTATGCGGTCTGACCGATAAAGATCTTCGTAGAATATGTAGGAACCAATATGGGCATCCAGGTCCCGCTATTGGTTATTGACCAGAGACGTGTCTCGGTCATGTCTACATTGTTCTCGAACCGTAGGGTCCGCACGCTTAAGGTTTCGATGACAGTTATATTATGAGTTTATCAGTTTTGATGTACCGAAGGAGTTCGGAGTCCCGGATGAGATCGGGGACATGACGAGGAGTCTCGAAATGGTCGAGACGTAAAGATCGATATATTGGACGACTATATTCGGAGTTCGGAAAGGTTCCGAGTGATTCGGGTATTTTTCGGAGTACCGGAGAGTTACGGGAATTCGTATTGGGCCTCATTGGGCCATACGGGAAAAGAGAGAAAGGGCCTAAAGGGTGGCCGCACCCCTCCCCTTTGGCTAGTCCGAATTGGACTAGGGGGGGGGGGGGCGCCCCTTTCCTTCCTTCTCCTTCTCTCTTCCCTTTCCTTCTCTCCTACTCCTACTATATGGAAGGGTTCCTAGTTGGACTAGGAAAGGGGGAATCCTACTCCCGGTGGGAGTAGGACTCCCCTAGGGCGCGCCATAGAGAGGGCCGGCCCTCCCCCTCCTCCACTCCTTTATATACGGGGGTAGGGGCACCCCATAGACACAAGTTGATCATTGAGATCGTTCCTTAGCCGTGTGCGGTGCCCCCCTCCACGATATTACACCTCGGTCATATTGTAGCGGTGCTTAGGCGAAGCCCTGCGACAGGAGAACATCAAGATCGTCACCACGCCGTCGTGCTGACGGAACTCCTCCCCACGCCTCTGCTGGATCGGAGATCGGGGTGTGTCATCGAGCTGTACGCGTGTCAAGAACTCGGAGGTGCCGGAGTAACGGTGCTTGGATCGGTCGAACCGGGAGGACGTACGACTACTTCCTCTATGTTGCGTCAACGCTTCCGCTTCGGTCTACGAGGGTACGTAGACAACACTCTTCCCTCTCGTTGCTATGCATCACCATGATCTTGCGTGTGCATAGGAATTTTTTTGAAATTACTACGTTCCCCAACAACAAGGTCAGTGTTCGGGTCTATCGCCGTGGATGTTGAAGCCCCCAGGGCGGCGTCTATCCGCCGGCCCTCGGTCTGGGCGACCGGCTCCGGGCTAATGGCCGAAGCGGATCCGCGTGCGGCCACCAAGGCACTGTCCGGCGGCAGAGCTAGATCGTGCCCATCGTTACAGTGCGGCGCGCTTGGCTGTGGCTCGAGTCCGTCGAAGATCAAGTCTCCGCGGACATCGGCCGTGAAGTTTAAGCTTCTGAATCTGACTTGACGGCCAGGGGCGTAGCTTTCGATCTGCTCCAGATGGCCAAGTGAATTGGCCCGCAATGCGAAGCCGCCGAATACGAAGATCTGTCCGGGGAGAAAAGTCTCACCCAGGACAGCGTTGTTGGTTCAAGATGCCATCAAGCCTATCGGTGACGGCACATAGGAACTCTCAATGAAAGCACCAATGTCGGTGTCAAAACCGGCGGATCTCGGGTAGGGGGTCCCGAACTGTGCGTCTAGGCGGATGGTAACAGGAGACAAGGGACACGATGTTTTACCCAGGTTCGGGCCCTCTCGATGGAGGTAAAACCCTACGTCCTGCTTGATTAATATTGATGATATGGGTAGTACAAGAGTAGATCTACCACGAGATCAAGGAGGCTAAACCCTAGAAGCTAGCCTATGGTATGATTGTTGTAATGTATGTTGTGTCCTACGGACTAAAGCCCTCTGGTTTATATAGACACCGGAGAGGCTAGGGTTACACAGAGTCGGTTACAATGGTAGGAGATCTACATATCCGTATTGCCAAGCTTGCCTTCCACGCCAAGGAAAGTACCTTCCGGACACGAGCCGGAGTCTTCAATCTTCTATCTTTGTAGTCTTGGAGTCCGGCGGATAATGATAGTCCGGCTGTCCGGACACCCCCTAGTCCAGGACTCCCTCACCGGCCCTAGGAGGGGGCGCGCCAAGTGTGGAGTATTACTAGGACTCCCTAGTCCTAGTAGGATTCCACCTCCCTTGTTGGAGTAGGAGAAGGGGAAACATGGGGAGAGGAAGAAGGAAAGAGGGGCTGCGCCCCTTGTCCAATTCGGACCAGAGGGGGGGGGGCGCAGGCTTCCTTCCTTTTGGCCTCTCTCCTCTATTCCCATATGGCCCAATAAGGCCCATATACTCCCCGGCGAATTCCCGTAACTCTCCGGTACTCCGAAAAATACCCGAATCACTCGGAACCTTTCCGAACTCCGAATATAGTCGTCCAATATATCGATATCTACGTCTCGGCCATTTCGAGACTCCTCGTCATGTCCCCGATCTCATCCGGGACTCCGAACTCCTTCGGTACATCAAAACTCATAAACTCATAATATAACTATCATCGAAACGTTAAGCGTGCGGACCCTACGGGTTCGAGAACTATGTAGAAATGACCTAGAACTATTCTCGGTCAATAACCAATAGCGGAACCTGGATGCCCATATTGGCTCCTACATATTCTACGAAGATCTTTATCGGTCAAACCGCATAACAACATACGTTGTTCCCTTTGTCATCGGTATGTTACTTACCCGAGATTCGATCGTCGGTATCCAATACCTAGTTCAATCTTGTTACTGGAAAGTCTCTTTACTGATTACGTAATGCATCATTCCGTAACTAACTCATTAGCTACATTGCTTGCAAGGCTTATAGTGATGTGCATTACCGAGAGGGCCCAGAGATACCTCTCTGACAATCGGAGTGACAAAACCTAATCTCGAAATACGCCAACCCAACATGTACCTTTGGAGACACCTGTAGTACTCCTTTATAATCACCCAGTTACGTTGTGACATTTGGTAGCACCCAAAGTGTTCCTCCGGTAAACGGGAGTTGCATAATCTCATTGTTACAGGAACATGTATAAGTCATGAAGAAAGCAGTAGCAATATACTAAACGATCAAGTGCTAGGCTAACGGAATGGGTCATGTCAATCACATCATTCTCCTAATGATGTGATCTCGTTAATCAAATGACAACACATGTCTATGGCTAGAGAACTTAACCATCTTTGATTCACGAGCTAGTCAAGTAGAGGCATACTAGTGACACTATGTTTGTCTATGTATTCACACATGTATTATGTTTCCGGTTAATACAATTCTAGCATGAATAATAAACATTTATCATGAAATAAGGAAATAAATAATAACTTTATTGTTGCCTCTAGGGCATATTTCCTTCAGTTCCACTCACCAAAGGCGCTTCACTGCCCGGCAATGGCGCCAGAAAAGAGTCTTTATGACCCACAAGTATAGGGATCTATTGTACTACTTTCGATATGTAAGAGTGTCGAACCCAATGAGGGGCAGAAGGAAATGACAAGCGGTTTTCAGTAACGTATTCTCTCCAAGCACTGAAATTGTAGGTAACAGATAGTTTTGTGATAAGATAATTTGTAATGGGTAACAAGCAATGAAAGTAAATAGGTGCAGCAAGGTGTCCCAATCCTTTTTGTAGCAAAGGACAAGCCTGGACAATTTCTTATAATGAGAAAAGCGCTCCCGAGGACACATGGGAATTATCGTCAAGCTAGTTTCATCACGCTCATACGTTTTGCGTTCGTTACTTTGATAATTTGATATGTGGGTGGACCGGTGCTTGGGTACTGCCCTTTCTTGGACAAGCATCCCACTTATGATTAACCCCTACTGCAAGCATCCGCAACTACAAAAGAAGTATTAAGGTAAACCTAACCATAGCATGAAACTAGTGGATCCAAATCAGCCCCTTACGAAGCAACACATAAACTAGGGTTTAGGCTTCTGTCAATCTAGCATCCATCATCTACTTATTACTTCTCAATGCGTTCCTCTAGGCCCAAATAATGGTGAAGTGTCATGTAGTCTACGTTCACATAACACTACTAGAGGAGAGACAACATACAACTCATCAAAATATTGAATGAATACCAAATTCACATGACTACTAATAGCAAGACTTCAACCATGTCCTCAGGAACAAACGTAACTACTCACAAAGCATATTCATGTTCACGATCAGAGGAGTATTAATATGCATTAAGGATCTGAACATATGATCTTCCACCAAGTAAACCAATTAGCATCAACTACAAGGAGTAATCAACACTACTACTAGCAACCCACAGGTACCAATTTGTGGTTTTGATAGAAGATTGGATACAAGAGATGAACTAGGGTTTTGAGAGAGGATGGTGCTGGTGAAGATGTTGATGGAGATTGACCCCCTCCCGATGAGAGGATCGTTGGTGATGACGATGGTGATGATTTCCCCCTCCCGGAGGGAAGTTTCCCCGGCAGAAAAGCTCCGCCAGATCCCTAGATTGGTTCTGCCAAGGTTCCGCCTCGTGGCGGCGGAGTTTCGTCCCGTAAGCTTGCTTATGATTTTTTCCAGGGTAAAAGCCTTCATATAGCATAAGATGGGCACCGGAGGGCCACCAGGGGGCCAGGAGATAGGGGGTGGACCCAGTAGGGGGGGCGTGCCCCCCACCCTCGTGGCCAGAGTGTGGCCCCCCTCTAGTACTTTCTTTGCTCAATAATTCTTATAAATTACAAAAATGACTTTTGTGGAGTTTTAGGACTTTTGGAGATGTGCAAAATAGGTTTCCAATATTTTCTCCCTTTCCAGCGAATGCATCGTACGATGAGCCAAAGCGGCACATAGATCTTTCTGGGAAGAGAAACATCATGGGAGTGGATGACAAGACAGACAAGTCAGAAGATTATGAAAAGTTTGATGAAATTGCTCCATTCATAGTGAATATTGACCCGAGCATCCCGTTAAATGATGAAGATTTTCCATGGTTACGGCGCAAAGGGACACACGCGAAGAAAAAGTTTCACACCCAAAGATCTGGGATGTGATCGGCTTCACTATCATCACTTTCTTCTGTGTTTCACACCCAGGAGGGAATGTCTGTAATAGTTAGGGTAGTTATGTGTTTTGGCATTTGAAACGCGAAGAAATTTTATGTGCAAACAAATTCTTTTCATGCATTTACTGATTTTTTTTCCAGCTAAATGACCCTGAAATTGAAAAGCAATTCAGATGAACTCAGAAAAGGTTGAAAGTTGGCATGGTATAATAATTTCATATAAATAGCATGTGCACGAAAGTAGAGAGGGTTACGACAAAAACTGGATGCACTTCGTGTACAAAATGGACAATCTCATTCGAAGTATCAGGGTTTCCGACGAAAACTGAACTGTTACAAAGGCATTTCATTTTTTAAATAACCTAAGCATTACTAAATTGAATATAATGATAAAACACACTAATATTGAACATAAGAAAAAAGAATCACTGGAAAAACTTTTTTCAAAGTTAAGTTATTCACAAACTAGTGATTCACACAAATTTCAAATAATTCAAAATTTAAACTATTCAAATTTGAAATCTACCGGCACTAAGAGAAAGTTTGTAATTTTTTGTACCTAAAGCAAAAAATATTCACAAAGAAACTCTAAATACAACAAAAAACAACTCAAAAATAAATAAAACAAAAAAAAATAAAGCAAAAAAAGCCTGCCTACTGGGCCAAAGCGGCCTGCATACGACCAGCGATACGACCTTTCATTGGGCCAAGATGCAGGCCCGTGAAGGCCCAGTAGGCCCACAAGGCGAGGAGGACAGGTAGGCCCAGTAGGCCTAAATAGGAGAGGAGGTCGAGAGAGCTACCACACTGGGGCTTATAAACCAGTGCGGTAGCCCCTCGACTAGCGAGGTGGGACTAAACTTGCCGCACCGCACCGGCGCCAGCGCACCCCCTTTAGTACCGGGTCGTGGCACAAACCGGTACTAAAGGGGGGGCCTTTAGTACGGGTTTGTGCCACGACCCGGTACTAAAGGGGGTCGCTTCCCGCCGCTTGGTCTGGCCAAAACAGACCTTTAGTACCGGTTGGTGGCACCAACCGGTACTAAAGGTGCCTTCCATATAAATAAACACTTCAAAATTTCGTCAGTTTCTCATCTCCCTCTGCTTCTTCTCCTCTGCACCGTCGCCGCCCCCGTCGCCGCCTCGACCCTGTCGTCGCCGCCCCCGTCGTCGCCGCCCCCGTCCCCGTCGTCGCCGCCCCCGTCGCCGCCCCGTCCCCGTCGTCAGCACCCCGTCCCCGTCGTCGCCGCCCCGTCCCCGTCGTCGCCGCCTCGTCGCCGCGCGCCCCGTCGCCGCCCCCGTCGCCGCCCCGGCCCGTACGTCCCCGTCCCCGTCGTTGCCGCCCCGTCGTCGCCGCGCCCGTCGCCGTCCCCGTCGCCGCGCGCCCCCCGTCGCCTCTCGCCTAGCCGGCCGGTGAGCGCGCGCACACACACAAACATTGTAGAAATTGTTAAGATTTGTTAGAATTGTTAGATTTGTTAGAATAGTTAGAAATGTTGGAATTGTTAGATTTGTTAGAAATGTTTGAAATTGTAGAAATTTTTCTGTTTTTTAGTTATAGAAATATATAGTTATAAAAAAGTTAGAATTGTTAGAAATTTTTCTGTTTTTTAGTTATAGAAATAGTTATAAAAATGTTAGTTATATATATAGAAATGTTATAATTTTTTTCTGTTTTTTAGTTCTAAAATATTAGAAATGTTATAGAAATGTTAGTTATATATAGCATTGTTAGAAATGTTATAGAAATGTTAGTTATATATATAGAAATATTAGAAATTTTAGTTATCAAAATCCAATCATTAAAAAAATGTTACTTTTTGCGGGCATATAGCTAGTATTTGTTCTCGACGATGCCCGGCCCGCATCCTCGTCGTCGACCCGTCCGCGACGACGTCCAGCCGACCCATGTCCGGGACTGGGCTCCGCCAGGCTGGCACTAGGAGGTGCTGCTTGGAGGGGCGCGCCGCTTGACGAGGAACCCGGCCACGGGTCCAGTCGTCGACCGTGATCTCGTTTGGTGGCGTTCGCATGGGCCAGTTTCGGTGCGGAGGGACCCGGCCCCGCCGGAGGTGGTACGTCGCCGTGTCAGGGAGGAGGACGAGCACGTCCATCGCTACATGGTTGCATTAGAGGGCGGCAGGTTCTCCAATACGTGGCAGTATCTTCGGGGATCTCACTTCAGCTATGATCCTGTGAGGGTTCCTTCTCTTTGGGTGTCCACTGCCCGCGCCGGAGGAACCGCGAGTGTCCTAGATTCTT
This sequence comes from Triticum timopheevii, assembly GCA_963921465.1. NCBI lineage: Eukaryota > Viridiplantae > Streptophyta > Magnoliopsida > Poales > Poaceae > Triticum > Triticum timopheevii. Next base: position 1,295,762 of record OY997272.1, on the reverse strand, counting down.
CTGTAGTATTCGATCTTTATTAGCTAATAGCCAGTGATGTACTTTTCTATATTATATATTATTTGAGACGATGTATTCGAGATTATATCTATTATTCTGGACGATGTATTCGAGATTATATCTATTATTCTGGACGATGTATTCGAGATTATATCTATTATTCTGGACGATGTATTCGAGATTATATCTATTATTCTGGACGATGTATTCGAGATTATATCTATTATTCGAGATTTGAATACTAAATTGTTTTATATTTCTTTTGGATTAGTTAAACAAAAGTTATGGTAGACAATACCGACAGAGAGGGAGAACAGACCATGTTCGATATGATACGCGGGGCAGATGATAATCAAAATGAAGAAGATTATGACGGCTCCGAATTTCTAAACAACACCGGAGAGGGTGATATGATATTCGATCACGACGAAGTCATGAATGATTATGACGATGACGAAGAACATGATCCTGAAACAACAAACACCGACGAGGTATATATATATATTTATATAAGCAGGCATCTGGTGATCATCACATGTTTTAAATGACTTGAAGATATATTAGCGAATCGATCTTTGTTCTTTCAGCCGTCCGGATCAAGCAAATCTTCAGAAAAAAGGACGAAACGAGGCCCGAACAAAAAGTTGAAGCCGGGCGTAAAGTACAATATCGAGTCATGCGACCCTACTGGCAAACCAATAGCGCCTAAGAAGATTGCGAACAAGTTCGTTCGTCAGTGCGGAGTTCTTGTGAAGGACCAACTCCCGATCAAACTTCAAGAATGGAGGGCGCCAGCAAAGCCACGTCCAGATTTTACTTATGTCGACAAGAATCAAAAAGATCTCCTTTGAGATACTCTCATGGAACATTTCACCCTACTAGATCATTTCACAGAAGCAGATGTGCAGAAAGTCAAAGAGGCTGCTCTTAAGATGATGGCGAATGCATTCAAGAACTACAAGAATGGTGAATGGAACAAGTACGTCAGCGGAGGAAGGAAGACTCCAGTATTCAAGGGAACACTGGAGAACCAACGTGATCATTGGGCCGATTTCGTGAAATTCAAGGATTCGGAATTAGCTAAGGAACGGCCGAGAATAAACAAGAAGAATGCCGAAAAGAAGGATAAGTTCCATAAGCTGGGGCCAGGTGGCTATGCGGTGGCAATGCCTAAGTGGGATAAGTCTGAGAAAGAGATGGAGGATGCAGGTGTCACTCCGGTTACTAAGAGCTGGCCCGTCAGGGTCAGGACTTGGTTCTATGCGCATGGGGGGGAGTTGGACCGGGAGACAGGAAAAGTTTCGACGAGGGCAAGTCTGAAGGGAGCCGATGATGCGATACTTGTTGCAATAGAAGAGGCACGAACGGGGGTGTTCCAACCCAACAGAGAGAACGACGAGCTTACGCGTGCCCTGGGAAATCCTGAACACCCGGGAAGAACACGAGGCAAGGGCGCTATTCTGTAGTATGAGGGGTTTTCAGACTGGAACACCGACTACAGAACCCGTGCGAGAAAGAAGATTACGCAGGAGAAGAAGAGGAAGATGGAGGAGGAGCAGAGGAAGCGGGACTATGAACGCCTTCAAGGCCTAGAAGCAAGTCAAGCGGAATTGGCAGTCAAATTCCAGCGGCAGCAGGAGCAGATCGACTCACTTACCCATCAAAGGGGGTCTCAACAGCTGCAGCAGCTAGCGGATGATCCAGCATTGGATAGCACCGGCCCATCCATGCCGAGAAGCAGCGTGGGTTCCGTCCCGGACGACCCAATGCTGGGTAGATACCCCGTGGATGACATCACGGAGAACACTAACTGCGAGCTACACTACAAAATGAAGAACATATCCATGAAGGTGGCGGACGGCTCTGCTTTCACAAATCCCCCCGAGGCAACCTTCCATGGCAACCCGATTACAGCGGGCTATGCTCGTGTCGTGGTTGATGATGTGTTGGACCCATATTCGGGGCTACAGCTTGACATTGCTGGAGGTGACGGCGAGCGCTTTCTCGGAGAGGCCAAACATCGTATCATCCTATGGAAAAAGGATTGCATCATCTTTCCAAGGCCACCCACACCGCGTCACCCGAGTCCTCGTCGAAGTCCGCCACCGAGTCAGCAGACTCCCGCTCCTCCAAGTCCGGCAAAGTGTCAGGACAATCCTCCTCCTCCAAGTCCGGCAAAGTGTCAGGACAATCCTCCAAGTCCGCCACAGCGTCAGACGTCCACTCCTCCTCCAAGTCCGGCACAACCTCAGGCCACTCCTCCTCCTCGTCCAACTCAGTCCCGTCAGCCATCTCCGCCGCCTCAGCAATCGCAAAGACACCCCGCAGCTCTGGTGCGTAGCCGTACGAGTCGAGGTAGTACAGCTGGAAGTACAGGCGGAGGCAAGCGGTATAAATATGGTCCAAGCCTGAAGCCTCTTCCGCAGAGGTCTTATGACAAGTCCGAGGAGGAAATCACAGCCATATCGAAGGCCGAGGTGGAAGCCCATTTTGCACCAAAACCGCCACCGCCGCCAAGGGAGAAAGTCCCTGAGGAAACGATTGACCACTTCATTCGTATGGCTCAACCACCAGCTTCCAAGCCTGTTGACACAGACTATGAGCGCCACATCAGGAAGTTAAATTGAGCACGTCTACAAAGGGAGGCGAGCACGTCTACATCGGGATCGAGCAAACAAGAAGCAGCTGCCAAAAAATGCGGGAAAACCATTCTCCAGCTGGGAGAACAGGCGGCGCAATCGATCCCCTCGCTTGTTGTGCCAACAATAGGTGACAGTACGCGCCCCCAATATTATTGTGGGCAAACAATGCATGTTCCCGAGGTGGGCAATGTGGTAATAACGGAGGAGCATATAATGTGGGCTGAAGTTCTCAACATCACTGTTGGACAACTCCTCGAGATTGAGCCCATGCCTTTGCTTAGAGAGGATGAAGTAAATCGGCAATATGTCCGGGGCCAACCTTTGGTCGCGCCAGACAAGGTCAAGAACCTCCCAACGAGAATGTATGAATTGCATCAATGGTACATGAACATGACCAAGATTTCAGATCGAGTGTCCCTCATGGTGAATGTCAAGGAGGACCATTACTACCATGAGAAAGCTGGGTCCGTTGAGTATTTAGAACTGTTTCAGTTATACAATAAGGAAGCACTCGACAAATCTATCGTCAGTTGCTATTGTCTGTAAGTGATTTCTTTCTATAATTTAAGTCTCAAGCTAGTTGTAGTGATCCTTTTGAGATCAATCATTACCTGTAATTATCCTCACTATATATATTCTTTTCTGTGGTATTATGCAGGATGAAGATATATGAAATGAGAAAAGGTGGACGCTATGGCAGTGGGTTCATTGACCCAAACACCGTTAATGAATTCACATGGAAGATAAATGAACATCATGCAAAGGAAGTAGAGGACAGCATGCTAGAGTTCTTGAAGCGCCTCAAATACAATGAAGATATACTACTTCCTTACCACTTTGGGTGAGTCACACTGTCTTGTACTACAAATTCTCTGTTTTTGCCTACTAGCTATAGCTACATTTTTTGCTAACATATGCCCGCTTAATTAAGACATGTAAACGTGTGTGCATATGCAGATTTCACTGGGTCTTGTGTATCATTAAAGTTGACGCCGGAACAGTTGAAGTACTGTACTCTCTAGTCTAAAAAAAAACTGACTTTAACATCTTGTATGGGATAGTCAACAGGTAATTTCAATCATTATTAACCATATATCTCGGCCTATTTAGTTCGTCATTTCATGATATGAACTATTTAATAACCCCTTTATTCATTTTCTTTGTCGGCGGGCAGGGCTTGGGCAAGATTCATCAGCGTCACGCCCGGCCCGTGGAAACAAAAGCTTGAATGGTTACGACCCAAGGTAAGTAATTAAGTAGTACTATAGCTAGCTAGCTAGCTAGCTGCCATCTCTTTAATTATCATGCTTGATTAATTTTTATCTGATCAAATTCCATTCTCGTAAAGGCCCTGAAGCAGGCGCAGGGTACTGATCTGTGTGCATTCTGCGTTTGCGAGAATATTCGCATGATGGCGTCCGAAAGGAGCAGATCTCAAAGACAGCAATGGGTACGCTTGTCAGAACACTATTCACAATTTTTACACCATTATCGATATCTTGCTAGTCACACAACTAATACACATGCATATTGATCTCCTTCTTAACAGTTCAAAGAGGTGCGGGAGATGCTCATAGAAACGGAGCGCGTAGAAGCACTTCAAGAGGAAATAGCGGGATTTTTGCTCGACCAGGTCATAAATCCGAATGGAGAATTCTATTACCCGCTACCGCCCAAATGAAAACCACTTTCAATTGTCATCGTGCTCCGAAGGCATCAATTAGACTGGCTCCGAAGGCAACATTCATATGTAGGAGAAATTGTATATATCTGTACATGTGTGTATGTGTGAATTAATTAATATGGTGGTTTAATTTGTGAGACATTGATGTGATATATATATATGCATGATTGGTTCTACTAGAAAAATTATATATATATATATATATATATATATATATATATATATATATATATATAGATATATAGATATATATATATATATATATATATATATATATATATATATATATATATATATATATATATATATGCATAACGTGTACAATGTGTAGTATCGTAAAATACCAGCAAACGAAAAAGAACTAAAATGGAAACACAAAATTAAATGAAAAAGAAATCATAAAACCAAAAACCCTCCAAACCTTATAGTACCGGTTGGTGTTACCAACCGGTACTAAAGGGCTCCAGGCCCCCGGAGGTGGCTAGTGCCACGTGGTTGCCCTTTAGCACCGGTTCGTGCTGAACCGGTGCTAAAGGGGGGGGCCTTTAGTGACCACAAATTAGTGCCGGTTATGTAACCGGCACTATAGGTCCTTACGAACCGGTGCTAATGCCCTGTTCTGTACTAGTGCCTATATGGGACAAGGAGGACGCGGAGCGTGCCGAGCAAGGCCTACCGCCCCGCTTCGAGAAATACAGCGGTGACAAGCAGACCAGGAACTATGTCAGGGCCCGGTACAAGGAGGACCCAATAACAAAGGAGCTTACCACGGATCCGAAGACCAGGGCGCTTGAGCTTGTTCTGGTAAGGAATACACCCCCGCGTAATTAGCTCCATATGGTTGCACTCTAATTAATCCCCAATATTTCTAAATGGTTCATGTTCCTTCCGCAGGACAATGAAAGCAGTAGCGCGGGGTCGTCTAAGAGCTCCCCTTTCGACACCCCTTTAAATAGGGCGTTGAACGTAATGAAAAAGAAGGATAAGCTCGATAAGCCGACGTCAGCTGGTCGTGTGGCCGGCAAAGGCTTGTCCACAAAATGGGGGTCATACTATACCGCTGGTGTGCGGAAGGAGAAAAAGGCCAGCTCGGAAAGCCAGACGCGCGAGGTTGAAGCACTCAAGGCACAAGTGGCGCGGATTCCGGAGCTTGTCCAAGAGCAAGTGGAACAACAGCTGGGAACGAAGCTCAACGCCATGGTGCCTACGTTGATTCATCGGCTGACGACGTGGATTGCGGGCGGCCAAAAGGGGCCTCCCCCGGTTCCCAGCTTCACGGCCAGCAACTCGCACAGCGCGGCGGCGGCACCATTGGTGTCTCCGGCGGCGGCGCCATTGGTGTCTCCGGCGGCGGCGCCATTGGTGTCTCCGGCGGCGGCGCCATTGGTGTCTCCGGCGGAGGCGGTATTCGTGTCTCCGGCACCGGCACGGGCATTGGAGCATAATGCACCCGGGTGTACGCCGACCGGCACCTCGCCAGCAAGCGCCCCCTCCGTCAGTTGCACGCCCGCCGTTGGCGGTGCCTCGACATTAGCCGAGCTCGACGGCATCACGGTAACTAAGCCTCTCGGCCGATGACTTCATCTCCTTGCCTTTGACTGGGCATCCCTGACGCCCTATACATGTTTTCGCAGGGCACCGCCGACGTTCCTTGCACTCTTCTGCAATTCGTGGCCGCCGAGTTGGTCGATGTCGCCAAGGGCAGAATCGTTCAACCGGGCAACCCCATGTTCCACGGTAATCCGATGCCAACCACAATGTATAGGGTTGAAGCGGTCCGGGTGCTGCCAGGCTGCGACGAGCTGTTACCTCCGATTTGACCCGCTGGGGCCGACGAAGAAGATGAGATGACCCTCGGCACCTGCGTAAACTGGCCCCTGCTATGGCCGAAGAGCCAGATTCGTTTGGGGGCGGGGGACACCACCCCACAGACAAGACCGCCAGTCATGCCGGCGCCAAGCCATGGCAAGAACGCCGCGATGCTACCGGACCTGCCGGACATCCCTATGGCACAGGATCCGGACAGCCCTATGGCACAGGATCCGGACGGCGACGACAACGACGACGGTACATTTACCAAAGTTGACAAGTACTTTGCCGAACATGGGTACGCTGACGAGTTCTGCGGGCCTCTTTCTCAAGAACCCAGCCAAGACCACCGCGATCTAGCTGGTACGGCAGAGAAATCCAATTGCAACAAGCGTCGTTTGGCGTTCAGTTCTCAGGACAGGCCTCCAGCTCCCACCTTCACCGAGCCTCAGATAGCTGAGGCGCGAAATATTATCAGCCCCAACACGCTGAAGAAGGCGGTTTGTGAGCAGAACTCGGTCCCATTACAGGAGATCAAGAAGAAGGGCCGGAAACGAAAGACTAACAAGGGCGCCGGTGCGAGCCAGCCGGCACCGAGTTCGATCCGTGCTCAGGACGGGCCACCTTCACCTAAGGATATCTCGAGGAGGGTGCATGTGGCGGGTAGGGCGATGCTACCGCCAAATATGCTGAATGCTGCAACCGGTGCTATGCGGAGTCTGCACGACAGTGTTCTGATTTTGGAGAAGCGGCGTCTTAGAGAGAAGGATGTGGCATACCCGGTTTTCGTGGCCAAGGTGCCAGAGAGCAAGGGCTTTGTGGATGGCGACATCGGGGGTATGATCGTCCTGCGGTTTGATGACATCTTTGCTATGTTTAACCTTCATCCATTGCACTACACCTTCGTTCGGCTGTTTTCGCTGAGCATGCAGATGCGGATCATTAGAGACAATACCCCGGACATCGTGATAGTCGACCCCTTCTACATGCGTGCCAAGCACTTAAGCAGCGCTGGGGACCGCCAAGTTGCGAGCTCACACCTCGAAGGCGTCATTCTGGCAAACGCAGATAAGGATAACTTCCTTGTGCCTTACTTTCCCGAGTAAGTCATCCCTTAACCGCTTGGTAACATATTATTTCTTAGATTTCGATCGTTCTTTTTTTTTCTAACATTCCGTGTTCTGTGCAGTGACACACATTGCACACTCATCCTCTTAAGCCCGAAATATTCCATGGCCACGTATTTCGACCCGAACCGTAACTCCATGATAGACTACAAAAATGTGAAGAAAGTTCTTGATGATGTTCTCCCCGGCTACGCCCAATCTGGAGGCACCTTCACCAGGCCAGTTCGTAAGTACGGCAAGAACATCTTCTCACACAATACGAAGTTCTGCTGCGTCAAGCAGCCGCCTGGCGGTCAGAAGGATGCCTACTACGCCCTCCATCACATGCGGGCGATCGTAAGGGACCATCATCACCTTCTGCTACCAGATAATCTCAAAGATTGGGCCGCGAGCTTGTCGGCAGTCCAGGACGCGGACCTCAGACAAGAATTCTTTCGCATCTAGTCAGAGTTTGCGGACATCATCCATCAAGATGTCCTTCATACGTCGGGGCAGTTCTTCCTCAGATATCAACCGTCCAACAGTGAGATAGATGGAATGCTACAAATGCAGGGTGACAACGACCGCGATTTCATGACCATCGCGACAGACGGCGGCTTCATCCACGCTCCTGTCCGATGAGTCGAGTCGAAAGTAGTGATGTGTAGTTTTGAAACATTGATTGGCTCATGTTGTAATTAAACTTTAATAAATTCGTATGTCTCTTTGGTTTGGACGGTTGTTCAACTTAGATGTAATCGATGCTATTTATTAGTAGGACCATGAATCATGCTATTAATGTCTTGCTTTTCTCTTCCAATCCTTTTGTTGCATACTTACACATTGCTTATGTATTGTCTGTTGTTTGGCTTGTGCATAGAGATGCCGTCGTATGTCATGTACAAGGGTAAGGTTCCCGGAGTCTACGATGACTGGGAGGAGTGTCGGAGATAGGTTCACCGTTTCAGCGGTAACAGTTACAAAGGGTACGCCACTAGGGCGGAGGCCGAATCTAGATACGCCCGCTATCTAGCAGGAGAGAGGAGGGAGCGTTGGAGGAACCGGATGAAGACCAGTTTGATCGCGATGATGCTCATCGTGATGACCACAGCTCTCTTCTATGTGATGGTAGTTTAGATGATCGATATCGACTTGTAATGTGAAGGAAAACTCGGTACTCGCGGTCTTAAGACTTGTAATGTTTTATCTTTGTCCGGTCTTTTGAATCCGGAGACTAATATGATGAATTGTATTCGGAGACTAATCTTCTATTGTATTTGATGAATCTGATGTTGTTGTGTGCTGCTGTCTATATTCTATGCAATAATATATTTTGTAACCTGTGCAAAAATCAGAAAAGCAAAATAAAAAATAAACCTAATATTCATACTAATGGCGCACCACACAAGACACTAATGGCGCACTGTGATCATCACACTAATGGCGCATTAGCTGCTGGTGCGCCATTAGAATGCCAAAGCACATTTGTACATATGGCCCCCGGGAGGCATTCTAATGGCGCACTGCAGGCTATACTAATGGCGCACTACGTGGTGCGCCATTAGAACACCAGATACTAATGGCGCACCAGTAGTGCACCATTAGAATTTAATTCTAATGGCGTGATGCCAGTGGCGCACTAGTAGTGCGCCATTAGAAGGCAAATTCAGTGCGCCACTAGCATGCCTTTTCCTAGTAGTGTCCCAATGCCTTTGATAGGACTGGCAGAGGACATCCGGACAGGTAGACTGTCTGGCTCCCCTTCCCGAAGACCCAGCGAACGCCCGTTTAACGGGGCTGCTGGTCCCGGCACTTTACATGGTGCCGGAGAAGAAGGCCAAGAAGAAGGCCACGGGGACTCGAAGAAGTTCCCGGCGCCAGGTGATATCAGACTCATCGTCCGATGGCTCCGAGGCGGACTCCTCCCCCAAAGACGAGGAGGAGAAAGAGGACTCTCTCCCAGAGGAGGGAGAGAGGAAGAGGAAGGCTTCCCCAACGGGGAAGGCCGAAGGGTCCAAGAGGGGAAGGACCCATCCCTCGGACAGCTCCGCCAACGCCAACGTTGGCGACGAAGAGTGGCCCTCAAGGGCCAGGCCTCCGGCAAGATCGTAAGTATCCGGATTCCTGAATGATTTATAATTTATCTTTTGTGTCACATAGTGTCCTTCTAATGCCGCGTACTGCTATAGTCCGGCCGGTGATGATCTTCCCGCTTCATCGAGCGGGTCCTTGGCTCCGTCGGATGTGGATTCCATTCCGACCGCCTCCACCCCTCGTGATGCTGACGACGTCGAGGTGGGATCCCAGGAGGGGACCCATCAGGAGGAGGCTCCGGAGGTGCCGCAAGGCAGCCTCCCGGACTTTGCGCCGGACTCTGTGCCGGAACCCGGTTCCGGAGTTCGGCAGGCGGCCCCTTCTTAAGAATGGCAAGACCGTGACGCCGGCAGCCTCCGTCCAACCGGAGGCGCCAGACAACTTGTTGGAAGCGCTTAACGACGCTTCCATCAAGGAAGAACACCGCACTATCATGAGTGCGGTGATTCAGAAAGTTCAGCTCGCCAAGAGCGGGCTGACCGAAGCCTACAGTAGCCTTCTAACAGGCTTTGAGGTAAGAAGTTTAAAATATGTAATATAATACCGCATAGACAGTAGCCCCTGATGCTCGGTTCGGTGTTCGGAAAGAAAAACCGGACTGAGGATCTAAAAAAGATATACGCAGGAGTACTAAAAACCGGCGGATCTCGGGTAGGGGGTCCCGAACTGTGCGTCTAGGCGGATGGTAACAGGAGACAAGGGACACGATGTTTTTACCCAGGTTCGGGCCCTCTCGATGGAGGTAAAACCCTACTCCTGCTTGATTGATATTGATGATATGGGTAGTACAAGAGTGGATCTACCAAGAGATCAAGGAGGCTAAACCCTAGAAGCTAGCCTATGGTATGATTGTTGTAATGGTTGTGTTGTCCTACGGACTAAAACCCTCCGGTTTATATAGACACCAGAGAGGGGTAGGGTTACACAGAGTCGGTTACAATGGTAGGAGATCTACATACCCGTATCGCCAAGCTTGCCTTCCATGGCAAGGAAAGTCCCATCCGGACACGGGGCGGAGTCTTCAATCTTGTATCTTCATAGTCTTGGAGTCCGGCTGACGATGATAGTCCGGCTGTCCGGACACCCCCTAGTCTAGGACTCCCTCAGTAGCCCCTGAACCAGGCTTCAATGACGATGATTCCGGCGCGCATATTGTTCGGCATTGCAAGGCAGGTTCCCCCTCCGAATAATTCATAGAAGATTGTGAACACCAGGATAGTGTCCGGCTCTGCAAATAATTTCCACATTCCACCGTAGAGAGAATAATATGTACACAAGTTCAATCTGCTGACGTATTTTGTGGCATGACGTCACGCCACTACCAAGCCCTTACTTGAATCGTTTTTTATTATACCACCTCAGCGCGTTTAGCGAAGCGGTTTCCTTGGCACGTCTTGTCAAAGCAGAGATCGTGTTCCCCTTATTCCGGGATTCCCATCAATATGGACGTGGGTAACCCTACCGCGCCCATCGCCACGCCTCCTCCACCGAAGGCGGGTTCCAAACGGTCACGTAGTCGGCTCTTGGTATTCTCCCTCTTTATAATGGGACCAAGGCTTGTTTCTTTTCTTGAATCCTCAATCGAATCTACTCCTTGCCCCGAGTTCCAACACCCAAAGCCCCAGATTCGAGCGCTTCGGACCTCCAACAATGTCCGGCTCCGACCTACAGGGCCGGTGGATGCCCTCCTCTGTTACGGAAGAAGACGTGCTAAAGCTGCGAGAGGCCAAGTACTTGTCTTACGAGATTTCGCACAGGTTGCCCGCCGAAGGGCAAGTCATCCCCACCCCCGAGCCCGGCGAGTATGTCGTGTTTGTATCCCACCTCCGTCGGGGTTTAGGCTTCACGATGGATCCTTTTGTGAGAGGGATCATGTTTTATTATGGGTTGGAATTCCATGACTTGGCTCCGGAGTCCATCCTCCATATTTCTGCATTTATTGTCGTCTGCGAAGCCTTCCTCCGCGTCACCCCTCACTTTGGTTTGTGGCTTAAGACCTTCGACGTGAAGCCGAAGAGGATCGAGGGGCGTCAAGCAGAGTGCAGCGGGGCGGCTGTGAGCAGAAGGGTCGACGCTCCATGGCCTGAGGGCTCTTTCCAGGAGGAGCTCGGCTTATGGCAGCAGGAGTGGTTCTACATAACCGCTCCTAGGGGAAGCACACTAAAGCCGCCGCCCATCTTCTGCTCGGGCCCTCCACAGCGGCTGATGTCATGGGTCAGCCAAGGGCTCAACTGGGGGCCGCCAAAGGACGTGCCCCTATTGCAGCGCCGGATTCGAGACCTCCAAGCGAGGGAGATCGATCTGGTCATGGTGATGCAGGTCATGCTGATTAGGCGTGTCCTGCCCTACAAACGCCGCCCTCTCCGGCTGTGGGAGTTTAATCCGGAGGGACCACGGATTCTCCAACACTTCATGGGTATGACACCCGTGGAGATGTACAAATTATTCTTCTGATAACGAGAGGCGTGTCCGGAATTGACCGAGGACGCCGGCCTAAGCCGCAATCGCCCGGATACACAAGTAAGTAGCTCCGTGTCCGGACATACCGTTTGTTTGCCTTTCTATGATTCGCCTTTTGACCAATTTCCTTCTAAACAGGAGTGGATAGCGCAGGCAAAACTGATACGGTGTCCGGCCCCCCTCCCAGAGACCGTGCCGGATTCCGTGTTGGTCAGGATGCTGGAGGTTGCGTCTTCAGAGGAAGGTGAAGGGGAGAACAGAGGAACTACCGCCTCAACCAAGGAGGTTTTTGAGGAAGGGGGCATCGACAATCCCTCCTTCCAGGGGGAGAAGAGAACCGCCTCTGAAAACCCGGAGGCCAAAGCCCCGAAGCGGGGGAAGATGTCTTCACCAGAGGGTCCTGCGTCCGGAGAGGCTCCGGCCGCACAATCTCCCCTGAAGAACCAGCCCTCCAGCGAGCCGTAAGTAGAAAAAAGGGAGTTTTGTAATAAGGGACATCCCTATTTGTGCTTCTGAGGATAACTTAAGTTTTTACCTTGTAGTTAAGATCTCCGTCCTTCTCAGATGAGCTCGTCTTCGGGGGAACTCCGTCCGGAGATGATGGAGAGCGAGATGCCTCCATCCGCCGCACCATCGGATAGGGCGGACGTACCTGAAGTGTCATCACGGAGGGTATCCCTGAGTCCGGCAGGGCCGAATAGTTCGGCACCAACTGGTATGCGGCCGGGGGAGTTGAAGGATCTTCTTGAGAGGGCGTCCATCTCAGAAGGTCACCGTACACTGATGAGTATGGTGATTGAAAGAATTTCATCCGCCGAAGGCGGATTGCGTGATGCCGTCAGGAGTTTGCTGGCGGGGCTTGCGGTACGTAAAAATGACATACTCTTTGACAGTTTTACACATAAAGTGCGCCCTGTATAGATAGTAGCCCCTGAGACTCGGTAGGGTGTCGAAAACGATAGTGTGCCGAGGATCGAAATTCTAGGTATTGATTTTCGCATTTCCTAAGCAGGTGCCGGATAGTTCGGTGGCTAGCCGGACTGATGGAGTTGCCGAATTAAAGCGGCAACTCAATGTTGCGGATGCGGACATCGCGCTAGTCAACAGGCGACTTGACGAGTCGCAAGGTAGGTTTCTTCTCCGTGGTCACCTAGTAAGGGAGCCGAAGCCCACCCCTTACAATATGGTGCCGCTGCTATGGAGAGCCTTCGGGCAGAACTTGCTCAAGCCAAGGAGCAAGCCAGAAGGAGTGATCCGGCTGCCTCGAGGGCGGCCGAAGAGCTAGAAGCCGAAAGGGCTGCACACTGCCGAAGCAGGGAGGAGATGGCCAAAATGGCCGTGAAGTTAAAAGATGCTGCCCACCGCAATGAGGTTCTTGAAAGGGAGCACCTAGTGGAGCGAGAAGACCTGGGGAAGGCCACCGCCGAAGCCAAGGATGCCCGTTCTGCAATGCGGGCTATAAAGGAGGAGCTGCGCCAGGCCGGAGACATTGTGGCTGGCAAGTCCTTTCTGCTGCGCCGAAGGTTTACGGATCAAAAGTATGCTCAGCTTCGCCAGCTGTGGGGTCCGGAGGATCCTTATATGGACTTAGCGGCGAGTGCAGCGGATGCCGTTGTGCACATCGAAGTTAGAAGGATCACAAGATGGAAGAGCTATTCTCGTCTCAATTCCATAGTCCGGAGCGTTCCCTTCCGCTGACGGATCGGTTGGCCGAGTGGGCTGAGCTGAATAGATTGTTCGGAATTGCCATGACGGATATCGTGACTCATGTCTGGCCGGATAGTCCCAAGCCGAAGAGTTATTTTGGCTTACTGCAGCAATTTCTTGGGGCGGTGCCTCATATCAAGGCGATGAAGCGGTCGGCCTGCATAGAGGGTGCGCGGATGGCTCTCGCCCGTGTGAAGACACATTGGACAGAGATGGATGCCACCGAGGGTTCGGACAAGAGCCGATCACCTGCCGAGCACTATTTTGGGGAGGTTCTGCGTGGTGCTCGTGAAATAGAGTCGCAGTGCTCGAAAAATGTCATGTTCAAATGAACGATATGGTTTGTAAAACGATGTTTATAATATAAGCGCTTTTTGTACTTGTGCGTTCAAGTATTGAAATATCTCCTGTGCGGCCGTTTATGTATACGTGTGTTTAACCTGAAAGATGGCAGTCGTCGGCTTAAGCCCCCACGCACAAGATGTGGGGGTGTTCGCAAAAAATAGCGCATTTTCACAGTTAATCCGACGTCTCGGTCCTGTGAAGGAGGTGGTAGCGTAGCAAACGAGGCAACCGGACTATAATGCTTTATCACTTTCACTTAGACACAGGAGTTCGAGGTTGGGGCTACGATATAGCCCCTAGGGGCACCGCGCTCTCCGAATTCGGGGCGCGTGTGTGCCTGACCGGGAAACGGTCCTTCGTCAAAGCGGAGGAATTCCAAACATGCCGGTAGTCGATCGAGTGGTTGACCAGTCTCTCGCTATATCATGACAGTCAGTTTTCGGCTTTCTCTACTGAGGTGCTCGCCCGGCCTAATCGGGGCACAATCGCAGTAGTTCTCCTGGTGCCGCGTTAGCCGATGACACGAAACGTAAGGCAGCAAAACACAGGAGCCGGGCAAACCCAACATTTGACCAAAGACATGATTCGGAGCTGATGCATATAAGGCCTAACTCGAGACGCCGAACACTCCCTAAGGTATTCGGTCTTTGTGATAGCGGGCAGAACAATGCCCTAAGCCCCTAGTGTCCAGGTACACGCAAGGTCCTCTGACGCGGCCGATGCCAAAACGTCAGCCTCCTCTATGGTTATAATGAGAAACCAGGGGATATATAGCAACAAGAGACAGTAAAAAAGGTTTACGCAAGGTCTTAATCTGAAAAGAATCCTTGCAACGGGTCCCTACTGCACGTTTGCGCCTGTGTCTCCGTTGTGCTGTATCCTGGATGGGTGTAACACGCTGTTCATTTGTAAAAGAGAGGAACTTAGTTTGAAAATAATCGTGCAAAAAATGAAAAAATCGAAATATGAATGAATATATAAAACTGAGCTTATATTGGCTCATACGCACAGCCCCTTGTAAAGGGGTGTGCGGCTAGGGAGCCCCTAGCTTATTTTTATGCCGGACTCATCTAGCCGTGTCCGGGGTCTAGAATGACCTTTTAATGAGATGATGCCGCGTGGACCGGGCATTTTAAGTGTAAGAGACGCGTAGTGTGGTATTGCATGAAAGCGGACAAAAGCTTCACGTACCAATAGTGCTTGATGGCTACTTTTGAATATGGCGACCTGAAAGATTAGCTTTTCGCGTCGGAAGTTGTCGGGTGACCCGAACACAACTTCTAGTAGTAACGAGCCCGTGCACTTGGCGTGAGGGCCTGGCGTCGCTCCTTTGAAGGAAGTGCGACTGTCGGTGTCAAAACCGGCGGATCTCAGGTAGGGGGTCCCGAACTGTGCGTCTAGGCAGATGGTAACAGGAGACAAGGGACACGATGTTTTACCCAGGTTCGGGCCCTCTTGATGGAGGTAAAACCCTACGTCCTGCTTGATTAATATCGATGATTTGTATTACAAGCGTGGATCTACCACGAGATCAAGGAGGCTAAACCGTAGAAGCTAGCCTATGGTATGATTGTTGTAATGGAGGTTGTATCCTACGGACTAAAGCCCTCCGGTTTATATAGACACCGGAGAGGGCTAGGGTTACACAGAATCGGTTACAATGGTAGGAGATCTGCATATCCATATTGCCAAGCTTGCCTTCCACGCCAAGGAAAGTCCCATCCGGACAGGGGACGGAGTCTTCAATCTTGTATCTTCGTAGTCTTGGAGTCCGGCGAACGATGATAGTCCAGCCGTCCGGACACCCCTAGCCCAGGACTCCCTCAGTAGCCCCTGAACCTGGCTTCCATGATGGTGAGTCCGGCGCGCATAATGTTCGGCATTGCAAGGCGGGTTCCCCCTTTGAATAATCCAGAGAAGATTGTGAACACCAGGATAGAGTCCGGCTCTGCAAAATAAATTCCACGTTCCACCGTAGAGAGAATAATATATACACAAGTTCAATCTGCTGACGTATTTTGTGGCATGACGTCACACCACTACCAAGCCTTTACTTGAATCGTTTTTTGTTATACCACCTCAGCGCGTTTAGCGAAGCGGTTTCCTTGGCACGTCTTATCGAAGCAGAGATCGTGTTCCCCTTATTCCGGGATTCTCATCAATACGGACGTGGGAAACCAAACCGCGCCCGTCGCCACGCCTCCTCTATCGAAGGCGAACCCCGAACGGTCATGGAGACGGCTCTTGGTATTCCCCTTCTTTATAACAGGACCAAGGCTCATTCTTTTCTTCAATCTTCCACCGAATCTTCCCCATTGCTCCAAGTTCCAACACCCAGAGCCCCAGATTCGAGCGCTTCGGACCTTCAACAATGTCCGGCTCTGACCTTCAGGGCCGGTGGATGCCCTCCTCCGTCACAGAGGAGGATGTGCTAAAGCTGCGTGAGGCCAAGTACCTGTCTTACGAGGTTTCGCACAGGTTGCCCGCCGAAGGGCAGACCATCCCTACCCCCGAGCCCGGTGAGTATGTCATCTTTATATCCCACCTCCGTCGGGGTTTAGGCTTCCCGACGGATCCTTTTGTGAGAGGGCTCATGTTTTACTATGGGCTGGAATTCCATGACTTGGCTCCGGAGTCCATCCTCCATATCTCCGCATTCATCGTTGTCTGCGATGCCTTCCTCCGCGTCACCCCCCACTTCGGTCTGTGGCTGAAGACCTTCAAGGTAGAGCCGAAGATGATCGGGGGGCGTCCAGCAGAGTGCGGCGGGGCGGCTGTAAGCAGGAGGGCCGATGCCCCGTGGCCCGGGGGCTCCTTCCAAGAGGAGCCCGGCTTGTGGCAGCGGGAGTGGTTCTATATCACCGCTCCGAGGGGCAGCAGACAAAAGCCGCCGCCTCCGTTCCGCTCGGGACCTTCACGACGGTTGATATCGTGGGTCAACCAAGGGATGGATTGGGGGCCGTCCAAAGACGTGCCCCAATAGCAGGGCCGGATTCAAGACCTCCTAGCGAGGGAGATCGATCTGGTCGTGGTGATGTAGGTCATGCTAATTAGGCGTCTCCTGCCCTGCAAACGCCGTCCTCTCCGGCTATGGGAGCTCAATCCGGAGGGATCACGGATTCTCCAACACTTCATGGGTACGACACCCGTGGAGATGTAAAAGTTGTTCTTCGGACCACAAGTGGTGTGTCCAGAATTGACTAAGGATGCCGGCCTAAGCTGCAATCGCCCGGATACTCAAGTAAGTAGCTCAGTGTTCGGACGTACCATTTGTTTGCCCTTCTTCGATTCGCCTTTTTAACCTGTTATCCTTCAGCAGGAGTGGATAGTGCAAGCAAAGTTGATACGGTGTCCGGCCCCCCCTCCCAGAGACCGCGCCGGAGCCCGTGCTGGTCAGAATGTTGGAGGTTGCGCCTTCAGAAGAAGGCGAGGGGGAAAACAGAAGAGCTACCGCCCCGCCCAAGGGGGCGCTTGAAGAAGGGGGATCGAAAATCCCTCCCTCCAGGGGGAGAAGAGGACCGCCTCTGAAGACCCGGAGGCCAAAGCCCCTAAGCGAGGGAAGAAATCTTCGCCGGAGGGTCCTGCGTCCGGGGAGGCCCCGGCCGCATAGTCTTATCTAAAGAATCAGCCCTCTAGCGAGCCATGAGTAAAAAGAGGGGAGTTCATAAATAAGAAACATCCCTATTTGTGCTTCTGAGGATGACTGGAATTTTTACCTTGTAGTTCGGATCTGCGGCCTTCTCAGATGAGCTCGTCTTCGAGGGATCTTCGTCCGGAGATGATGGAGAGCGAGACACCTCCGTTTGGTGCGCCGTCGGATATGGTGGACGAGCCTGAAGTGTCATCACGGAGGGTATCCCCTAGCCCGGCCGAGCCGAAGAGTTCGGCGCCGACTAGTGTTCGGCCGGGGGAGCTGAAGGATCTGCTTGAGAGGGCGTCCGTCTTAGAAGATCACCGTGCATTGATGAGCATGGTGATTGGAAGGATTTCGTCCGCCGAAAGCGGATTGCATGATGCCGTCAGGAGTTAGCTAGCGGGGTTTGAGGTACGTAAAAACGACGCGCCTTTTTGACTGTTTTGCACATAAAAGTGCGCCCTGTATAAATAGTAGCCCCTGACACTCGGTAGGTTGTCGAAAGCGACAGCGTGCCGAGGATCAAAATCGCAGGTATTAAGTGTCGCCTTTCCTATACAGGTGGCGGATAGTCCGGGGGCTAGCCGGACTGATGGGGTTGCCGAATTAATGCGGCAACTCGATGTGGCGGATGCAGACATCACGCTAGTCAACAAGCGACTTGACGAGTCGCAAGGTAAATTGGTTCTCCGCAGTCACCTATTAAGGGAGAAAAAGCCCACCTCTTACAATATTTATGCTTGACGCAGATGGTGTTGCTGCTGTGGAGAGCCTTCGGGCAGAACTTGCTCAAGCCAAGGAGCAAGCCAGAAGGAGTGATGCGGCTGCCTCGAGGGCGGCCGAGGAGTTAGAAGCCGAAAGGGCTGCCCACTCCCGAAGCAGGGAAGAAATGGTCGAATTGGCCGTTAAATTGAAGGATGGTACCGACCGCAATGAGGCTCTTGAAAAGGAGCGTCTATCGGAGCGAGAAGACCTGGGGAAGGCCACCGCTGAAGCCAAGGATGCCCGTTCTGCAATGGGGGCTATGAAGGAGGAGCTGCTTCAGGCCGGAGACATTGTGGCTGGCAAACCTTTTCTGCTACGCCGCAGGTTTACGGATCCAAATTATGTCCATCTTGGCGAGCTGTGGGTTCCGGAGGATCCATATATGGACTTAGCGGTGAGTGCGGCGGATGCCGTTGTGCACTTCCGAAGCCAGAAGGATCACCAGATGGAAGAGTTATTTTGGTCTCAATTCCATAGTCCGGATCGTTCACTTCCGCTGACCAATCGGTTAGCCGAATGGGCTGAACTGAATAGGTTGTCCGGACTTGCCATGACGGATATCGTGACTCATGTCTGGCCGGAGAGGCCCAAGCCGACGAGCTATTTTGGCTTATTGCAGCAGTTTATTGGGGCGGTGCCGCATATCAAGGAGATGAAGTGGTTGGCCTGTATAGAGGGTGCGCGGATCACCCTTGCCCGTGTGAAGACACATTGGACAGAGATGGATGCCACCGCTGTTGCAACCCAGGGTTCGGATGAAAGCCAGTTACCCGCCGAGCACTATTTTGGGGAAGTTATGCGTGGCGCTCGTGTAATAGAGTCGCAGTGCTCGAAAAATGTCACGTTCAAATGAACGTTTTTTTGTAAAACAATAGTGATGATGTAATCGCTTTTTATACTTGTGCGGTCCAAGTATTGAAATATCTCCTATGCGGCCGTTTATGTATACGTGTGTATAACCTGAAAGATGGTAGTCTTTGGCTTCAGCCCCCACGCACAAGGTGCGGGGGTGTTCTCAAAAATAGCACATTTTCACACTTAATCCGACGTCTCGGTCCTATTGAGGAGGTGGTAGCGTAGCAAACGAGGCAATTCAGACTATGATGCTTTATCACTTTCACTTAGCCATTGAAGTTCGAGCGTAGGGCTACGATATAGCCCCTGGGGGCACCGCGCTCTCCGAATTCGCGGCGCGTGTGTGCCTGACTGGGAAACGGTCCTTCGTCAAAGCGGGGGAATTCTAAACATTCCGGTTGTCGATCGATTGGTTGACCAGTCTCTCGCTGTATCATGACAGTCAGTTTTCGGCTTTCTCTACTGAGGTGCTCGCCTAGCCGAACTGGGGCACAATCGCAGTAGTTCTCCTGGTGCCGCGTTAGCCGATGATACGGAACGTAAGGCAGCAAAACACAGGAGCCGGGCAAACCCAACATTTCACCAAAGACATGATTCGGAGCTGATGCATATAAGGCCTAACTCGAGACGCCGAACACTCCCTAAGGTGTTCGGTCTTTATAATAATGGGCAGAACAATGCCCTAAGCCCCTAGTGTCCAGGTACGGGCAAAGTCATCTGATGCGGCCGATGCCAAAACGTCAGGCTCCACACTGGTTATAATGAGAAGCCAGGGGATTATAGCAATAAGAGACAGTAAACAAGGTTTACGCAGGGTCTTAATCTGAAAAGAATCCTTGCAACGGGTCCCTACTGCACGTCTGCGCCTGTGCCTCTGTTGTGCCGTTATCCTGGATGGGTGTGCACGTCGTTCATCTGTAAAAAGAGAGGAACTTAGTTTGAATGGAAATCGTGCGAAAAAAGGTGTATGAAAAATATTAATAAGTAAAGTGGAGTCTATATTAGCTCGTTGTTGCTTATACGCACAACTCCTTGTGAAGGGGTGTGCGGCTAGGGAGCCCCTAGCTTATTTATGCCGGACTCGTCTATCCGTGTTCGGGGTCTTTAAATGACCCTCGCAATGAAATGATGCCACGTGGACCGGGCATTTAAAGTGTAAGAGACGCGTAATGTGGTATAGCGTTGAAGCAGACAAAAGCTTCACGCCCCAATAGTGCTTGACAGTCACTTTTAAACGGGGCGACATGAAAGATAAGTTTTTCGCGTCGGAAGTTGTTCGGTGACCCGAACACAACTTCTAGTAATAAGGAGCCTGTGCACTTGGCGTAAGGGCATGGCGTCACTCCTCTGAAGGAAGTGCGGCTATGTCGAATTTTAGTAAGGTCTATCCCCAACTTGCGGATTGTGTTTGGATATAGCAGGTTTAAGTCACTACCTCCATCCATCAGGACTTGTGTAAATTGTAGTCCGTCGATTATAGGATCCAATATCAAAGCAGTCCATCCTGCATTTTGAACACTTCTGGAATAATCCAGGTGGTCGAAAGTGATTGGTTTTGACATCCAATCTCGAGGTTCCGCTGGGGTGGACTGTGCGCGACCCATCTTAGCGGGTGCCGCATTGTTTTTCCGTATTATCACATGAAGTGAGTTTACTGCTTTGACTTCTTGTGGGAAAGTCTTTTGCTTTCCGGTGCTCTGCTGGTGGTGTTTGTCATCATCTTCGCTTGATGCGTCGAGCCCCTTGTGTTCGGCGTTGAGTCAGCCGGACTGTTTGAAAACCCAGCAATCTCAGTGGGTGTGGTTTGCAGGCCTTCCGGGGGTACTGTGGATTTGACATATCCGATCCAAAATTTTGTTTAAGTTGGATAGCTCATCACTGTTATCCTTAAGAGGCAGTGTTTTGTTGTTTGGCCGCGAGCTTTTGAATCCGGCGTTGATCACCGTATTCTTTGGGCTTTTTTCTTTGTTCCGGCGCTGATCCTTTCTGCGCCGTGATTTTCCATTTCCATCTCTAATCTCGGATGTACTCGGGTCGCTGATGTTGCATCTTGCTAGCCAGCTATCTTCCCCCGCGCAAAAGCGGGTCATGAGGCTTGTTAGCGCGGACATTGTCCTTGGCTTCTCTTGGCCGAGGTGTCTGGCAAGCCATTCGTCTCGGACATTGTGTTTAAAAGCTGCTAAGGCTTCGACGTCCGGACAGTCGACTATTTGGTTCTTTTTAGTGAGGAACCTGTTCCAGAATTTGCGCGCTGACTCTCCGGGCTGTTGAGTTATGTGACTTAGATCGTCTGCATCCGGAGGGCAGACATAAGTCCCTTGAAAATTTGCTCTAAACGCGTCCTTGAGCTCTTCCCAACTTCCAACAGTATTTTTCGGGAGGCTTTTGAGCCAGTGCCGAGCTGGCCCTTTGAGCTTGAGGGGTAGGTATTTTATGGCGTGGAGGTCATCTCCTCTAGCCATGTGTATATGTAGTATATAATCCTCTATCCAGACTCCAGGGTCTGTTATTCCGTCGTAGGCCTCTATGTTTATGGGTTTAAACCCTGCTGGGAATTCGTGATCCAGCACCTCATTGGTGAAACATAGTGGGTGTGCGGCGCCCCTATATTTAGGTGTACCGCTGTCCTCGACCACTTGGCGTGTTGTGCTGCTTCCTGGGGCCCTCTTTTTTGGCCCGTAAATGGACCTGGCTGGGCCATCTGTTTTCCCAGGGTCATGAGTCGGCTTATGTGCGGCGCCGCTTGTAGATTTTGGCCTGTCATCTGGTCGTCTATCCGGCCAGGCGGCCTCTTTGTTTTTTGACTGTGGGGGCGCTATGGCTTCCTCGTCAAATTCTGGCAGCAGCTTGCGCTTCGGATAGCTTTTTGATTGATGGCCATTGCCGTATTTGTCTGTGGTTTTGAGCACTTTGCTCCACCTCATTCTGAGTATGTCTTCCGCTGTTTTGAGCTTCCGTTTTTCCTTCTTCAAGCTTCTTGCCGTGGCGACGAGTCTTCCGTGAAGGTTCTTATGCTCCGGTGGTGTGTCCGGTGTGAGGTCGTCCGGACTGTTAGTTTCGTCCTGTTCGGACGGCTGCTTGGTTGCATGTTCGTCATCCACTGGTTTGCCCTGCTCTAGCGCGGGGCCATTAGGAATGCTGTCTTTGCCGAGGCGGGGCTTAGGGCGGCGCTTTCTTCGCCGTTTGGTTGTTTATCGGCGGGATTATGCTTTGCTGCGCCCCGTTGTTCCTCTTCATTGCTTCCTTTTGGGGTATCCACCATATATACGTCGTGCGTTGGGGTGGTATTCCAGTGCCCTGTAGGCACTGGTTCCTGTTCGTCTCCGGCATCGTCGTCCATACCGTTGATGTCTTCGGAGTCGTAGTCTAGCATGTCGGTTAGATCGTCGACAATGGCTACAAAGTGGGAGGTGGGTGGGCTTTGAATTTATTCGTCGTCCGCATCCCAACCATCCTAGCCATAATCCGGCCAGGGCTCTCCGGATAGCGAGAGATGCTTTAGCGAATTTAGGATGTCGCCCAAGGGTGAGTGCTGAAAGATGTCCGCTGTGGTGAACTCCATGATCGGCGCCCTATCGGATTCGATTGGCAGGGGCGCAGGAGGTTCGGAGTCCAGTAGGGAGTCCGGCACCTCGGAGTCACGAGCATTATAGGGGACAAGGTCAGAGTTCGGCTCCATCGCCGCGGAAGTTGCAGCCCCCGAGGCGGTGTCCAGCCACCGGTCCTCGATCTGAGCGATCGGCTCCGGACTGAGGGCCAGAGCGGATTCGTGTGCGGCCACCAAGGCACTGTCCGGCGGCAGAGCTAAATCATGCCCATCATGACAGCGCGGCACGCTCGGCTGTGGCTCGAGTCCGTCGAAGGTCAAGTCCCCGCGGATGTCGGCCGTGAAGTTTAGGCTTCCGAACCTGACCTGATGGTCAGGGGCGTAGCTTTCGATCTGCTCCAGATGGCCAAGCGAATTGGCCCGCAGTGCGAAGCCGCCAAATACGAAGATCCGTCCGGGGAGAAAAGTCTCACCCTGGACGGCGTTGTTGATTGAAGAAGCCATCGAGCCTATCGGCGATGACACAGAGGAACTCTCAATGAAAGCACCAATGTCGGTGTCAAAATCGGTGGATCTCGGGTAGGGGGTCCCGAACTGTGCGTCTAGGCAGATGGTAACAGGAGACAAGGGACACGAAGTTTTACCCAGGTTCGGGCCCTCTTGATGGAGGTAAAACCCTACGTCCTGCTTGATTAATATTGATGATGTGTATTACAAGAGTGGATCTACCACGAGATCAAGGAGGCTAAACCCTAGAAGCTAGCCTATGGTATGATTGTTGTAATGGAGGTTGTATCCTACGGACTGAAGCCCTCCGGTTTATATAGACACCAGAGAGGGCTAGGGTTACACAGAGTCGGTTACAATGGTAGGATATCTACATATCCGTATTGCCAAGCTTGCCTTCCACGCCAAGGAAAGTCCTATCCGGACACGGGACGGAGTCTTCAATCTTGTATCTTCGTAGTCTTGGAGTCCGGTGAACGATGATAGTCCGGCCGTCCGGACACCCCCTAGTCCAGGACTCCCTCAGCGACTATGTCGGATTTTAGTAAGGTCTATCCGCAACTTGCGGATTGTGTCCGGATATAGCAGGTTTAAATCACTGCCGCCGTCCATCAGGACTTGTGTAAATTGTAGTCCGTCGATTATAGGATCCAATATCAGAGCAGTCCATCCTGCGTTTTGAATGCTTCTGGAATAGTCCAGGTGGTCGAAAGTAATTGGTTTTAACATCCAATCTCGGTGCTCCGCTGGGGTGGACCGTGCGACACGTGCTTTAGTGGGTGCCGTACTATTTTTCCGTACTATCACATGTAGTGAGTTTACTGTTTTGCCTTCTTGTGGGAAAGTCTTTTGTTTCCCGGTGCTCTGCTGGTGGGGTTCGTCGTCATCCTCGCTTGGCGCGTCGAGCCCCTTGTGCTTGGCGTTGAGTCGGCCGGACTGTTTGAACACCCAACAATCTCGGTGGGTGTGGTTGCAGGCCTTCCGGAGGTGCTGTGGATTTGACATATCCGATCCAAAATCTTGTTTAAGTTGGATAGCTCGTCACTGTTGTCCTTAAGAGGCAGTGTTTTGCTGTTCGGCTGCGAGCTTTTGAATCCGGCGTTGACCGCCATGTTCTTTTGGCTTTTTTCTTTATTTCGGCGCTGATCCTTTCTGCGCCGTGATTTTCCGTTTCCATCTCTGATCTCGGATGTACTCGGGTCACTGGTGCTGCATCTTGCTAGCCAGCTGTCTTCCCCCGCGCAAAAGCGGGTCATGAGGCTTGTTAGTGCAGCCATTGTTCTCGGCTTTTCTTGGCCGAGGTGTCTGGCGAGCCATTCGTCTCGGACATTATGTTTAAAAGCTGCTAAGGCTTCGTTCTCTGGACAGTCGACTATTTGGTTCTTTTTGGTAAGGAACCTGTTCCAGAATTTGCGCGCTGACTCTCCGGGCTGTTGAGTTATGTGACTTAAATCGTCTGCATCCGGAGGGCGGACATAAGTCCCTTGGAAATTTTCTCTAAATGCGTCCTCGAGCTCTTCCCAACTTCCAATAGTATTTTCTGGGAGGCTTTTGAGCCAATGCCGAGCTGGCCCTTTGAGCTTGAGGGGTAGATATTTGATGGCGTGGAGATCATCTCCTCTGGCCATGTGTATGTGGAGGATGTAATCCTCAATACAGACTCCGGGGTCTGTTGTTCCGTCGTATGCCTCTATGTTTACGGTTTTGAACCCCGCTAGAAATTCATGATCCAACACCTCATCGGTGAAACATAGTGGGTGTGCGGCGCCCCTGTATTTGGGTGTGTCGTTGTCTTCGAATAGTTGACGTGTTGCGTTGCTTCCTAGGGCCCTCTTTTATGGTCCATAAATGGACCTCACCGGGCCGTCTATTTTCCGAGGATCAGGAGTCGGCTTGAGTGCGGCGCCGCTTATAGCTTGTGGCCTGTCATCTGGTCGTCTATCCGGCCAGGTGACCTCTTTGCTTTTTGACTGTGGGGGCTCTGTGGCCTCCTCGTCGAATTCTAGCAGCAGCTTGTGCTTCGGGTAGCTCTTTGTTTGGTGGCTATTGCCATATTTGTCCGCGGTCTTGAGTATTTTGCTCCACCTCATTCTGAGTATGTCTTCCGCTGTTTTGAGCTTCCGTTTTTCTTTTTTCAGACTTCTTGCAGTGGCGACGAGTCTTTTGTGAAGGTTCTTATGCTCCGTTGGTGTGTCCGGCGTGAGGTCGTCTGGACCGTTGTTTTCGCCGGGCATGGATTGATTATCCGATTCATCCTGTTCGGATGGCTGCTTGGTTGCATGTTCGTCGTCCACTGGTTTGCCCTGCTCCATTGCCGGGTCATTTGGAGTGTTGTTTTTGTCGAGGCGGGACTTAGGGCGGCGTCTGCATCGCCGTTTTGGTTGTTTGTCGGCGGGATTATATTTTTCCGCGTCCCTTTGTTCCTCGTTATCGCTTCCTTTCGGGGTGTCCACCATATATACATCATAGGTTGGGGTGGCCTTCCAGTGCTCTGTAGGCGCTGGTTCTTGATCGTCTCCGGCATCGTCGTCCATACCGTCGATGTCTTCGGAGTCGTAGTCTAGCATGTCGGTTAGATCGTCGACAGTGGCTACAAAGTGGGTGGTGGGTGGGCTTTGAATTTCTTCGACGTCCGCATCCCAACCATCCTGACCGCAGTCCGGCCATGGTTCTCCTGATAATGAGAGATGCTTTAGCGAATTTAGGATGTCGCCAAAGGGTGAGTGCTGAAAGATGTCCGTGGCGGTGAACTCCACAATTGGCGCCCAATCGGATTCGATTGGCAAGGGCGCAAGAGGTTCGGAGTCTGGCAAGGAGTCCGGCGCCTCGGAGTCACGAGTTTATAAGGGACAAGGTTAGTGTTCGGCTCCATCGCCGTAGAAGTCGCAGCTCCCGAGGCGGTGTCCAACCACCTGTCCTATATCTGCGCGGTCTGCTCCGAACTATGGGTCAGGGCGGACTCGTGTGCGGCCTCCAGGGCACTATCCGGCGGCAGAGCTAAATCATGCCCATCGTGACAGCGCGGCACGCTCGGCTCTGGCTCGAATCCATCGAAGATCAAGTCTCCGCGGATGTCGGCCGTGAAGTTTAGGCTTCCAAACCTGACCTGATGGCCAGGGGCGTAGCTTTCGATCTTCTCCAGATGGCCAATCGAATTGGCCCGCAGTGCAAAGCCACCGAACACGAAGATCTGTCCGGGGAGAAAAGTCTCACCCTGCACGGCGTTGTTGTTTGAAGAAGCCATCAAGCCTATCGGTGACGACACAGAGGAACTCTCAATAAAAGCACCAATGTCGGTGTTAAAACCAGTGGATCTCGGGTAGGGGGTCCCGAACTGTGCGTTTAGGCGGATGGTAACAGGAGACAAGGGACACAATGTTTTTACCCAGGTTCGGGCCCTCTCGATGGAGGTAAAACCCTACTCCTGCTTGATTGATATTGATGATATGGGTAGTACAAGAGTGGATCTACCACGAGATCAAGGAGGCTAAACCCTAGAAGCTAGCCTATGGTATGATTGTTGTAATGGTTGTGTTGTCCTACGGACTAAAACCCTCCGGTTTATATAGACACCGGAGAGGGCTAGGGTTACACAGAGTTGGTTACAATGGTAGGAGATCTACATATCCGTATCGCCAAGCTTGCCTTCCACGCCAAGGAAAGTCCCATCCGGACACGGGACGGAGTCTTCAATCTTGTATCTTCATAGTCTTGGAGTCCGGCTGACGATGATAGTCTGGCTGTCCGGACACCCCCTAGTCCAGGACTCCCTCAACGGGACTAGCATGTACAGACATGGCCTCGAAACACAAGAGACTGAAATGTCGAACATGGGTCGTATAGCAGATACGATCAACATGAAGATGTTCACCAATGATGACTAGTCCGTCTCATGTGATGATCGGACACGGCCTAGTTGAATCGGATCATGTATCACTTAGATGACTAGAGGGATGTCTATCTAAGTGGGAGTTCATTAAATAATCAGATGAACTTAATTATCATGAACATAGTCAAAAGATCTTTGCAAATTATGTCGTCGCTTACGCTTTAGTTCTACTGTTTAAGATATGCTCCTAGAGAAAATTTAGTTGAAAGTTGACAGTAGCAATTATGCGGACTTGGTCCGTATTCTGAGGATTGTCCTCATTGATGCACAGAAGGCTTATGTCCTTAATGCACCACTCGGTGTGCCGAACCTCGAGCATCGTTTGTGGATGTTGCGAACATCTGACATACACATTTTCATGACTACGTGATAGTTCAGTGCGTAATGTTAAACGGTTTAGAATTGAGGCACCGAAGACATTTTTGAAACGTCGCGGAACATATGAGATGTTCCAAGAGCTGAAATTGGAATTTCAGGCTCATGCCCACGTCGAGAGGTGTAAGACCTCCGAAACGTTTCTTAGCCTACAAACTAAGGGAGAAAAGCTCAATCGTTGAGCATGTGCTCAGATTGTCTAAGTACTACAATCGCTTGAATCGAGTGGGAGCTAATCTTCCAGATGAGATAGTGATGGTTCTTCAAAGGCACTACCACCAAGCTACTGGAGCTTCGTGATGAACTATAACATATCAGGGAAAGACATGATGATACTTGAGCAATTCACGATGTTTGACACCGCGAAAGTAGAAATCGAGTACGAGCATCAATTGTTGATGGTTAGTAAAACCACTAGTTTCAAGAAGGGCAAGGGCAAGAAGGGATACTTCATGAAACGACAAATCAGTTGCTGCTCTAGTGAAGAAACCCAGGGTTGAACCCAAACCCGAGACTAAGTGCTTCTGTAATGAGGGAACGGTCACTGAAGCAGAACTACCCCAGATACTTGGTATATGAGAAGGCTGGCAAGGTTGACAGAAGTATATTGGATATACATTGTATTAAATGTGTACTTTACTAGTACTCCTAGTAGCACCAGGGTACTAAGATACCTGTTCGGTTGCTAAGTGTTAGTAACTCGAAATAAAAGAGCTACAGAATAAATGAGACTAGCTAAAGGTGAGATGACGATGTGTGTTGGAAGTGTTTCAAAGGTTGATGTGATCAAGCATCGCATGCTCCCTCTACCATCAAGACTGGTGTTAAACCTAAATAATTGTTATTTGGTGTTTGCGTTGAGCATAGACATGATTGGATTATGTTTATCGCAATACGGTTGTTCATTTAAGGGGAATAATGGTTACTCTGTTTATTTGAATAATACCTTCAATGGTCTTGCACCTGAAATGAATGGTTTATTGAATCCCGATCGTAGTGATACACATGTTCATGGAAAAAGATATAAGATAGTAATGATAGTACCACATACTTGTGGCACTGCCATTTGAGTCATACTGGTATAAAACGCATGAAGAAGCTCCATGTTGATGGATCTTTGGACTCACTCGTTTTTGAAAGGATTGAGACATGCGAACCATGTCTATTGGTATATATGCATGAAGAAACTCCATACAGATGCTTTGTTTGGACTCACTTGATTTTGAATCACTTGAGACATGCAAATCATACCACATGGGTAAGATGACTGAAAGGCCTTGTTTTTTAGTAAGATGAAACAAGATAGCAACTTGTTGTAAGTAATACATTTGATGTGTGCAATCCAATGAGTGCTGAGGCACGCAGTGAATATCGTTATGCTCTTACTTCATAGATGATTTGAGTAGATTCTAAGTATATTTACTTGATGAAACACGAGTCTGAATTATTGAAAGGTTCAAGCAATTTCAGAGTGAAGTTGAAGATCATTGTGGCAAGAGGATAAAATGTCTATGATATGATCATAGAGATGAATATCTGAGTTACGAGTTTGGTACACAATTAAGACCTTGTGGAAATTTTTGCATAACAAATACCGCATGGAACACCATAGTGTGATGGTGTGTCCGAACATCATAAATGCACCCTATTGGATATGGTGCATACCATGATGTCTGTTATCAAATTACCACTATCGTTTATGGGTTAGGCATTAAAGACAACCGCATTCACTTTCAATAGGGCACCACGTAATTCCGTTTGAGATGACACTGTCGTGGAATTGTCACGATAGATGTCCTTAGTGTGAGGACTTTGTCGCGAGGCCAACACATCTATGTGGTAGCTTGAGAGGGGTTGAGTGGAATCGAGAGACGCAACACAAGACAAGGATTTAGACAGCTTCGGGCCCCGGGAAACATCATCCGGTAATAACCCTACATGACGTTTGAGGCTAGGTCTCATTATGCTCATTAGAGAGTCGCCGCATAAGCAGGCTCCCCCTTTGTGTCTAGCCCTAGATATTATTTCTTGTTGCTTGTCCATCTATGGGGAGCCTTGCCCCTCCTTATATATATTGAAGGGGCGGTTTACATGACTAGTCCTAGTTGGGTTAGGACTACTCTATTACAAGTGGAGTCATAGTCTTGCTTCCTTTGTAGGAGAATATTCCTTATGTATTCTTCTTAAACCGGCCCACCATTAAACGTGAACCGGCCTTCTCGGCCTTAGGCCTCGTCATCCATCTGACCCGCTTGCCAGGTTACTAATGAACCGCCAAGATCAGGCGGGTTACCCGTGAATCGCCAAGCTTCGGGCGGGTTACCAGTGAGTCGTCCAGTCCGGCCGGGTTATACTTCCGGCCGGGTTACCCCGCAGGGTATAACCCCGACAGACACCTTATGAACTATGGTTTAGAGAAACCTAAGCTGTCATTTCTTAAAGAGTTTGGGGTTGTGATGCTTATGTAAAAGGTTTTGCCTAATAAGCTCGAACCCAAAGCGGATAAAATGCATCTTCATAGGACACCCAAAAACAGTTGGGAACACCTCCTAATTCAGATCCAGAAGCAAAAGTGATTGTTTCCATAAATGGGTCCTTTCTCGAGGAAACGTTTCTCTTGAAAGAATTGTGTGGGAGGATGGTGGAGACTTGATGAGGTTATTGAACCATCACTCCAACTAGTGTGTAGCAGGGCACATGAAGTTGTTCCTATGGCGCCTACACCAAATGAAGTGAAAGCTAATGACAGTGATCATGAAACTTCAGATCAAGTCACTACCAAACCTCGTAGGTCGACGATGAACCTACGAGCTATGGACAAGCAATGGTGGGCCTGGATTCCGATGAATGGCTCGAGGCCATAAAATCCGAGAGGGGATCCATGTATGAAAACAAAGTATAGACTTTGAAAGAACTAATCGATTGTCCTAAGGCTATTTAGTACAGATGGATTTTAAAAGGAAGACGCAAAATGATGGTAAGTGTCACCATTAAGAAAGCTCGAATTGTCGCTAAGATGTTTTCCGACAAGTTCAAGGAGTTGACTACGATGAGACTTTCTCACTCGTAGCTATGCTAAGAGTCTGTTGGAATTATATTAGCAGTTACTGCATTGTTTATGAAATCTTGCAGATAGGATGTCAAAACATTGTTTCCTCGACGATTTTGTCAATCTTGAGGAAAGGTTGTATGTGATACAACCAGAAGGTTTTGTCAATCCTGAAAGATACTAACAAGTATGCAAAGCTCCAGTAATCCTTCTAAGGACTGGAGTAAGCATCTCAGAGTTGGAATATACACTTTGATGAAATGATCAAAGATTTTGGGTTTATACAAAGTTTATGAGAAACTTGTATTTCCAAAAAAGTGAGTGGGAGCACTATAGAATTTCTGATGAGTATATGTTGTTAACATATTGTTGATCAGAAATGATGTAGAATTTCTGGAAAGCATATACGGTTATTTGAAAAGTGTTTTTCAATGGAAAACCTGGATTAATCTACTTGAACATTGAGCGTCAAGATCTATAAGGATAGATCAAAAACGCTTAATGATACTTTCAAATGAATACATAACGTGACAAGATTTTGAAGGAGTTCAAAATAGATCGGCAAAGAAGGAGTTCTTGGCTATGTTATAAGGTGTGAGTATTGAGTAAGACTCAAGACTTGACCATAGTAGAAGAGAGAGAAAGGACGAAGGTCATCCCCTATGCTTTAGACGTAGGCTCTACAGTATGCTATGCTGTGTACCGCACCTGAAGTGTGCCTTGCCATGAGTCAGTCAAGGGGTACAAGTGTGATCTAGGAATAGATCATAGGACAACGGTCAAGGTTATCCTTAGTAACTAGTGGACTAAGGAATTTTCTCGATTATGGAGGTGGTAAAAGAGTTCGTCCTAAAGGGTTACGCTGATGCAAACTTTGACATTAATCTGGATGACTCTGAGTGGTAGACCGGATTCGTATAGTAGAGCAGTTATTTGGAATAGTTCCAAATAGCGCATGGTAGCTACATCTAGGAGATGACATAGAGATTTGTAAAGCACACACGGATCTGAAAGGTTCAGGCCCATTGACTAATAAACCTCTCTCACAAGTGAGATGTGATCAAACACCATGGGTGTTGGATTCAATACAATCACAAAATGATGTGACTAGATTATTGACTCTAGTGCAAGTGGGAGACTGTTGGAAATATGCCCTAGAGGCAATAATAAAATGGTTATTATTATTATATTTCCTTGTTCATGATAATTGTCTATTGTTCATGCTATAATTGTATTAACTGGAAACCGTAATACATGTGTGAATACATAGACCACAACATGTCCCTAGTGAGCCTCTAGACTAGCTCGTTGATCAATAGACGGTTATTGTTTCCTGACCATGGACATTGGATGTCATTGATAACAAGATCACATCATTAGGAGAATGATGTGATGGACAAGACCCAATCCTAAGCATAGCACAAGATCGTGTAGTTCGTTTGCTAAGAGCTTTTCTAATGTCAAGTATCATTTCCTTAGACCATGAGATTGTGAAACTCCCGGATACCGTAGGAATGCTTTGGGTGTGCCAACCATCACAATGTAACTGGGTGGCTATAAAGGTGCACTACGGGTATCTCCGAAAGTGTCTGTTAGGTTGGCACGAATCGAGACTGGGATTTATAACTCCGTGTGACGGAGAGGTATCTCTGGGCTCACTCGGTAATGCATCATCATAATGAGCTCAATGTGACTAAGTAGTTAGTCACGGGATCATGCATTACGGAACGAGTAAAGTGACTTGCCGGTAACGAGATTGAACAAGGTATTGGGATACCGACGATCGGATCTCGGGAAAGTAACGTACCGATTGACAAAGGGAATTGTATACGGGATTGCTTGAATCCTTGACATCGTGGTTCATCCGATGAGATCATCGTGGAACATGTGGGAGTCAACATGGGTATCCAGATCCCGCTGTTGGTTATTGGCCAGAGAGTTGTCTCGGTCATGTCTGCATGATTCCCGAACCGGGTCTACACACTTCAGGTTCGATGACGCTAGGGTTATAGGGAAGTTTTGTATGTGGTTACCGAATGTTGTTCGGAGTCCCGGATGAGATCCCGGACGTCACGAGGAGTTCCGGAATGGTCCAGAGGTAAAGAATAATATATAGGAAATGAGGTTTTGGTCACTGGAAGTATTACAGGTGTCACCGTTAATGTACCGGGACCACCGAAAGGGTTCCGGAGTCCAATGGGACGGGCCACAAGCCCCGGAGGCTTGCATGGGCCAAGAGTGGGAAGGGACCAGCCCCTGAGTGCGCTGGTGCGCCTCCCACCAAGGCCCAAGGCGCAACAAAGAGGAGAGAGGGGAAACCCTAGGCGCAGATGGGCCTAAGGCCCACCCTAGGGCGCCCCCCCTCTCTCCCCCTCTCGGCCGCATCCCTTCATCCCATCTAGGGCTGCGGCCCCCCTAGGGGTGGGAACCCTAGAGGGGGCGCACCCTCCTCCCCTCCTCCTATATATGGGGGTTTTGGGGCTGCCAACAACATGAGTCTCCCTCTCTCTTGGCGCAGCCCTACCCCTCTCCCTCCTCGTATATCGCAGTGCTTGGTGAAGCCCTGCTTGAGTGCCACGCTCCTCCATCACCACCATGCTGTTGTGCTGCTGCTGGACAGAGTCTTCCACAACCGCTCCCTCTCTCCTTGCTGGATCAAGGCACGGGAGAAGTCACCGGGCTGCACGTGTGTTGAACGTGGAGGCACCGTTGTTCGGTGCTTAGATCGGATTCGGCCGCGATCTGAATCGCTTCGTGTACGACTCCACCGACCGCATTCTTGCAACGCTTCCGCATCGCGATCTTCAAGGGTATGAAGATGCACACCCCTCTCTCTCGTTGCCAGTTACTCCATAGATTGATCTTGGTGATGCGCAGAAAATTTTGAATTTCTGCTACGTTCCCCAACAATTGCTACTATACTTAGAGGAAATGAACCAAGTGGTCAGTGCTACAATAGTGGCCCATAGGGAGGTGGACGACGGAATTAGCAACACGGCAACATCTACTAGCGCGAAATCAACTCCATCCTTGGCAACTGCCGATGTTGGCGGGAGAGCAAAGGCAGTGGGTGATGACCTGATCCCGGAGGTGTTGCCAAAGAAAAAAGTGGTATAGCGGCTAGTATACTTTATCAGTTCTCTGCTACAGGGGGCTAGATCAAGATATTCTGGAGTGCAGAAGCTCATCTTAGGCCTTCTCATGGCCTCATGGAAGCTGCCCCACTATTTCCAGGAACATGAGATCATAGTTCTCACTTGATTTCCGCTGCAACATATTGTGAGAAACCGGGAAGCAACTGGCAAGATTGTTGAATGGGCTTTGGAACTGTCAAGTTTTGATTTAAAGTTTGAAAGCACACCCACAATCCAGAGCAGAGCCTTGGCAGAATTTATAGCTGAATGGACACCAACGCCAGATGAAGAAGTACCAGAAACAGCTATGCCCAGAAAGGAATCAAACAAGAGTGGGTCACGTACTTTGACAGATATTTCTCGTTGCAGGGCATCGGGGCAGGAGTCCTCCTTGTCGCACCCACCGGAGAGCACCTCAAGTATGAGATCCAAATGCACTTTCCAAGAGAAGAAGCTACCAACAACACTGCTGAGTATGAGGGGCTACTTGCCGGACTCAAGATCGCAGTGGAGTGGGGCATCAAGAAGATGATCATCCACGGGGATTCTCAGCTAGTCGTGAAGCAAGTGAAAAAGGATTATTAGAGCCCATTGATGGCGGCAAACATTGATGAGGTGAGAAAGTTGGAGGAGCACTTTGATGGGTTGTAAGCAGAGCACGTGCCTCGTGCGGAGAACATCGTTCCTGACCAACTATCAAAGTGTTCTATCCGAAAGCTTCCTGTGGAACCAGGAACTTTTGTGCTCCGCTCTTCTGAACCATCCGTTTCTGCATCGACGTTGTCAAGGAAAAGGAGGAAGCTGAAGTCAGGTGAGCATTTCCAACCAGAGCTCTCAGAAGCCACTTGTGAAAAGCCTCCCGGAGGGCCCTGTGCCTCGTATGGTGAGCAGCATCCTCACACTAACCCTCAGGTCCTTGTGGTTGAGGAAAGCACTCCCAGGGCATATGAAATGCCTTTAGTTCTTGTATGTCGAGCCACAGGCTCGAACATGGGCACATCCCATAGTCCATTACCTACAAATAGGTGCTCTTCCCGATGACCTAGATGAAGCTGAAATACTAGCCCGCAGGTCAAGTTGATGGAAATATGCCCTAGAGGCAATAATAAAGTTATTATTTATTTCCTCATATCATGATAAATGTTTATTATTCATGCTAGAAATGTATTAACCGAAAACATGATACATGTGTGAATACATAGACAAACTAAATGTCACTAGTATGCCTCTACTTGACTAGCTCATTAATCAAAGATGGTTATGTTTCCTAACCATAGACATGAGTTGCCAATTTATTAACGGGATCACATCATTAGGAGAATGATGTGATTGACATGACCCATTCCGTTAGCTTAGCACTTGATCATTTAGTGTGTTGCTATTGCTTTCTTCATGACTTATACATGTTCCTACAACTATGAGATTATGCAACTCCCGTTTATCGGAGGAACACTTTGTGTGCTACCAAACGTCACAACGTAACTGGGTGATTATAAAGGAGCTCTACAGGTGTCTCCAAAGGTACATGTTGAGTTGGCGTATTTTGAGATTATGTTTTGTCACTCCGATTGTCAGAGAGGTATCTCTGGGCCCTCTCAGTAATGCACACTATAAGCCTTGCAAGCAATGTAGCTAATGAGTTAGTTATGGAATGATGCACTACGTAATGAGTAAAGAGACTTGCCGGTAACGAGATTGAACTAGGTATTGGGATACCGACGATCGAATCTCGGGCAAGTAACATACCGATGACAAATGGAACAACGTATGTTATTATGCGGTTTGACCGATAAAGATCTTCATAGAATATGTAGGAGCCAATATGAGCATCCAGGTTCAGCTATTGGTTATTGACCGGGAACGAGTCCCGGTCATGTAGATAGTTCTTGAACCCATAGGGTCCACACGCTTAAGGTTTCGATGACAGTTATAATATGAGTTTATGAGTTTTGATGTACCAAAGATTATTCGGAGTCCCGAATGTGATTACGGACATGACGAGGAGTCTCGAAATGGTCGAGACAGGAAGATTGATATATTGGAAGCCTATATTTGAATGTCGGAAGTGATCCGGGTGAAATCGGAATTTTACCGGAGTACCGGGAGGTTACTGGAACCCCCCGGGAGCTTAATGGGCCTGCATGGGCCTTAGTGGAAATGGAGGGCAGCAAGGGGAGTGTGGGGCGCGCCCCCCCAAGGCCCAAATAGAATTGGTTTAGGGCAAGGGGGGCCGGCCCCCCTCTTTCCTTCTCCTCCTCTCCCTTTCCTTTTACCTCTCCTAGTCCAACAAGGAAGGAGGGAGTCCTACTCTCGGTGGGAGTAGGACTCCCCATGGCGCGCCCCCTCCTAGGCCGGCCGCCGCCTCCCCCCTTGCTCCTTTATATACGGGGGCAGGGGGCACCTCTAGACACAACAATTGATCTCTTGATCTCTTAGCCGTGTGCGGTGCCCCCCTCCACCATAGTCCTCCTCGATAATATTGTAGCCGTGCTTAAGTGAAGCCCTGCGACGGTAGAACATCAAGATCGTCACCACGCCGTCGTGCTGACGGAACTCTCCCTCGACACTCGGCTGGATCGGAGTGTGAGGGACGTCATCGAGCTGAACGTGTGCTAGAACTCGGAGGTGCCGTAGTTTTGGTGCTTGATCGGTCGGGCCGTGAAGACGTATGACTACTTCAACCGCGTTGTTCTAACGCTTCCGCTTTCGGTCTATGAGGGTACGTGGACACACTCTCCCCTCTCGTTGCTATGCATCACCATGATCTTGTGTGTGCGTAGGAAATTTTTTGAAATTACTACGTTCCCCAACAGTGGCATCCGAGCCAGGTTTTATGCGTAGATGTTATATGCATGAGTAGAACACAAGTGAGTTGTGGGCGATACAAGTCATACTGCTTACCAGCATGTCATACTTTGGTTCGGCGGTATTGTTGGATGAAGCAGCCCGGACCGACACTACGCGTACGCTTACGTGAGACTGGTTCTACCGACGTGCTTTGCACACAGGTGGCTGGCGGGTGTCAGTTTCTCCAAGTTTAGTCGAACCGAGTGTGGCTACGCCCGGTCCTTGCGAAGGTTAAAACAGCACTAACTTGACGAACTATCTTTGTGGTTTTGATCCGTAGGTAAGAACGGTTCTTGCTCAGCCCGTAGCAGCCACGTAAAATTTGCAACAACAAAGTAGAGGACGTCTAACTTTTTTTTGCAGGGCATGTTGTGATGTGATATGGTCAAGACGTGATGCTATATTTTATTGTATGAGATGATCATGTTTTGTAACTGAGTTATCAGCAACTGGCAGGAGCCATATGGTTCTCGCTTTATTGTATGAAATGCAAGCGCCCTGTAATTGCTTTACTTTATCACTAAGCGGTAGCAATAGTCGTAGAAGCAATAGATGGCGGAACGACAACGATGCTACGATGGAGATCAAGGTGTCGCCCCAGTGATGATGGTGATCACGACGGTGCTTCGGAGATGGAGATCACAAGCACAAGATGATGATGGTCATATCATACCACTTATCTTGCTTTGATTGACGGTAGCATTTTAAGACGATCTCTCACTACTTATCAAGAAGTGTTCTCCCTGAGTATGCACCTTTGGGAAATTTCTTCGTGCTGAGACACCACGTGATGATCGGGAGTGATAGGCTCTACGTTTAAATATAGCGGGTGCAAAACAGTTGCGCACGCGGAATACTCAGGTTAAACTTGACGAGCCTAGCATATACAGATATGGCCTTGGAACACGGAGACCGAAAGGTCGAATGTGAATCATATAGTAGATATGATCAACATAGTGATGTTCACCATTGAAAACTACTCCATCTCACGTGATGATCGGACATGGTTTAGTTGATTTGGATTACACTACTAGGGAAAACCTTATACACAGAACTTTAGTAGTAGCGTGGGTCAAAGAAGCACGCTGGTGCTAAATAGCAGGAGCGCGCCTGCCGAAAACGCGCTGCAGATAACGTCGTAGCAGTAGCGCGTCTCGCTGCATACACATTACAACTAAAATTCTCACGGCTTAGCCGATATGGTACACATAGTAGTAGCGATCTATACGGAACCGCGCTACTGCTACTTTCTTTGTAGCAGCGCGTTTTGCTCTAAACTCGCTACTACTAAAGGAGATAAAATTAAATTAAAAGCAAATAGAAAGGTAATTGAAAATGAAAGAAATAAAAGAAGGTGAAAGGAAAAAATAAAATGTGAAGAAAAATAAATGAAAAAGGGAAAAAGGAGAAAGTAGTAGCAGTAAAGCGTATCCCAGAAAGTAGTTGCTACTTCTGACTTAACCACCGCGTTCGTCCTTCCCCATGGCCACTTCCCCCAAATCGAACTCCTCTGCTCTCGCCGCCGTCGTCGCCCGTCGGTCGCCGTGCGCTCTCCGCACATCCTCTAAGACGCCCCCGACCCCGGATTCAACGCCGCCCCCGCCCCCGACCACAACGCCGCCCCGGACGCCGCCCCCGACCTCAACGCCGCCCCCGACGCCGCCCCAAGCCCGACCTCGACGCCGCCTGCCCCTCTCTCGCCGCAGGCACCCGATCGAGGTGAGCACGCCTACTCCTCCCCCTCCCCTACCTCTGCCTAGATAGGGTTCTTCAAGTTTTAGTTGCATCAAATAGTTAGGGTTCATCTATGGGTAGAAATGAATTGGATACAGATGCGGCTGGGATTTTTTCTTAGGTGATGTTTTCTTAGATGATGAATAAACACTAGTGTAATGCATAATAAAACGAGTAAAATTTGACCTTCTTCTATTTAGGTAGTAAGAACTAGTTAGTAAGAACTAGGAACTAATTAGGTGATTTTTTAGTTAAAGCAATTTTTCCCGCCTCGACGTGGACGATGCCTATCCCGCATCCTCGTCGTCCAGTCGGCGGAGGACGACACCTGCTTGACCAGATCGGCCATGTCCGGGACTGGGCTCCGCCGGGGTGGTACTGGGAGGCACTACCTACCGGGGGGCGCAGGTTGGTGAGGAGCCAGCCTGTCGTTAACCCGAACCTTCTTTGGTGGCGGTCGCGTGGGCTAGTGACGATCCAGAGGCTCGAGGACTCCGCGGAGGTGGTGCGTCACCGTGTCAGTGAGGAGGACGCGCACGTCCGGTCATGTTTGCAGGTTACACCTTCGAGTGGCCAGTGTTTTGCCGGAGTGTTGATTCATTTCCGTTCCGGCAAATTTCAGGCGCTCGATATGTCCTATTTTAGCAAAGGTCATGCCGGATTTTTCTGTGAATTTTGGCATGACTTGTGCCAGAATATGTTGGAAATATCGAGTGCCCCGGATTTGTGTGTTGACTATCTTGATAGTTGTCTTCGATCGATTTTCAATTAATGTTTTAACTATGTACATAGGAAATGTCTGACGACGAGAAGGATTTCGGTATTTGCAAATACTGCGAAGACGAGCGCGGCCTGTGCGACGGAATCTACCTAGATGATGATAGGCGCTTCAGCATCAAGCTGGACAAGAACTTTGAAGTGGATACAGTAAGTCACAACGACAAGTCTTTTTTCGTAATTAAGCATGACATCTGCTTCATTTGCTTCAACTTATATATTTTTTTACTATTCTACTAGCGTATCCCCTGCCAGCAAGAGTTTTTGTATTGGATAAGATAGCTTTCAGTCATAGTATGGAGGAAAACAAAGTTTACTTGAAGACCGAGCATGGTTATATTTTCCATGCAAAGTTATACAATTCAGACGACTACACCTATTTTGGATGCAAAACATGGCGAGCACTATGCAAGATTTATGCATTTGAGCCTGATATGGTTATCACCTTTGATATTCGTCCGGAAGATGATATTGAAGGTAATACCGACATCTGGGTCAATGTGCAAATGCCTCCAGTTATACCATTATGTAAGTTTCTCAACCATATTTATGTCTTTGATATTGTTTATTCAAAAATAGTTGACAACTAATTTGTATTGTCAGCTTATTTCGGTGCAAGCAAACATGTCCAGCGCTTGGTAGACAGGACCGTATACTGTCCTGGGGCTGAACTCAACTGCGAGGAGCTCAGTCATTATGTTTCATGGCTTGAGGATCTTGATACTGTCAAGACAAATTTTCTTCCTGCATTTAGAAATGTTAGTATTGAAAATGTGCGACCAATAGTGTTCATAATGAACTAGGGTCACATCTATTTAGGAAGTATGGTAAGATTTTTACTATTTGTCATCGGTGCATCTTTTCCATACATTATTTTTGAAGCTAAACTTCATTGCTAAGTATGTTACCGTATGATGTTCTTCAACAGGGACTC
Organism: Triticum timopheevii; assembly: GCA_963921465.1. Classification (NCBI taxonomy): domain Eukaryota; kingdom Viridiplantae; phylum Streptophyta; class Magnoliopsida; order Poales; family Poaceae; genus Triticum; species Triticum timopheevii. Next base: position 1,255,868 of record OY997272.1, on the reverse strand, counting down.
CCGATGAATGTTGTGCCTTATGGGATCGAGACTAAAGGTACCATGAGTATTATCAGCTTACGGCCAATATATCCTACAGATTACTTTAGTGCATTCAAGATTAGCGACGGATGCTTAATAGTGCAAGACTGGACCAAATATGTGATGGGGGAGCGCAGAGCAGTACTAGGGGGCAGCAAGCAGATGCGCTACCCACGATTAGGAGACAGGTTCATCTGCATGCTCCAGTTTGATCGAGGAGGAGAGCTATACATGTTTTATGTTATTTTACCTAAGAAAGAGCAGCAGGAGTGATTAGCTACCTAGAAATGAGTTTGAGGATGATGATGTGCTAGACTATTACTATGATTATAAAATAGCTAGTGTTTGTGGTAATGACTATGATAATTATTATTAGCTAGTGTTAGTGCTGATTAAATAAATACTGTTGGTGGTAATGACTATGATGATGATTAAATAGCTTGTGCTGGCGGATTAGATTCAAGTGGAGGCAACATGTGGTGCACATCGAAAGTACTACTAGTCCAGACTAGATCAAGTTTGGATTAGTAGTATACTTTTGACATGCACCACATATTGCCTCCACTTGAACCTAATCCACCTTCGTTTAATACACTGTTATGGACATAATGATGTAAACCTCATAACAGCTGGTATTGTACCAATATTTGTATGATGGCGCATACATACACTAAAAATAAAAAAATACTAGTAGCGATGGAAAGAAAACACGCTGCAAGTAGATACCTTAGTAGTAGCGTGGTACTGAACAAACGCTGCAGCTATTTGTCCTAGTAGTAGCGCATGCTGGCACGCGTTACTGCTAAGCAATAGTTGTAGCGCCTTATTAGTAGCACGGCCCCCGCGCTACTAGTGGGCACAAAACACGCGCTACGACTAGGGTTTTCCCTAGTAGTGTTACGTGATCACTTAGATGACTAGAGAGATGTCTGTCTAAGTGGGAGTTCTTTAGTAATATGATTAATTGAACTTAAATTTATCATGAACTTAGTACCTGATAGTATTTTGCTTGTCTATGTTTGTTGTAGATAGATGGCTCGTGCTGTTGTTCCGTTGAATTTTAATGCGTTCCTTGAGAAAGCTAAGTTGAAAGATGATGGTAGCAATTACACCGACTGGGTCCGTAACTTGAGGATCATCCTCATTGCTGCATAGAAGAATTACGTCCTGGAAGCACCGCTGGGTCCCAGGCCTGCTGCAGATGCAACTGACGACGTTAAGAACGTCTGGCAGAGCAAAGCTGATGACTACTCGATAGTTCAGTGTGCCATGCTTTACGGCTTAGAACTGGGACTTCAACGACGTTTTGAACGTCATGGAGCATATGAGATGTTCCAGGAGTTGAAGTTAATATTTCAAGAAAATGCCCGGATTGAGAGATATGAAGTCTCCAATAAGTTCTATAGCTGCAAGATGGAGGATAATAGTTCTGTTAGTGAACATATACTCAAAATGTCTGTGTATAATAATCACTTGATTCAACTGGGAGTTAATCTTCTTGATGATATTGTCATTGACAGAATTCTTCAATCACTGCCACCAAGCTACAAGAGCTTCGTCATGAAATATAATATGCAAGGGATGGACAAGACAATTCCCGAGCTCTTCGCAATGCTAAAGGCTGCGGAGGTGGAAATCAAGAAGGAGCATCAAGTGTTGATGGTCAATAAGACCACCAGTTTCAAGAAAAAGGGTAAAGGGAAGAAGAAGGGGAACTTTAAGAAGAACAGCAAACAAGTTATTGCTCAAGAGAACAAACCCAAGTCTGGACCTAAGCCTGAAACTGAGTGCTTCTACTGCAAGCAGACTGGTCACTGGAAGCGGAACTTCCCCAAGTATTTGGCGGATAAGAAGGATGGAAAGGTGAATAAAGCTATGTGTGATATACATGTTATTGATGTGTACCTTACTAATGCTCGAAGTAGCACCTGGGTATTTGATACTGCTTCTGTTGCTAATATTCGCAACTCGAAACAGGGACTACGGATTAAGCGAAGATTGGCTAAGGACAAGTTGACAATGCATGTGGGAAATGGTTCCAAAGTCGATGTGATCGCGGTCGGCACGCTACCTCTACATCTACCTTCGGGATTTGTTTTATACCTGAATAATTGTTATTTGGTGCCAGCGTTGAGCATGAACATTATATCTGGATCTTGTTTGATGCGACACGGTTATTCATTTAAATCTGAGAATAATGGTTGTTCCATTTATATGAGTAATATCTTTTATGGTCATGCACCCTTGAAGAGTGGTCTATTTTTATTAAATCTCAATAGTAGTGATACACATATTCATAATGTTGAAGCCAAAAGATGCAGAGTTGATAATGATAGTGCAACTTATTTGTGTCACTGCCGTTTGGGTCATATTGGTGTAAAGCGCATGAAGAAACTCCCTACTGATGGACTTCTAGAATCACTTGATTATGAATCATTTGGTACTTGCGAACCGTGCCTCATGGGTAAGATGACTAAATCGCCGTTCTGCGGAACTATGGAGCGACCAACTGATTTGTTGGAAATCATACATACTGATGTATGTGGTCCAATGAATATTGAGGCTCGCGGCGGGTATCATTATTTTCTCACCTTCACAGATGATTTGAGCAGATATGGGTATATCTACTTGATGAAACACAAGTTTGAAACATTTGAAAAGTTCAAAGAATTTCAGAGTGAAGTGGAAAATCATCGTAACAAGAAAATAAAGTTTCTACGATCTGTCGTGGAGGAGAATATTTGAGTTACGAGTTTGGTTTACATTTGAAGCAATGCGGAATAGTTTCGCAACTCACGCCACCCGGAACACCACAAAGAAATGGTGTGTCCGAACGTCGTAATCGTACTTTACTAGATCTGGTGCAATCTATGATGCTCTTACTGATTTACCGCTATCGTTTTGAGGTTATGCTTTAGAGACGGCCACATTCACGTTAAATAGGGCACCATCAAAATCCGTTGAGACGACGCCTTATGAACTGTGGTTTAGCAAGAAACCAAAGTTGTCGTTTCTTAAAGTTTGGGGTTGCGATGCTTATGTGAAGAAACTTCAACCAGATAAGCTCGAACCCAAATTGAAGAAATGTGTCTTCATAGGATACCCAAAAGAGACTATTGGGTACACCTTCTATCACAGATCTGAGGGCAAGATTTTTGTTGCTAAATTCGGATCCTTTCTAGAGAAGGAGTTTCTCTCGAAAGAAGTGAGTGGGAGGAAAGTAGAACTTGATGAGGTAACTGTACCTGCTCCCTTATTGGAAAGTAGTTCATCACAAGATGTCCATCGTAGCATCGTTGTCGTTTATGCCATCTATTGCTTCTACGACTATCGCTACCGCTTAGTGATAAAGTAAAGCAATTACAGGGCGTTTGCATTTCATACAATAAAGCGACAACCATATGGCTCCTGCCAGTTGCCGATAACTTCGGTTACAAAACATGATCATCTCATACAATAAAATATAGCATCACGTCTTGACCATATCACATCACAACATGCCCTGCAAAAACAAGTTAGACGTCCTCTACTTTGTTGTTGCAAGTTTTACGTGGCTCCTACGGGCTTAGCAAGAACCGTTCTTACCTACGCATCAAAACCACAACGATAGTTCGTTAAGTTAGTGATGTTTCAACCTTCGCAAGGACCGGGCGTAGCCACACTCGATTCAGCTTAAGTGAGAGAGATAGACACCCGCCAGCCACCTTTAAGCACGAGTGCTCGTAACGGTGAAACCAGTCTCGCGTAAGCGTACGCGTAGTGTCCGTCCAGGCCGCTTCATCTCACAATACCACCGAACCAAAGTATGACATGCTGGTAAGCAGTATGACTTGTATCACCCACAACTCACTTGTGTTCTACTCATGCATATGACATCTACGCATAAAACCTGGCTTGGATGCCACTGTTGGGGAACGTAGTAATTTCAAAAAAATTCCTACGCACACGCAAGATCATGGTGATGGCATAGCAATGAGAGGGGAGAGTATTGTCCACATACCCTCGTAGACCATAAGCGGAAGCATTAGCACAACGCGGTTGATGTAGTCGTATGTCTTCACGATCCGACCGATCCAAGCACCGAACGTACGGGGCCTCCGAGTTCAGCACACGTTCAGCTCGATGACGATCTCCGGCCTCCGATCCAGCAAAGCTCCGGAGATGAGTTCCGTTAGCACGACGGCGTGGTGACGATGATGATGTTCTACCGGCGCAGGGCTTCGCCTAAACTCCGCGACGATATGACCGAGGTGGAATATGGTGGAGGGGGGCACCGCACACGGCTAAGGAACGATCCGTAGATCAACTTGTGTGTTCTAGGGTGCCCCCCTGCCCCCGTATATAAAGGAGCAAGGGGGGGTGCGGCCGGCCCTAGGAGGAGGCGCGCCGGAGGGGAGGGAAAGAGGAAAGGGGGGCGCCCCCCCGCTTCCTTGTCCTATTCGGACTAGGGGGGAGGGGGCGCGCGGCCTGCCCTGGCCGGCCCTCCTCTTCTCCCTCATGGCCCACTAAGGCCCATTAACCCCCGGGAGGGTTCCGGTAACCCCCCGGTGTTCCGGTAAAATCCCGATTTCACCCGGAACTATTCTGATGTCCAAACATAGGCTTCCAATATATCAATCCTTATGTCTCGACCATTTCGAGACTCCTCGTCATGTCCGTGATCACATCCGGGACTCCGAACAAACTTCGGTACATCAAAACTTATAAACTCATAATAAAACGGTCGTCGTAACGTTAAGCGTGCGGACCCTACGGGTACGAGAACTATGTAGACATGACCTAGAACTATTCTCGGTCAATAACCAACAGCGGGACCTGGATGCCCATATTGGATCCTACATATTCTACGAAGATCTTTATCGGTCAAACCGCATAGCAACATACGTTATTCCCTTTGTCATCGGTATGTTACTTGCCCGAGATTCGATCGTCGGTATCCAATACCTAGTTCAATCTCGTTATCGGCAAGTCTCTTTACTCGTTACATAATGCATCATTCTGTAACTAACTCATTAGCTACATTGCTTGCAAGGCTTATAGTGATGTGCATTACCGAGAGGGCCCAGAGATACCTCTCCGACAATCGGAGTGACAAAACCTAATCTTGAAATATGCCAACTCAAGATGAACCTTTGGAGACACCTGTAGTACTCCTGTATAATCACCCAATTACGTTGTGATGTTTGGTAGCACCCAAAGTGTTCCTCCGGTAAACGGGAGTTGCATAATGTCATAGTTACAGGAACATGTATAAGTCATGAAGAAAGCAATAGCAATATACTAAATGATCAAGTGCTAGGCTAACGGAATGGGTCATCTCAATCACATCATTCTCCTAATGATGTGATCCCATTAATCAAATGAAAACTCTTTTGTCCATGGCTAGGAAACATAACCATCTTTGATAAACGAGCTAGTCAAGTAGAGGCATACTAGTGACACTATGTTTGTCTATGTATTCACACATGTATTATGTTTCCGGTTAATATAATTCTAGCATGAATAATAAACATTTATCATGATATAAGGAAATAAATAATAACTTTATTATTACCTCTAGGGCATATTTCCCTCAGAATTCGCCCGGGAGTGCCAGCTGCGGGATTACAGGCGCGCCAACAACCTCTGCTTCAAGTGCGGCGACAAATACTCAAGGGAGCACCGCTGTGCGCAGCCGGCACAATTGCTCACCATACAGGTGGGGGAGCATGGGGAGGTTCTCTCCGATGACGCGATCCATGCTCTCCAGCTTTTGGACGAGCCCGCGCCACCAGATCGGCCTGCGGAGTGTTGCGTTCTATCAGCCCAAGCGCTGGATGGCTCCGACTCGCCGACCACTATTCGCCTGCGCGCGTTGGTCGGGAACCAAGTCATGCTGCTTCTCCTCGACTCGGGCAGCACCCACAGCTTCTTCAACAAGAGCTTCGTCGACCGCATTGGCGCCCAAACCCAACCTCTGCCGTCGGTGGTGTTGGGAAACGTAGTAATTTCAAAATTTTCCTACGCACACGCAAGATCATGGTGATGATATAGCAACGAGGGGAGAGTGTTGTCTACGTACCCTCGTAGACCGAAGCGGAAGCGTTGACGCAATGTAGAGGAAGTAGTCGTACGTCCTCCCGGTCCGACCGATCCAAGCACCGTTACTCCGGCACCTCCGAGTTCTTGACATGCGTACAGCTCGATGACGCAACCTCGATCTCCGATCCAGCAGAGGCGCCGAGGGGGAGTTCCGTCAGCACGACGGTGTGATGACGATCTTGATGTTCTCCTATCGCAGGGCTTCGCCTAAGCACCGCTACAATATGACCCAGGTGTAATATCGTGGAGGGGGGCACCGCACACGGCTAAGGAACGATCAATGATCAACTTGTGTGTTCTAGGGTGCCCCCCTACCCCCGTATATAAAGGAGGGAGGGAGGAGGTGGCCGGCCCTAGGGGTGGCGCCATGAGGAGGGGGAAACCTACTCCAAGTAGGTTTCCCTCTCTTTTCCTTATCTTATTTGGAGGGGGAAGGAAAGAGTACTAGTATTAGGAGGTAGTACTAGTAGTAGTAATAGGAAGAGGGGGAAGGAGAAAGGAAAGGGGGGGGCCGGCCCCCCTCCCCAATTCGGATTGGGCTTGGGGGGGCGCGCCCCCCTCCCTTGCTCCTTCTCCCTTCCTCCTACATGGGCCCAATAAGGCCCATATACCTCCCGGGGGGTTCCGGTAACCTCCCGGAGCTCCAAACTTCTCCGGAACCTTTCCGGTGTCCAAATATATCCGTCCAATATATCAATCTTTATGTCTCGACCATTTCGAGACTCCTCGTCATGTCCATGATCATATCCGGGACTCCGAACAAACTTCGGTACATCAAAATACATAAACTCATAATATAACTGTCATCGAAACCTTAAGCGTGCGGACCCTACGGTTCGAGAATAATGCAGACATGACTGAGACACGTCTCTGGTCAATAACCAATAGCGGGACCTGGATGCCCATATTGGTTCCTACATATTCTACGAAGATCTTTATCGGTCAAACCGCATAACAACATACTTTGTTCCCTTTGTCATCGGTATGTTACTTGCCCGAGATTCGATCGTCGGTATCCAATACCTAGTTCAATCTCGTTACTGGCAAGTCTCTTTACTCGTTCTGTAATACGTCATCTCATAACTAACTCATTAGTTATATGCTTGCAAGGCTTAAGTGATGAGTATTACCGAGAGGGCCCAGACATACCTCTCCGACAATCGGAGTGACAAATCCTAATCTCGAATTATGCCAACTCAACATGAACCTTCAGAAACACCTGTAGAGCACCTTTATAATCACCCAGTTACGTTGTGACGTTTGGTAGCACACAAAGTGTTCTTCCGGTACACGGGAGTTGCATAATCTCATAGTTACAGGAACATGTATAAGTTATGAAGAAAGCAATAGCAACATACTAAACGATCAAGTGCTAAGCTAATGGAATTGGTTAAGTCAATCACATCATTCTTCTAATGATGTGATTCCGTTAATCAAATGACAACTCTTTTGTCCATGGCTAGGAAACATAACCATATCTGATAAACGAGCTAGTCAAGTAGAGGCATACTAGTGACACTATGTTTGTCTATGTATTCACACATGTATTATGTTTCTGGTTAATACAATTCTAGCATGAATAATAAACATTAATCATGAAATAAGGAAATAAATAATAAATTTATTATTGCCTCTAGGGCATATTTCCTTCAGTCTCCCACTTGCACTAGAGTCAATAATCTAGTTCACATCGTCATGTGATTTAACACCAATATTCATATCTGAATATGATTAACACCCATAATTCACATCCTCATGTGACCAACACCCAAAGGGTTTACTAGAGTCAATAATCTAGTTCACATCGCTATGTGATTAACACCCAAAGAGTACTAAGGTGCGATCATGTTTTGCTCGTGAAAGAAGCTTAGTCAACGGGTCTGTCACATTCAGATCCGTATGTATTTTGCAAATATTTTATGACCACAATGCTCTGCACGGAGCTACTCTAGCTAATTGCTCCCACTTTCAATATGTATCCAGGTTGAGACTTGGAGTCATCTGGATCAGTGTAAAAGTTTGCACTGATGTAACTTTTACAACAAACTCTTTTATCACCTCCATAATCGAGAAACATCTCCTTAGTTCTTACTAAGGATATTCTTGACCAATGTCCAGTGATCTACTCCTAGATCACTATTGTACTCCCTTGCCAAATTCAGAGCAAGGTATACAATAGGTCTGGTATATAGCATAGCATACTTTATAGAACCTATGACTGATGCGTAGGGAATGATTTTTCATTCTCTTTCTATTTTCTGCTGTGGTCGGGATTTGAGTCTTACTCAATTTCATACCTTTGCAACACAGGCAAGAACTCTTTCTTTGACTGTTCCATTTTGAACTATTTCAAAAACTTGCCAAGGTATGTACTCATTGAAAATCTTATCAAGCGTCTCGATCTATCTCAATAGATCTTGATGCTTAATATGTAAGTAGCTTTTACTGAGGTCTTTTATTTTTAAAGAACTCCTTTAAAACACTCCTTTATGCTTTGCAGAAAAATTCTACATCATTTCTGATCGACAGTATGTCACTCACATATACTAATCAGAAAGGCTGTAGTGCTCCCACTCACTTTATTGTAAATACAGGCTTCATCGTAAGTCCATATAAAACTATATGCTTTGATCAACTTATCAAAGCATATATTCCAACTCCGAGATGCTTGCACCAGTCCATAGATGGATCGCTGGAGCTTGCACATTCTGTTAGCACCTTTAGGATTGACAAAACCTTCTGGTTGCATCATATACAACTCTTCTTTAATAAATCCATTAAGGAATGCAGTTTTGACATCCATTTGCCAGATTTCATAAAATGTGGCAATTGCTAACATAATTCAGACAGAGTTAAGCATTGATACGAGTAAGAAAATCTCATCGTATTCAACACCTTGAACTTGTTGAAAACCTTTCGCAACAAGTCGAGCTTGGTAGATAGTAATACTACTATCAGTGTCCGTCTTCCTCTTGAAGATCCATTTATTTAACATGGCTTGATGATCATCGAGCAAGTCAATCAAAGTCCATACTTTGTTCTCATACATGGATCATATCTCAGATTTTATGGCCTCAAGCCATTTCGTGGAATCTGGGCTCATCATCGCTTCCTCATAGTTCGTAGGTTTATCATGGTCTAGTAACATGACTTCCAGAACATGATTACTACACCACTCTGGTGCGGATCTTACTCTGGAAGACCTACGAGGTTCTGTAGTAACTTGATCTGAAGTTTCATGATCAATATCATTAGCTTCCTCGCTAATTGGTGTATTTGTCACAGGAACTGATTTCTGTGATGAACTACTTTCCAATAAGGGAGCAGGTACAGTTACCTCATCAAGTTCTACTTTCCTCCCACTCACTTCTTTCGAGAGAAACTCCTTCTCTAGAAAGGATCCTATTTTTAGCAACGAATATCTTGCCTTCGGATCTGTGATAGAAGGTGTACCCAACTATTTCCTTTGGGTATTCTATGAAGACGCACTTCTCTGATTTGGGTTCGAGCTTATCAGGATGAAACTTTTTCACATAAGCATCGCAGCCCCAAACTTTAAGAAACGACAACTTGGGTTTCTTGCTAAACCACAGTTCATATGTTGTCGTCTCAACGGATTTAGATGGTGCCCTTTTAATGTGAATGCAGCTGTCTCTAATGCATAACCTCAAAACTATATTGGTAAATCAGTAAGAGACATCATAGATCGCACCATATCCAATAAAGTGCGGCTACGACGTTTGGACACACCATAACGTTGTGGTGTTCCAGGTGGCGTGAGCTGTGAAACTATTCCACATTGTTTTAATTGAAGACCAAACTCGTAACTCAAATATTCCTCTCCGCGATCAGATCACAGAAACTTTATTTTCTTGTTACGATGATTTTCCACTTCACTCTAAAATTCTTTGAACCTTTCAACTATTTTCGACTTATGTTTCATCAAGTAGATATACCCATATCTGCTCAAATCATCTTGTGAAGGTCAGAAAAATAACGATACTTGCCACGAGCCTTCATACTCATTGGTCTGCATACATCAGTATGTATTATTTTCAATAAGTCAGTAGCTCGTTCCATTGTTCCGAAGAACGGAGTTTTAGTCATCTTGCCCAAAAGGCACGGTTCGCAAGCATCAAATGATTCATAACCAAGTGATTCCGAAAATCCATCTTTATGGAGTTTCTTCATGCGCTTTACACCGATATGACCCAAACGGCAGTGCCACAAATAAGTTGCACTATCATTATTAACTTTGCGTCTTTTGGCCTCAATATTATGAATATGTGTATCACTACGATCGAGATCCAACAAACTATTTTCATTTGGTGTATGACCATTGAAGGTTTTATTCATCTAACAGAACAACAATTATTCTCTGATTTTAAATGAATAACCGTATTGCAATAAACATGATCAAATCATATTCATGCTCAACGCAAACGCCAAATAACATTTATTTAGGTTTAACTCTAATCCCGAAAATATAGGGAGTGTGCGATGATGATCATATCAATCTTGGAACTACTTCCAACACTCATCGTCACTTTCCCTTCAACTAGTCTTTGTTTATTCTATAACTCATGTTTCGAGTTACTAATCTTAGCAACCGAACAAGTATCAAATACTCAGGGGCTACTATAAATACTAGTAAAGCACACATCAATAACATGTATATCAAATATACTTATCTTCACTTTGCCATCCTTCTTATCCACCAATCACTTGGGGTAGTACCTCTTCCAGTGACCAGTCTCTTTGCAGTAGAAGCACTTAGTCTCAGGCTTAGGACCAGACTGTGGTTTCTTCACTTGAGCAGCAACTTGCTTGCCGTTCTTCTTGAAGTTCCCCTTCTTTTCCCTTTGCCTTTTTCTTGAAACTAGTGATCTTGTTAACCATCAACACTTGATGCTCTTTTCTTGATTTCTACCTTCGCCGATCTCAACATCGCGAAGAGCTCAGGAATAACTTTCGTCATCCCTTGCATATTATATTTCATCACGAAGTTCTAGTAACTTAGTGATGGTGACTAGAGAATTCTGTTAATCACTATCTTATCTGGAAGATTAACTTCCACTTGATTCAAGCGATTGAAGTACCCAGACAATCTCAGCACATGCTCACTAGTTGAGCGATTCTCCTCCATCTTTTAGCTATAGAACTTGTTGGAGACTTCATATCTCTCAACTCGGGTATTTGCTGGAAATATTAACTTCAACTCCTGGAACATCTCATATGGTCCATGATGTTCAAAACATCTTTGAAGTCCCGATTCTAAGCCATAAAGCATGGTGCACAAAACTATCAAGTAGTCATCATACTGAGCTAGCCAAACGTTCATAACGTCTGCATTTGCTCCTGCAATAGGTCTGTCACCTAGCGGTGCATTAAGGACATAATTCTTCTGTGCAGCAATGAGGATAAACCTCAGATCACGGATCGAATCTGCATCATTGCTACTAACATTTTTCAACACAATTTTCTCTAGGAACATATCAAAATAAACATATGAAAGCAACAACGTGAGCTATTGATCTAACAACATAATTTGCAAAATACTACCAGGACTAAGTTCATGATAAATTTAAGTTCAATTAATCATATTACTTAAGAACTCCCACTTAGACAGACATCTCTCTAGTCATCTAAGTGATCACGTGATCCCAATCAACTAAACCATAACCGATCATCACGTGAGATGGAGTAGTTTTCAATGGTGAACATCACTATGTTGATCATATCTACTATATGATTCACGCTCGACCTTTCGGTCTCCGTGCTCCGAGGCCATATCTGCATATGCTAGGCTCGTCAAGTTTAACCTGAGTATTCCGCGTGTGCAAAACTGGCTTGCACCCGTTGTAGATGGACGTAGAGCTTATCACACTCGATCATCACGTGGTGTCTGGGCACGACGAACTTTGGCAACGGTGCATACTCAGGGAGAACACTTCTTGATAATTAGTGAGAGATCATCTTAAAATGCTACCGTCAATCAAAGCAAGAATAAGATGTATAATAGATAAACATCATATGCAATCAAAATATGTGACATGATATGGCCATGATCATCTTGCGCCTTTGATCTCCATCTCCAAAGTACTGTCATGATCTCTATTGTCAACGGCACGACACCATGATCTTCATCATCTTGATCTATATCAATGTGTCATCACATGGTTGTCTCACCAACTATTGCTCTTACAACTATTGCTATCGTATAGCGATAAAGTAAAGCAATTATTTGGCACTTGCATCTTATGCAACAAAGAGACATCCATAGGGCTTCTGCCAGTTGCCGATAACTTCAACAAAACATGATCATCTCATACAACAACTTATATCTTATCACGTCTTGACCATATCACATCACAACATGCCCTGCAAAAACAAGTTAGACGTCCTCTACTTTGTTGTTGCAAGTTTTACGTGGCTGCTACGGGCTTAAGCAAGAACCAATCTCACCTACGCATCAAAACCACAACGATAGTTTGTCAAGTTGGTGCAGTTTTAACCTTCGCAAGGACCGGGCGTAGCCATACTCGGTTCAACTAAAGTTGGAGAAACTGACACCCGCTAGTCACCTGTGTGCAAAGCACGGCGGTAAAACTAGTCTCGCGTAAGCGTACGCGTAATGTCGGTCCGGGCCGCTTCATCCAACAATACCGCCGAACCAAAGTATGACATGCTGGTAAGCAGTATGACTTATATCGCCCACAACTCACTTGTGTTCTACTCGTGCACATAACATCAAACCATAAAAACCTAGGCTCTGATACCACTGTTGGGAAACGTAGTAATTTCAAAATTTTCCTACGCACACGCAAAATCATGGTGATGATATAGCAACGAGGGGAGAGTGTTGTCTACGTACCCTCGTAGACCGAAGCGGAAGCGTTGACGCAACGTAGAGGAAGTAGTCGTACGTCCTCCCGGTCCGACCGATCCAAGCACCGTTACTCGGGCACCTCCGAGTTCTTGACACGCGTACAGCTCGATGACGCACCCTCGATCTCCGATCCAGCAGAGGCGCCGAGGGGGAGTTCCGTCAGCACGACGGCAAGGTGACGATCTTGATGTTCTCCTGTCGCAGGGCTTCGCCTAAGCAACGCTACAATATGACCGAGGTGTAATATCGTGGAGGGGGGCACCGCACACGGCTAAGGAACGATCAGTGATCAACTTGTGTGTTCTAGGGTGCCCCCCTACCCCCGTATATAAAGGAGGGAGGGAGGAGGTGGCCGGCCCAAGGGGGGGCGCGCCATGAGGAGGGGGAAACCTACTCCAAGTAGGTTTCCCTCTCTTTTCCTTATCTTATTTGGAGGGGGAAGGAAGGAGTACTAGTATTAGGAAGTAGTACTAGTAGTAGGAAGGAAGAGAGGGGGAGGGAGAAAGGAAAGGGGGGGCCGGCCCCCCTCCCCAATTCGGATTGGGCTTGGGGGGCACGCCCCCCTCCCTTGCTCCTTCTCTCTTCCTCCTACATGGGCCCAATAAGGCCCATATACCTCCTGGGGGGTTCCGGTAACCTCTCGGAGCTCCAAACTTCTCCGGAACCTTTCCGGTGTCCAAATATATCCGTCCAATATATCAATCTTTATGTCTCGACCATTTCGAGACTCCTCGTCATGTCCGTGATCATATCCGGGACTCCGAACAAACTTCGGTACATCAAAATACATAAACTCATAATATAACTGTCATCGAAACCTTAAGCGTGCGGACCCTACGGTTCGAGAATAATGCAGACATGACCGAGACACGTCTCTGGTCAATAACCAATAGCGGGACCTGGATGCCCATATTGGTTCCTACATATTCTACGAAGATCTTTATCGGTCAAACCGCATAACAACATACTTTGTTCCCTTTGTCATCGGTATGTTACTTGCCCGAGATTCGATCGTCGGTATCCAATACCTAGTTCAATCTCGTTACCGGCAAGTCTCTTTACTCGTTCTGTAATATGTCATCTCATAACTAACTCATTAGTTATATGCTTGCAAGGCTTAAGTGATGAGTATTACCGAGAGGGCCCAGAGATACCTCTCCGACAATCGGAGTGACAAATCCTAATCTCGAATTATGCCAACTCAACATGAACCTTCGGAAACACCTGTAGAGCACCTTTATAATCACCCAGTTACGTTGTGACGTTTGGTAGCACACAAAGTGTTCTTCCGGTACACGGGAGTTGCATAATCTCATAGTTACAGGAACATGTATAAGTCATGAAGAAAGCAATAGCAACATACTAAATGATCAAGTGCTAAGCTAACGGAATGGGTCAAGTCAATCACATCATTCTTCTAATGATGTGATTCCGTTAATCAAATGACAACTCTTTTGTCCATGGCTAGGAAACATAACCATATCTGATAAACGAGCTAGTCAAGTAGAGGCATACTAGTGACACTATGTTTGTCTATGTATTCACACATGTATTATGTTTCTGGTTAATACAATTCTAGCATGAATAATAAACATTTATCATGAAATAAGGAAATAAATAATAACTTTATTATTGCCTCTAGGGCATATTTCCTTCAGGTGGAAGTACGGGTCGCCAATGGCGATTGCCTCACCTGTGATCGCATCGTACCCGACCTGAAGTGGTGGATGCAGGGGCATACCTTCTCGACAACAATGCGCGAGCTCGACATCAGCGCCTACGATGGCATCCTGGGCATGGACTAGCTGGCGCAGCACAACCCCATGATCTGCCACTGGCAAGACAAGTTCGTCTCATTCCTCCACGACGGCGAGCAAGTCACGCTGCGCAGCGTCAAACCCAAGGCCACCGAGACCCTGACGGCGGTGGAGCCAGCAGAACTTCGCAAGTTGATCTCCGGCAACGAGGTGTGGGCAATGGCCATGGTGGATGCCTGTCCGCCAGGGAAGACCAGGCGCAAGTCACCGAGCCAGACCCCACTCGCCGACTTTCTCGACGAGTACGCCGACGTCTTCGCCGCGCCCCAAGGACTGCCGCCGCACCGTTAGTACGACCACGCCGTCACATTAGTGGAAGGGGGCGATTCCGGCCAATACTCGCCCATACCACTACTCTCCCCTGCAGAAAGATGAGATCGAGCGGCAAGTCCGCGAGATGCTGGACTCAGGAATCATTACACATAGTGTGAGCTCCTACGTGGCACCTGTGTTGCTCGTCAAGAAGAAGGACGGCACCGGGAGGTTTTGCGTCGACTACCGCCGGCTCAACGACGCGACGATCAAAAACAAGTTTCCCCTGCCGATCGTGGACGAACTGCTCGATGAACTGGCAGGCGCTACGGTCTTCTCCAAGCTTGATCTGCGATCCGGCTATCACCAGATTCGAATGCGCGAAGAACATGAGGCCAAGACGGCGTTCAAAACCCATCACGACCACTTTCAGTTCCGCGTCATGCCGTTCGGCCTCACCAACGCACCGGCAACATTTCAGTGCCTGATGAATGCAATCCTCAATAAGTACATTCGCAAGTTCGTCATCATTTTCCTGGATGATATTCTGGTCTTCAGTGAAACGATGGACGAGCACCTGGAGCATGTCCGCACGGTGCTGGAGTTGCTCCGGCAACACCAACTCTACATCAAGGCCTCCAAGTGCAAGTTCGCCACCGACCACATCGACTACCTCGGGCATGTGATTTCACGCGAGGGCGTCGCCACCAATGCGGAGAAGACCCAGGCCAGGGTGCAGTGGCCCACGCCAACGACGCCGACTGAACTTTGCGGTTTCCTCGGCCTTACCAGCTACTATCGCAAGTTTGTGCCGCACTACAGCATCATCGCCAAGCCACTCACACAGCTCCTCACCAAGAAAGGCTTCGAGTGGTCCGAGCACGCACAAGTGGCATTTGACCTGCTCAAGCAGGCCATGGTCACCACACCGGTGCTCGCGCTACCCAACTTCGACAAGCCGTTCGCCATCGAGACGGATGCCTGTGACACGGGCATCGGCGTGGTGCTCACTCAAGAGGGGCACCCTGTGGCCTATTTCAGCAAGGCGCTGGGCGTGCGCAACCAGAAACTCTCCACTTACGAGAAGGAGTTTCTCGCGGTTATGATGGTTGTGGACAAATGGTGACAGTATCTACAACGTGGGCCGTTCGACATCCTCACGGATCACAAGAGTCTCTGCAATTTGGGCGAGCAGCACCTCGAGATAGACGTCCAGCGCAAGGCCATGTCCAAGCTCGTCGGCCTTCAGTTTCGCTTCCTGTACAAGCGCGGCCTCGACAATGGAGCCGCGGACGCGCTCTCCCGGGTGGGCAAGCTCATGGATGTGGACGCGCTCTCGACCTGCCAGCCGGCGTGGTTGCAAGAGGTGGCTAACTCTTACGCAACGGACGCAGAGGCTCAAGAGCACCTCCAACATCTGGCCGTGTCCAGTCCGGACGCAGACGGGTACGAGCTCCATCGCGGTGTCATTCGTCGTCAAGGCCGGCTCTGGATTGGGGCGAACACGGCCCTACGCACCAAGTTGATCGCCGCGCTCCACAACAGCGCGGTGGGCAGCCACTCGGGCGTCACGGCAACTTATCACCGCGTCAAGAAGCACTTTGAATGGTGTGGCCTGAAGAGGGACGTGGAGGAGTTCGTCCATCAATGCGCCGTCTGTCAACATGCCACGCACGAGCACACCAAGCCGGCCGGCCTCCTCGCGCCGCTGCCCATTCCTGCTGCGCCATGGGAGGACCTGACAATGGATTTTATCGAGGGCCTGCCGGCGTCCGAGAGCTGCAACTCTATCATGGTGGTCGTCGACCGCTTCACCAAGTTCGCGCACTTCGTGCCACTCCGCCACCCCTTCACCGCCGGGACCGTTGCCCGCGCGTTCTGGGACAACATTGTGAAGCTGCACGACATCCCTCCGTCCATCGTCTCCGACCACGACAAGATCTTCACCAGCAACCTTTGGCGCGAACTGCTCGAGAGCGCGGGCACCAAGCTCTTGTTCTCAACGGTGTACCACCCGCAGACCGATGGCCAGAGCGAGCGGGTGAATCAGTGCCTGGAGATGTACCTGCGCTGCGCCCTCCATGATTCTCCCAACAAGTGGCACCGCTGGCTACCGATAGCTGAGTTCTGGTACAACTCGACCTTCCATTCGTCTCTTCAGTGCACACCCTTCAAGGCCCTGTATGGCAGAGAAGCCAATTTGGGTGCAATGGCAACTTGGGCGGAGGCGACACCGGCTGGCGACGACCTGGACTGGGCAGAGCATACAGATGCCATCCGCGCCCAGCTGGCGCATGCCCAGCACCGCTTCAAGAAGCAGGCGGACAAGCACCGCGGCGAGCGCTCGTTCCAGGTGGGAGAACATGTCTTGTTGAAACTGCAGCCTTATGTGCAACGCTCCGTGGTCTCGCGCCCATGCGCCAAGCTCGCCTACAAGTTCTTCGGCCCCTACAGCGTGCTGGAGAAAATTGGACCTCTGGCTTACAAGCTGGATCTGCTGCCGGACAGCCGAGTGCACCCGGTCTTCCACGTCTCCCAGCTGAAGCCGTTCACGCCAGACTACTCGCCGATCTTCGCCGAGCTTCCCCGAGTCCAAGACCTGTCTGCGTCGATGACAGAGCCTGTCATGATCCTGGAGAGGCGTATGATGAAGCATGGCGACGCGCCCGTGGTGCAGCTCAAGATACAACGGTCGTCGTCATCACCGGACTCGGCCACCTGGGAGGACTACGACGTGCTACGCCGGTGTTTTCCCACGGCACCCATTTGGGAGGGGGAGGCCTCGTCTTAAGGAGGGGAGACTTGTTAGATTTGTGTATATGCTGTAACGGGATTCTTGTTGTAACCTTCCTGTACTTATGGATCACATCACGCCAGGGCCTGCGTGCCTGTTTTGTAGGGCGTGAGTGCTCCTCTCCCATGTATAAAAGGCGCACTCTGTAACAGATGTAATCAAGGCAAATACAATTCTCTCCAACTTGGTATCAGACACCAGGAACTCTCCATGGCCTCGCCGCACACCTCCGCCGACACCAGCGCCGCCACGTCGCCGGGCTCCCTCTCCTCCACGGCGCCCGCCGCTGACACCACCTCTGCTACCTCGGCGGCCTCCTCCCCCTCCTTTGTGTTCGGTACGCACTCCTCTGGCACCTCCGCACCTTCCGGATCGCGATTCACCCCCCTCTTCTCCTCTACTGCTCCGGCGCCTCCTCCGGCTTCCACTCCGGCATCTCTCCTCCCAATTTACCGCGACCACATCACCAACCATATCAAATTCCTCCTCAACCCTGCTGACCACAATTACCACAAGTGGAAATCTTTCTTCATCATGGTCCTCGTTCGCTATGGTGTCACTCACCTCATCGAGCACCCCCCACCACCCAACGCCGATGCTGCCTATCTTGAGCTTGATGCCCACATTGCCCTCTAGATCTACGCCACTCTCTCTGACGCCATGGTGGATCATGTTGTCGGCGCCACCACCATGTTTCCATCTGGAAGAAGATCCATGACTATTTTCTCTCGAACTGCGCCGCCCGGTTCATGATCCTCAACAGGCAATATCGCAACCTCAAGCAGGGCGACCTCTCTGTCCAGGAGTACGCTCGTCACATGAAACTCCTCACCGATGGTCTCGCCAACATCGAGCACGCCGTCATCGAGGTCGATCTCACCACACAATTCCTCCACGGCCTCGACAAGCGCCTCGACACCATCTGTGTGGTCCTCGGTGATCAGGGGCTGCCGTTCGACGTCGTGCTCTCCCGCGTCTCCTTGGCCGAGGAGTCCATGGTGCAACGCTCCGCCGAGGAAAGCGCCTCGGTGTTTGCCCTCCACAACGGGGGCTCTTCTTCAGGCAGTAGCTCGAGCACTGGTGGTCCTCGTGGGGATCGCTCCGGTGAGCGCACCACGGGCCCTTCGCCGCATCCCCCTGCCCGTGGCCGCGGCGACCGCCACGGTGATGGTGGTGACCGTGGGCGTGGGCGTGGTCGTTGCCGCGGTGGCCGCGGCAGTGGCGACTCTGGCGGGCGCGGGAAGTCCGCAGTTCCTCCCATGGCGCCCTTCACCGGCTACTTCGCGCCCTATAGGATGGCCCTGCCCGCCCCTCGTTCTGGCTGGGTGCCCCCCAACACGGCGGGCGTCCTTGGTCTGTGCCCGGGCTCGCATGCGCAGGCCTACCCCGTCCAGCACACGGCTCCACCGCCTCCTGCTCCTCACTACCCGCCGGCGCTATACTACCCTCCTCCGCCGCAATCATGGGACCATTTCGCCATGCTGAATGCTGCCTACAGCCACGGTGGTCACCACTCCGCCGCCCCCTCCAACGAATGGTTCCTCGACAGTGGTGCCACCTCCCGCATCACCGGCAACCAAGGTATCTTAACCTTGTCTAGTTCTTCTTTAAAGCGTTCTACTCCGTCTTCTGTACTTGTTGGCAATGGACACTCTCTCCCTATTACTGCCTCTGGTTCTACTACCCTCGCTCCTTCTTCCTTTAAGTTAAATAATTCTTGTTTCTCCTTCAATAGTTCCCAATCTTGTCTGCGTTAGACAATTCACTCGCGACAATTTTTGCTCTATTGAATTTTATCCCTTTGGTTTCCTTGTGATGGATCTACGAACGCGGAAGGTGCTCCTGATCTCCACTAGCTTCGATGGCCTCTACCCACTCTTCGGCAGCAACTCCCCTTGGCCTACTGCGCTCACCGCCACGACTTCCATGTCGGACATCTGGCATCATCGGCTCGGCCACCCCGGCGCACACTCTTTTTCCTCCATAGCTAAAGATTTTCTTAGCACTTGTAATAAGCCACCTCACACTCCCTGTAGTGCTTGTCAAATGGGTCGGCAGCCCTAGCTTCCCTTTTCGTCTTCCCTTAATAAGTCTTACGCCCCCTTTGATTTAATTCATTGCGATTTGTGGACCTCACCTGTTGTAAGTTTTTCTGGTTTTGAATACTACTTAGTCATTCTCGATGATTACACTCATTATTCGTGGTCTTTTCCCTTACGCAATAAGTCCGACACATCCATCGTCTTACAACGCTTCTTTACATTTGTTCTGAAGGAAATATGCCCTAGAGGCAATAATAAAGTTATTATTAATTTCCTCATATCATGATAAATGTTTATTATTCATGCTAGAATTGTATTAACCGGAAACATGATACATGTGTGAATACATAGACAAACATATAGTCACTAGTATGCCTCTACTTGACTAGCTCATTAATCAAAGATGGTCATGTTTCCTGACCATAGACATGTGTTGTCATTTGATTAGTGGGATCACATCATTAGAAGAATGATGTGATTGACATGACCCATTTTGTTAGCCTAGCACTTGATCGTTTAGTATACTACTATTGCTTTCTTCATGACTTATACAAAGTTCCTGCAACTATGAGATTGTGCAACTCCCGTGTACCGGAAGAACACTTTGTGTGCTACCAAACGTCACAACGTAACTGGGTGATTATAAAGGTGATCTACAGGTGTTTCCGAAGGTTCATGTTGAGTTGGCATAATTCGAGATTAGGATTTGTCACTCCGATTGTCGGAGAGGTATCTCTGGGCCCTCTCGGTAATACTCATCACTTAAGCCTTGCAAGCATATAACTAATGAGTTAGTTATGAGATGACGTATTACAGAACGAGTAAAGAGACTTGCCAGTAACGAGATTGAACTAGGTATTGGATACCGACGATCGAATCTCGGGCAAGTAACATACCGATGACAAAGGGAACAACGTATGTTGTTATGCGGTTTGACCGATAAAGATCTTCGTAGAATATGTAGGAACCAATATGGGCATCCAGGTCCCGCTATTGGTTATTGACCAGAGACGTGTCTCAGTCATGTCTACATCGTTCTCGAACCGTAGGGTCCGCACGCTTAAGGTTTCGATGACAATTATATTATGAGTTTATGTATTTTGATGTACCGAAGTTTGTTCGGAGTCCCGGATATGATCACGGAAATGACGAGGAGTCTCGAAATGGTCGAGACATAAAGATTGATATATTAGACGGATATATTTGGACACCGGAAAGGTTCCGGAGAAGTTTGGAGCTCCGGGAGGTTACCGGAACCCCCCGGGAGGTATATGGGCCTTATTGGGCCCATGTAGGAGGAAGGGAGAAGGAGCAAGGGAGGGGGGCGCGCCCCCCAAGCCCAATCCGAATTGGGGAGGGGGGCCGGCCCCCCCTTTCCTTTCTCCTTCCCCCTCTTCCTATTACTACTACTAGTACTACTTCCTAATACTAGTACTCTTTCCTTCCCCCTCCAAATAAGATAAGGAAAAGAGAGGGAAACCTACTTGGAGTAGGTTTCCCCCTCCTCATGGCGCGCCCCCCCTAGGGCCGGCCACCTCCTCCCTCCCTCCTTTATATACGGGGGTAGGGGGGCACCCTAGAACACACAAGTTGATCATTGATCGTTCCTTAGCCGTGTGCGGTGCCCCCCTCCACGATATTACACCTCGATCATATTGTAGCCGTGCTTAGGCGAAGCCCTGCGACAAGAGAACATCAAGATCGTCACCACGCCGTCGTGCTGACGGAACTCCCCCTCGGAGCCTCTACTGGATTGGAGATCGAGGGTGCGTCATCGAGTTGTACGCGTGTCAAGAACTCGGAGGTTCCGGAGTAACGGTGCTTGGATCGGTCGGACCGGGAGGACGTACGACTACTTCCTCTACGTTGCGTCAACGCTTCCGCTTCGGTCTACAAGGGTACGTAGACAATACTCTCCCCTCGTTGCTATATCATCACCATGATCTTGCGTGTGCGTAGGAAAATTTTGAAATTACTACGTTCCCCAACAGTGGCATCCGAGCCTAGGTTTTTATGGTTTGATGTTATTTGCACGAGTAGAACACAAGTGAGTTGTGGGCGATATAAGTCATACTGCTTACCAGCATGTCATACTTTGGGTCGCCGGTATTGTTGGATGAAGCGGCCCGGACCGACATTACGCGTACGCTTACGCGAGACTGGTTTTACCGCCGTGCTTAGCACACAGGTGACTAGCGGGTATCTGTTTCTCCAACTTTAGTTGAACCGAGTGTGGCTACGCCCGGTCCTTGCGAAGGTTAAAACAGCATCAACTTGACAAACTATCATTGTGGTTTTGATGCGTAGGTGAGATTGGTTCTTGCTTAAGCCCGTAGTAGCCATGTAACTTGTTTTCAACAACAAAGTAGAGGACGTCTAACTTGTTTTCGCAGGGCATGTTGTGATGTGATATGGTCAAGACGTGATGCTATATTTTATTGTATGAGATGATCATGTTTTGTAACCGAAGTTATCGGCAACTGGCAGGAGCCATATGGTTGTCGCTTTATTGTATGAAATGCAAACGCCCTGTAATTGCTTTACTTTATCACTAAGCGGTAGCGATAGTCGTAGAAGCAATAGATGGTGTAGCGACAACGATACTACGATGGAGATCAAGGTGTCGCGCCGGTGACGATGGTGATCACGACGGTGCTTCGAAGATGAAGATCACAAGCACAAGATGATGATGGCCATATCATATCACTTATATTGATTGCATGTGATGTTTATCCTTTATGCATCTTATCTTGCTTTGATTGATGGTAGCATTTTAAGATGATCTCTCACTAAAATTATCAAGTAGTGTTCTCCCTGAGTATGCACCGTTGCGAAAGTTCGCCGTGCCGAGACACCACGTGATGATCGGGTGTGATAAGCTCTACGTCCATCTACAACGGGTGCAAGCCAGTTTTGCACATGCAGAATACTCAGGTTAAACTTGACGAGCCTAGCATATGCAGATATGGCCTCGGAACACGGAGACCAAAAGGTCGAGCGTGAATCATATAGTAGATATGATCAACATAATGATGTTCACCATTGAAAACTACTCCATCACACGTGATGATCGGTTATGGTTTAGTTGATTTGGATCACGTGATCACTTAGATGACTAGAGAGATGTCTGTCTAAGTGGGAGTTCTTAAGTAATATGATTAATTGAACTTAAATTTATCATGAACTTAGTACCTGATAGTATCTTGCTTATCTATGTTTGTTTGTAGATAGATGGCTCGTGCTGTTGTTCCGTTGAATTTTAATGTGTTCCTTGAGAAAGCAAAGTTGAAAGATGATGGTAGCAATTACACGGACTGGGTCCGTAACCTGAGGATTATCCTCATTGCTGCACAGAAGAGTTACGTCCTGGAAGCACCGCTAGGTGCCAGGCCTGCTGCTGATGCAACTGACGACGTTAAGAACGTCTGGCAGAGCAAAGCTGATGACTACTCTATAGTTCAGTGTGCCATGCTTTACGGCTTAGAACCGGGTCTTCAACGACGTTTTGAACGTCATGGAGCATATGAGATGTTCCAGGAGTTGAAGTTAATATTTCAAGCAAATGCCCGGATTGAGAGATATGAAGTCTCCAATAAGTTCTACAGCTGCAAGATGGAGGAGAATAGTTCTGTCAGTGAACATATACTCAGAATGTCTGGGTATAACAATCACTTGATTCAACTGGGAGTTAATCTTCCTGATGATAGTGTCATTGACAGAATTCTCAATCACTGCCACCAAGCTACAAGAGCTTTGTGATGAACTATAATATGCAAGGGATGAACAAGACTATTCCCGAGCTCTTCACGATGCTGAAAGCCGCGGAGGTAGAAATCAAGAAGGAGCATCAAGTGTTGATGGTCAACAAGACCACTAGTTTCAAGAAAAACGGCAAAGGGAAGAAGAAGGGGAACTTCAAAAAGAACGGCAAGCAAGTTGCTGCTCAGGAGAAGAAACCCAAGCCTGGACCTAAGCCTGAAACTGAGTGCTTCTACTGCAAGCAGACTAGTCACTGGAAGCGGAACTGCCCCAAGTATTTGGCGGATAAGAAGGATGGCAAAGTGAACAAAGGTATATGTGATATACATGTTATTGATGTGTACCTAACTAGAGCTCGTAATAGCACCTGGGTATTTGATACTGGTTCTGTTGCTAATATTTGCAACTCGAAACAGGGACTACGGAATAAACGAGCACTGGCCAAGGACGAGGTGACGATGCGCGTGGGAAACGGTTCCAAAGTCGATGTGATCGCCGTCGGCACGCTACCTCTACATCTACCATCGGGATTAGTTTTAGACCTAAATAATTGTTATTTGGTGCCTGCGTTGAGCATGAACATTATATCTGGATCTTGTTTGATGCGAGACGGTTATTCATTTAAATCAGAGAATAATGGTTGTTCTATTTATATGAGTAATATCTTTTATGGTCATGCACCCTTGAAGAGTGGTCTATTTTTATTGAATCTCGATAGTAGTGATACACATATTCATAATGTTGAAGCCAAAAGATGCAGAGTTGATAATGATAGTGCAACTTATTTGTGGCACTGCCGTTTAGGTCATATCGGTGTAAAATGCATGAAGAAACTCCATACTGATGGACTTCTGAAATCACTTGATTATGAATCACTTGGTACTTGCGAACCGTGCCTCATGGGCAAGATGACTAAAACACCGTTCTCCGGTACTATGGAGAGAGCAACAGATTTGTTGGAAATCATACATACAGATGTATGTGGCCCGATGAATGTTGAGGCTCGTGGCGGATATCGTTATTTTCTCACCTTCACAGATGATTTGAGCAGATATGGGTATATCTACTTAATGAAGCACAAGTCTGAAACATTTGAAAAGTTCAAAGAATTTCAGGGTGAAGTAGAAAATCATCGTAACAAGAAAATAAAGTTTCTACGATCTGATCGTGGAGGAGAATATTTGAATTACGAGTTTGGTTTACATTTGAAACAATGCGGAATAGTTTCGCAACTCACGCCACCTGGAACACCACAACGAAATGGTGTGTTCGAACGCCGTAATCGTACTTTACTTGATATGGTGCGATCTATGATGTCTCTTACCGATTTACCGCTATCGTTTTGGGGTTATGCTTTAGAGACGGCCGCATTCACGTTAAATAGGGCACCATCAAAATCCGTTGAGACAACGCCTTATGAACTATGGTTTGGCAAGAAACCAAAGTTGTCGTTTCTTAAAGTTTGGGGCTGCGATGCTTATGTGAAGAAACTTCAACCAGATAAGCTCGAACCCAAATCGGAGAAATGTGTCTTCATAGGATACCCAAAGGAAACTGTTGGGTACACCTTCTATCATAGATCCGAAGGCAAAACTTTTGTTGCTAAGAATGGATCCTTTCTAGAGAAAGAATTTCTCTCGAAAGAAGTGAGTGGGAGGAAAGTAGAACTTGATGAGATAACTGTATCTACTCCCATGTTGGAAGGTAGTTCATCACGAGAACCGGTTCCCGTGACAACTACACCAATTAGTGAGGAAGCTAATGATATTGATCATGAAACTTCAGATCAAGTTTCTGCTGAACCTCGTAGGTCTACCAGAGTAAGATCCGCACCAGAGTGGTACGGTAATCCTGTTCTGGAAGTCATGTTACTTGACCATGATGAACCTACGAACTATGAGGAAGCGATGATGAGCCCAGATTCCGCAAAATGGCTGGAGGCCATGAAATCTGAGATAGGATCCATGTATGAAAACAAAGTATGGACTTTGGTTGACTTGCCCGATGATCGGCAAGCCATTGAGAATAAATGGATCTTTAAGAAGAAGACTGACGCTGATGGTAATGTTACTGTCTATAAAGCTCGACTTGTTGCGAAAGGTTTTCGACAAGTTCAAGGGGTTGACTACGATGAGACTTTCTCACCCGTAGCGATGCTTAAGTCTGTTCGAATCATGTTGGCTATTGCTGCATTTCATGATTATGAAATTTGGCAAATGGATGTCAAGACTGCATTCTTGAATGGATTTCTAGAAGAAGAGTTGTATATGATGCAGCCGGAAGGTTTTGTTGATCCAAAAGGTGCTGACAAAGTGTGCAAGCTCCAACGTTCCATTTATGGACTGGTGCAAGCATCTCGGAGTTGGAATAAACGTTTTGATAGTGTGATCAAAGCATATGGATTTATACAGACTTTTGGAGAAGCCTGTATTTACAAGAAAGTGAGTGGGAGCTCTGTAGCATTTCTAGTTTTATATGTTGATGACATATTATTAATTGGAAATGATATAGAATTTCTGGATAGCATAAAGGGATACTTGAATAAAAGTTTTTCAATGAAAGACCTCGGTGAAGCTGCTTACATATTGGGCATCAAGATCTATAGAGATAGATCAAGACGCTTAATAGGACTTTCACAAAGCACATACCTTGAAATTTTTTTGAAAAAGTTCAAAATGGATCAGGCAAAGAAAGGATTCTTGCATGTGCTACAAGGAGTGAAGTTGAGTCGAACTCAATGCCCGACCACAGCAGAAGATAGAGAGAAAATGAAAAATGTTCCCTATGCTTCAGCCATAGGCTCTATCATGTATGCAATGCTGTGTACCAGACCTGACGTATGCTTAGCAATAAGCTTAGCAGGAAGGTACCAAAGTAATCCAGGAGTGGATCACTGGACAGCGGTCAAGAACATCCTGAAATACCTGAAAAGGACTAAGGATATGTTTCTCGTATATGGAGGTGACAAAGAGCTAGTCGTAAATGGTTACGCCGATGCAAGCTTTGACACTGATCCGGACGATTCTAAATCGCAGACCGGATACGTGTTTTTATTAAACGGTGGAGCTGTAAGTTGGTGCAGTTCTAAACAAAGCGTCGTGGCGGGATCTACATGTGAAGCGGAGTACATAGCTGCTTCTGAAGTAGCAAATGAAGGAGTCTGGATGAAGGAGTTCATTTCCGATCTAGGTGTCATACCTAGTGCATCGGGACCAATGAAGATCTTCTGTGACAATACTGGTGCAATTGCCTTGGCAAAGGAATCTAGATTTCACAAGAGGACCAAGCACATCAAGAGACGCTTCAATTCCATTCGGGGCCCAGTCCAAGTGGGAGACATAGAGATTTGCAAGATACATACGGATCTGAATGTTGCAGACCCGTTGACTAAGCCTCTCTCACGAGCAAAACATGATCAGCACCAAGACTCCATGGGTGTTAGAATCATTACTATGTAATCTAGATTATTGACTCTAGTGCAAGTGGGAGACTGAAGGAAATATGCCCTAGAGGCAATAATAAAGTTATTATTTATTTCCTCATATCATGATAAATGTTTATTATTCATGCTAGAATTGTATTAACCGGAAACATGATACATGTGTGAATACATAGACAAACATATAGTCACTAGTATGCCTCTACTTGACTAGCTCATTAATCAAAGATGGTCATGTTTCCTGACCATAGACATGTGTTGTCATTTGATTAGTGGGAACACATCATTAGAAGAATGATGTGATTGACATGACCCATTTTGTTAGCCTAGCACTTGATCGTTTAGTATACTGCTATTGCTTTCTTCATGACTTATACAAAGTTCCTGCAACTATGAGATTGTGCAACTCCCGTGTACCGGAAGAACACTTTGTGTGCTACCAAACGTCACAACATAACTGGGTGATTATAAAGGTGCTCTACAGGTGTTTCCGAAGGTTCATGTTGAGTTGGCATAATTCGAGATTAGGATTTGTCACTCCGATTGTCGGAGAGGTATCTCTGGGCCCTCTCGGTAATACTCATCACTTAAGCCTTGCAAGCATATAACTAATGAGTTAGTTATGAGATGACGTATTACAGAATGAGTAAAGAGACTTGCCAGTAACGAGATTGAACTAGGTATTGGATACCGACGATCAAATCTCGGGCAAGTAACATACCGATGACAAAGGGAACAACGTATGTTGTTATGCGGTTTGACCGATAAAGATCTTCGTAGAATATGTAGGAACCAATATGGGCATCCAGGTCCCGCTATTGGTTATTGACCAGAGACGTGTCTCAGTCATGTCTACATCGTTCTCGAACCGTAGGGTCCGCACGCTTAAGGTTTCGATGACAATTATATTATGAGTTTATGTATTTTGATGTACCGAAGTTTGTTCGGAGTCCCGGATATGATCACGGACATGACGAGGAGTCTCGAAATGGTCGAGACATAAAGATTGATATATTGGACAGATATATTTGGACACCGGAAAGGATCCGGAGAAGTTTGGAGCTCCGGGAGGTTACCGGAACCCCCCGGGAGGTATATGGGCCTTATTGGGCCCATGTAGGAGGAAGGGAGAAGGAGCAAGGGAGGGGGGGCGCCCCCCCCCCCCCAAGCCCAATCCGAATTGGGGAGGGGGGCCGCCCCCCCCCCCTTTCCTTTCTCCTTCCCCCTCTTCCTATTACTACTACTAGTACTACTTCCTAATACTAGTACTCTTTCCTTCCCCCTCCAAATAAGATAAGGAAAAGAGAGGGAAACCTACTTGGAGTAGGTTTCCCCCTCCTCATGGCACGCCCCCCTAGGGCCCGCCACCTCCTCCCTCCCTCCTTTATATACGGGGGTAGGGGGGCACCCTAGAACACACAAGTTGATCATTGATCGTTCCTTAGCCGTGTGCGGTGCCCCCCTCCACGATATTACACCTCGATCATATTGTAGCGGCGCTTAGGCGAAGCCCTGCGACAGGAGAACATCAAGATCATCACCACGCCGTCGTGCTGACGGAACTCCCCCTCGGAGCCTCTACTGGATTGGAGATCGAGGGTGCGTCATCGAGCTGTACGCGTGTCAAGAACTCGGAGGTGCTGGAGTAACGGTGCTTGGATCGGTCGGACCGGGAGGACGTACGACTACTTCCTCTACGTTGCATCAACACTTCCGCTTCGGTCTACAAGGGTACGTAGACAACACTCTCCCCTCGTTGCTATATCATCACCATGATCTTGCGTGTGCGTACGAAATTTTTTGAAATTACTACGTTCCCCAACATGTTCATACCCAATTTGGCGTTGTAATCAAAAGCATGCAGTGTGACAATGGCGGCGAGTTCATCAACTCCTCTCTCCGATCCTTCTTCTCCTCCAACGGCATTGTCTATCGATTTTCCTGCCCCCACACTTCGCCCCAAAATGGAAAAGCCGAACGTCTTCTTCGCACTACAAACGACATTGTGCGCTCCCTTCTCTTCCAAGCCCATCTCCCACCTCCCTTCTGGGTCGAAGCTTTACACACCGCCACATACCTTCTCAACCAAAGGCCCTCCCGTGCCATCAACAATTACACTCCCTATTTTCTTCTACACGGCTCCCAACCATCCTATGATCATCTCCGCGTCTTTGGATGTTTGTGTTTCCCTAATCTCTATGCTACATCCGACCACAAATTAGCTCCACGCTCGTCTCGCTGTGTCTTCTTGGGCTACCCTCTGGAACACAAGGACTACCGATGCTATGATCTCACCTCTTGTCGCGTCATAGTTTCTCGGCACGTTATCTTCGACGAAACAGTTTTTCCTTACGCTTCACCCACATGCATGTCAGCAACCCCCACGTCCACAGAAAATCCCACCCTGCGGATCTCACCTACCCATCCTGACACCTCGGATCACGATCCTGATCCACCTCCACCCGCCGTGCCCGGACCCCACCAGATCCCCTCGGATCGCGCCTCCCCGCCCCACACGCCGCGTCGCGACTCGCCCGCCCAATCCGCAGCCTCCACGCGCTCCCCCACCAACCAATCGACCGATTACACCCCCTCCCCTGGCACGCGCACTCCCCCGGTCCCCTTCTGTCGCAATCTTCCTCAGATTCCGCACCTTCCCGCAGCGCTGCACCTTCTCCCGGATCTTCCTCGCTTTCCGCGCCTGTCGGTTCGCCCCAATCACCTGTGCGCCCCACCAGCTCCTCCTCGTCTTCCGCACCGCCCACTACGCCTCCACCGCGCCTTCCCCCTCGTGCCGTTCCAATTGCACCCACTAAAAACAACCATCCCATGTCCATTCGTGCCAAGTCTGGTTTTTGCATGCCTAAGCGCCTCTTCCTTGTTGACTCCACCTCTCCAGCTATCTCACCACTACCTGCTACGTACAAATCTGCCCTCAAGGATCCTAATTGGCAACAAGCTATGGTAGATGAATTTAACGCTTTAATGAAAAACTCTACTTGGTCTTTGGTGCCTAAGCCTGCAGGTGTCAATGTGGTCACGGGGAAGTGGATTTTTCGTCACAAGTTCAACGTGGACGGCTCCTTGGCACATTATAAAGCACGATGGGTGGTGCGTGGCTTCACACAACGAGAGGGTGTGGACTATGATGAAACCTTTAGTCCGGTGGTCAAACCAGCAACAATTTGAGTTGTTCTCAGTATTGCAACCTCCCAAGCTTGGCCTATCCATCAACTTGATGTGACGAATGCCTTCTTGCATGGTGATCTCCATGAGACGTTGTATTGCTCTCAACCGGCGGGCTTTGTCGACACATCATTTCCTAACCATGTTTGTCTTCTTCGTAAGTCACTCTATGGTCTCAAACAAGCACCCCGAACGTGGTTTCTTCGCTTTAAATCATATTTGCTCTCGCTTGGTTTTTGTGCCTCCAAAAGCGACACCTCCCTTTTCATTCTCCACCACGGTTCCACCATTGCTTATTTGTTGGTTTATGTCGACGACATTATTCTCACTGCCAACTCCACCACCGCCTTAGAGCTTCTCATTCGGTCTCTCAAATCCGAATTCTCCATGTCTGACTTGGGTGCTCTCCATCACTTTCTTGGCATCAATGTCACCCCTAACCCCTCTGGTCTCTTTCTTTGCCAACAACAATATGCCTTGGAGATTGTAGACCGCGCCAAGATGTTAAACTGTAAACCGGTGTCCACTCCTATTGACACTAGCTCCAAAGTGTCATCTACCGACGGCGTTGTCCTCTCCAACCCCACCCACTATCGTAGCCTCGCCGGCGCGCTTCAGTATCTCACCCTCACACGACCGGACATTGCTTACGCTGTCCAACAGGTGCGTTTGTTCATGCATGAGCCTCGGGATACCCACATGCAACTCATTAAGAGGATTCTCCGCTACTTGCAAGGCACCTCTCACTATGGCCTTCAGTTCTACAAATCCTCTTCTAGTGATCTTGTCTCTTACACCGACTGTCGTGGATTAGTCACAGCAGATGTCCTAGCGTAAGGACTTAGTCGTGGAGCCATCGCTACGGGTTTACTTGCAGGGGTTAAAGCGGACACAAAGACGCAAGAGTTTTATACTAGTTCGGCCCCTTCGATGAAGGTAAAAGCCTACGTCTAGTTGTGATGGAATTGATGTGTTCTCGATGGCTAGGGAGCAAACAGGCTTCGCCTAGGCTCGAGTTGTGGTTGTCTGTCCTTGAACCGCCGCCGGGTCGTCCCCTTATATACACGAGTGACGCCCGTCGGTTTGCAGAGTCCCAACCGGTTCATACTCGCATCCCGGTTGGTATCTCTCTATTCCTAACTTACAATACAAGTCATACATCAAGCCGGTTTACGGCTACAAGTTCTAAACCAACTACAGGCCTTGGGCCTTTCCATGATTACACCACTAGCGGAGCTAACCCGGCCCAAGCTTGGCCGGTTTACACCTAGCGGTAATATCCCCAACATTAGGCCCCAGATTGATTTGAACTGGTTCATGTCAATCCTTCACAGAACCTGCGTCTTGGACATCTTCTTTGTTTAATAAACCGTCACGCCATTATTGCTTCTGATCACTGTAAACCGGCATGACATCATTGCTTCTGGTCACTGTAAACCGGCATGACGTCATCTTGAAGTTTATCCTTTATAACGCCTTCCTTAACGACAGTCCCTGGATTTACGCGTTTGACCTAGTTTTACTGCCTTATAAATAGGACCGAAGGGTCATTCTTTTTTCTCCCTTCGCTTCCTCTTCTTCCTCACGCCGCTGCCTTTGGAGCTCCGCCGTCGTCATCAACTTCTGCTTCGTCCTAGGCCGCTGCATCAACCTGTACGTACCAGAGCACTGCGACCTTTCTCCGCATCTCCTCCGTTTCCGGTAAGCTTCTTGCCCTTCATCAGTCTGTTCCTTCATTTTAGATCTGTTTCTAGGGTTCAAGCTTCATGCCCTGTTCTTCGTACATTTTCATCTTTCTAACCTTGAGTCATGCTATGAATCCCGTTCTGTACCAAACGACGACTCCTGCGTATCCGCTGCACTTTTTCATCTTAATCCCATAGATCTTCTGCATATATATACATACACCTTATAACGCACTTCTTGTTTCTTCTTTACTTCCGCGACGCATTTCCTGTTTTTCTGAAAACCCGCGTTTGATCCGTAGTAAACATGAATTTTTGTGAAACCTGTTTCTGTCCATGACTTCAATTACCTTCGAAGCCAAGATTAGGCGGTTTAACTCACCATAGTAAAAAGTTGCTAAACCGGCATCGGTACACCATTAGTCCCCTTGTTGAACCGCCAGATCGTATCTGACATCATCTGATAACGCCCTGATTCATAGGAACCGCCTCCGGTTTATCATAACTTTAGATCAATCACTCTTTAATTATCCCTTCCTTAAACCGGATCCTTCTCCTTGTAGATCTTATGATGGCCAAACAGGTGTACGAATGCAACTGGGTTCCTTCCCGCATCTCCGAGACACAGTTGAAAGAACTGGTATCGATTGGTACTTTAGATGATCAAGACACAATCCATTGGAGGGTTCCTAGAGAGGAATGTCCTCCCACACCTCAGGAAGGAGAAGTTGTAGTTTTCGCGGATCACCTGGCCCGGGGTTTCAAACCGCCCGGGTCAAAATTTTACCGGGACGTGATGGCCAATTTTCAACTCCGTCCCCAAGATATCGGCCCCAACTCTGTTACCAACCTGTGCCACTTTCAAGTGCTGTCCGAAGCATATCTGCAAGAGGAGCCTTCTGTTGAACTGTTCAGGGATCTCTTCCACCTAAACCGCCGCACCGAATTCACCGACGGCCCCAATACAGAATTGGGCGGTATGGCTATCCAGAAGAGGAAGGAGATCACTTATCCCCACGTCAAACTCCACACTCATCCCAAAGAGTGGAACGCGACTTGGTTCTACTGCAAAGACACTTCCCCTGAAGGTGAAAATCCTTTACCTGGCTTTCGTCCAGAGCGGCTAAGCAACACTCATCCCTTTCCGCAACGATTGACTGCCAAAGAAAGAAGCAAATACGCCCCACAACTATCCAAGCTTCGGGCCTTCATGGCCAACGGTTTGACTGGGATCGATCTGGCACGCTGCTGGTTATCTTGGGGCATATTGCCTTTGAGCCGGCGTTCCGGTTTGATGTGCCAGTATACCGGCAGCGTCGATGACCCACTCCGACACACTAAACTGGAACTGTCTGAAGATGAAGTTACGGATTCAGTAAGGAGAATGCTGAATGAACCGGAGCACCTCTGTGCTCAAACCGGCTTAGCTCCTTACTGCACCATCAACGCACCACCTGCGGTAAGTCTCTGACTGTGTCATTATAAAAACCCGTTGTTATTTTCATATGTCCAACTCTCAATTATTTCTTATCCAGGGCGATAATCCGTTTTGGAGCAAAAAACTCTCTCAGGACAAAGCGGACAAAACTGGGCGGCCAGTTCGGCCCAAAACAAAAGTTGTCAAGAAATCCGCCCACAAGAGGAAGACTACTGCTTCGTCTGATCCGGCCATTGATGATGATGTGGGTAATCCGGAACTTGATTCTCTTGGCTTGTTTTTTACACGTCTTATTGATGACGATGCTTGTCAGGATGACGCTGAAGCCAGCAACGCAGGATTTGCTGAGGTAACCATTCTCTCTTCCGATTCAACAAATTTGCCTTCACCAAAACTTCGCCGGGCAAACCGGAAAGTTAACTTTTCTCACCCTCTTGCTTACTTGGATCCCAAACTCTTTATGAAGACACAGCAACATGAAGCTCGTCGCACAACCCGGCACAGCGGACAGGTAGTTACCTCTGCCGGTTTACCAAACAGCCCGGCTCGAAAGCGCCGCACCGAGGTTTCCAACCTTTTTATTGCCTTAAATTCCAAAGCGGGTTTGTTCCGTCAACCTCTTAATCCGTCCGACTCCGATTATCAGGTCACCTCCCATTCATCCTCTGGCGAATCGTCAGCCACTTAGCTACCTCCGTTGAAGATAGCCGTTGGGTAAGTCCATACAGGCATACGCTTTTCAATTTTCTCTGTAATGTATATGCCTTGTTCCTAAATCTTTGTTTCTTCAGGACCAAACCGAAACCCAGCAAGAAGGCTCGTTTGGACAAAACAGTTGAAGAGGCTGCCGCTTCAGATCATGAGCAGGCGCCAGATCTGGAAAACGTTGCCTCTGAGGATATTCCAAATGACCCTCCGATTCAAGAGGAGGTTATTCCAGAAGAAATACCTGTCAACCCTTCAATCTCTGTCGATCCTCCTGTCAGCACTGTCCGGTTTGAAAAGCCTCGCAGCCCTACAGAAACAGCCGTGACGATGTGATCCGTCGAGTCGAAAGATGATGACGTTGTGATTACCGGCATGGGCCGCTCTGAACCGGGGAATGCTGCCACCTTAACCCGGCATACTGTGAAGGAAGATTCTTCAACTTTGAATAAAGGAAAGTGGGCTGCCGAGCTGGAAGCATATGCCGCTTTAAGCGCCCAAGATCTTCATTCTGGATACCTGAACCGGCTTTATAGTAGCCGTGATTATGAAGCTGGCTTGGTGAAACTAATGAGAGACAAGTTTGAGGTAACACTCCTTTCCTTATTATCAGTACAGTAGTCCTTGTAGCCCCCAAGGGCCGGTTTGCAATCTTGGATCAAACTGGGACTTGATAATTTTCTTTGATAGACTTTGCAAACTTCCCTCATAGCCACCGGTTTAACGATGCATACTTAAACCGGTGTTCCGAGAAATTTCCTGCCAACACTTTAATAGAATCAAACAGTCATTAGCCCCCAAGTGCCGAGTTGAATACTCGTATTCAACTTGGGACTTTGCCATGTATTAGCAGTAGAAAGACTGAAGGTACATTAGCCCCCAAGTGTCAAGCATATAACTGTGTTGTATGGTTGAGACTTTAACTTGAATTGTTGGCTGATCATGCTATCAATGCGCAGGCTGAGGTGAAGATCAAGGATGATCGGATTGCCGATTTACAGGCGGCTTTGAAAACCCAGCAGGCCGAGACAGACAAAGCCAAGAAGGAGCTAGCCAGTACCTTGACTGCTGCTGAACAAGCGAAGGAAAACATGAAGAAGGAACAGACGGTCTGGGCCACCGAAAAGGCTAACTTGCTCAAACGGGCAGAAAATGCTGAAGCTGCCCTTAAACCGGTGGTGGATGATCTGACAGCTGTGAAGCGGCAAGTGCATTCTATGACGGCAGCCATCTTCGGTAAGTTCCCTGTGAACAAGTGTAATATGCTTTTCCTGCTGCACCATTATTCCGGTTTAAAACTATCTTGTTATCATATGCAGGCACACGCGTTGGGCACTTGGGCAATGACGTGCGGAAGAAACTGAAGGCTGTCTACACTTTAGTGGAGCAGCTATATACCGGAGCCCAGCGCGTGATTACCACAATGTCACATAACAATCCAGCGCCGTCCCTGATCCAAGATACCCTGAACCGGCTATCCATCCTTCCTTCCCGGATTGAAGAGGTGAAGAAATCTGCTGCACGAACCGGAGCCATCAACGCCTTGATCCGAGCCAAAGCCTGGGTGCCGGATTTTGATCCCGTGGAAGCAGCGCAAGGCTATCCCAGTGTGAAGGAAGACGGCTCGGACTTCAGTGAAGAGGACTTGCGGGCGATAAACCGTGCGGTACGCCCGCTGGCTTCTCAATTGGCCGAAGAAGCCGATTTAGAGCACTATCAAGCCCAATACAATGAGCAGAACAAGTGTGTGTCCGCCCCAACTTTTGAACCGGAAAACTTGATCCCTCCAATCCGTAAGCATACTTACGCACCTGACATTGAACCGTCGTCTTTGATTCATGAAGAGGCTGTTTTCCAAGCGCTAATGGGAATCGACTGGACCACTGTGGATTTCCAGCCGATGGGTAGAGATGAAGATGCTGAAGCGGCGGAGGATGAAGAATAGTCGTGAACCGGTAGCCGGTTTAATCCAAAGAACAATGATCTCATTTGGGCACTGTGTTGCCTTGTAATAGCCTTAGTTAAAACTTGCTGCCTGGATATGCCTTTGTGCATAGATGAAACTTTTGTTTGAGTCATACCCCCTGCAACCAAAAATTGAACCTCGGCGGCGGTGACACCGCCAGCCGGTTTATGGCATCCAATATATTTTGTGTATCGAAAAATCAATTAGTATGCGATACAAATACCTGTCGTATCGGGGCATGAAGCTGGCATAGCCAATCTTGAAGCGGCGGGCCTTGTTTTTAAAAACCATGACCGTCTGGAGGAACAATAATTCCCACATAGGCGTGCTGAAACAGCACAAGCCCCCGTGCTACTCCATAACGATGAACCGGATGAAGGTAAAACAAGCAGAGGAAAACTGCGGTGTAATATCAAACCGTGTCCTGTCAGTTTGTTACTGACAGCTAAACCGGATAAAAATATTCGTTGGGTTAAAAAACGCAACAAAAATCAAATACCAACTATGTCAAAAGATGGCAACAAAGGCAATAACTCTTTGCAAAAGTAAAGCTTCCTGGAGCTGGTCAGATGGCATTACCATGGTCAGACGCAACCAAGCCCCCCGAAGGCGTAGCGATGGTGCTAGTCGGCCAGGTCCCCAAAAGACTCTTGGCGAGTACGCCGGCCAAGTGGCATGACATTGGTTCGGGTTCGACCAAGCCCCCAAGTGACGCTGGCCCTATTGGCCGACCAAGAGGCGTGACCGGTTCAGACGTGACCGTGTCCCCAAATGATCTGGTGGCTTTCGCCTATCAAGAGGTGTTGCATTGGTTCGGACACGACCAAGCCCCCAAGTGATAAATATAACTGTCAAGGGGTAAACCGGAGGCCGCTTTAAAAACAGAAACACTCCATGTAACCACACATGAAAAGAAAGACAGAGACCCCGCTTTAGCTGAGGCCCTGATTTTTATTATATCGAAGATAATATATACACTGTCATGCTATGTACATAAACTGAGCCGATGATTCAAGTGTAGTAAGGTCGAAGATGAGCTATATTCCACGGCCTATTAGTCTCCTCCTCTGATGTACGTGAGTCTTTACGCTCTCGAATATCAACCAGATAGTAGGAACCGTTGTGTAGATTCTTGCTGACCACAAAGGGTCCTTCCCAAGGCAGGGATAACTTGTGCATATCTGTCTGGTCTTGGATGAGACGAAGCACCAAATCTCCTTCCTGAAAGGCTCTGGTCTTAACCCGGCGGCTGTGATAACGACGAAGATCTTGCTGGTAAATTGCCGAACGAGCGGCTGCCATATCACGCTCCTCATCCAATAGGTCCAAAGCGTCCTGTCGTGCCACCTCGTTGTCCGCTTCAACATAAGCCGCTACACGGGGCGAATCATGCCTGATATCACTGGGGAGAACTGCTTCTGCTCCATAAACCATGAAGAAAGGCGTGTAGCCAGTAGACCGGTTTGGCGTAGTATTGATACTCCATAGTACCGATGGGAGCTCTTCAACCCAGCACCCTGGTGTTCTCTGTAATGGAACCAGAAGTCGGGGTTTGATGCCTCGCAAGATTTCCTGATTAGCACGTTCTGCCTGCCCGTTGGACTAGGGGTGCGCCACTGACGATATGTCAAGCCGGATATGCTCACGTTCACAGAATTCTTTCATAGCTCCCTTGGACAGATTAGTGCCATTGTCAGTAATGATACTGTGTGGAAAACCAAACCGGAAAATCACCTTTTTGATGAACTGCACCGCTGTTGCCACATCACACTTACTGACAGGTTCCGCTTCAACCCACTTGGTGAACTTGTCCACTGCCACCAACAGGTGGGTCTTCTTATCTTTGGATCGCTTAAAAGGCCCAACCATGTCCAGCCCCCAGGTCGCAAACGGCCACGTTATTGGGATCATCCGCAATTCCTGTGCCGGTACATGAGCACGCCTGGAGAATTTCTGACATCCATCGCACCGTTTGACCAAGTCCTCCGCATCAGCATGAGCAGTTAACCAGTAAAACCCATGACGGAATGCCTTCGCCACCAGGGACTTTGAACCGGCGTGATGCCCGCAATCCCCTTCATGGATTTCTCTTAAAATTTCACAGCCTTCCTCAGGGGAAACACAGCGTTGAAACGCCCCTGAAACACTGCAATGATGCAACTCACCATTAATAATCGTCATAGATTTGGAGCGCCGGATTATCTGTCTGGCCAGAACCTCATCGTCTGGCAACTCTCCTCGAGTCATATACGCAAGGTAAGGAACCGTCCAATCCGGAATAGCATGTAATGCCGCCACCAACTGAGCCTCCGGATCAGGAATTGCCAAATCCGCTTCACCAAGGAGCTGAACTGACGGGTTATGCAAGACGTCCAAAAAGACATTAGGCGGGACCGGTTTACGCTGAGAACCCAAACGGCTTAAAGCGTCTGCCGCTTCGTTCTTCCGGCGATCCACATGATCCACTTGATAGCCCTTGAAGCAACCTGCAATATTATCCACTTCTCGACGATATGCGGCCATGAGGGGCTCCTTAGAATCCCAAGTGCCAGATACTTGCTGAGCCACCAGGTCCGAGTCACCGAAGCACTTAACCCGGCTTAAATTCATCTCCTTAGCCATCCGGAGACCATGGAGCAAGGCTTCGTACTCAGCTGCATTATTAGTACAAGGGAACATTAGACGGAGAACGTAACAAAACTTATCACCTCGTGGGGAAGTTAAAACGACTCCAGCGCCCGAGCCTTCCAATTGTCTGGATCCGTCAAAATGAATAGTCCAGTATGTGTGATCCGGCTTCTCCTCTGGTGCTTGTAACTCTGTCCAGTCATTAATGAAATCAACAAGGGCTTGTGACTTCACTGCCGTGCGCGGTATATATTTTAGCCCATGCGGCCCAAGCTCAATGGCCCATTTTGCAATCCGGCCAGTCGCCTCCCGGTTTTGTATGATATCACCCAAAGGAGCTGAACTAACCACTGTAATAGGATGCCCTTGGAAATATTGTTTCAGCTTTCGGCTGGCCATAAAAACACCATAGACTAGCTTCTGCCAATGCGGATATCTCTGCTTGGACTCAATAAGCACCTCGCTGATATAATAAACCGGCCATTGAACCGGATATTCTTTGCCTGCCTCCTTGCGTTCTACCACAATGGCTACGCTCACTGCTCGAGCATTGGCTGCCACATATAACAACAGCGGTTCCTTGTCGACCGGAGCCGCAAGAACAGGCGGGTTGGCCAATTGCCGCTTTAAATCTTCAAAGGCTTCATCAGCAGCTGGACTCCAGACAAAATTATCCGTCTTCCTCAACATCTGGTATAAGGGGATAGCCTTCTCTCCGAGGCGGCTGATAAACCGGCTCAACGCAGCAATCCGGCCCGCCAGGCGTTGAACATCGTTGATACACTTCGGTTTAGCCAAGGAGGTGATGGCTTTAATTTTCTCCGGATTAGCCTCGATCCCTCTGTTAGACACCAGGAACCCCAATAACTTGCCAGCCGGAACACCAAAAACGCACTTGGCCGGATTAAGCATCATCTTATAAATGCGCAAGTTGTCGAAGGTCTCATTCAAATCTTCCACCAGTGTCTCATTTTGCCTTGATTTCACCACAATGTCATCTACATAAGCATGCACATTGCGGCCAATCTGCGTATGCAAGCAATTCTGCACACACCGCTGATAAGTAGCCTGGGCACTCTTGAGCCCAAAAGGCATAGATACATAGCAGAAGGCTCCAAAGGGAGTTATAAACGCCGTCTTCTCCTGGTCCTTAACCGCCATTTTGATCTGATGATACCCGGAATATGCGTCCAAAAAACTTAAGCGCTCACATCCTGCCGTGGCATCAATAATCTGATCGATGCGGGGGAGAGCAAAAGGATCTGCCGGGCAAGCCTTGTTGAGATCTGTGTAGTCCACACACATACGCCAGGTGCCGTTTTTCTTAAGGACCAGCACCGGATTAGCAAGCCACTCCGGATGAAACACCTCAATGATAAAACTAGCCGCCAGAAGCCTGGCTACTTCTTCCCCAATGGCCTTGCGCCTTTCTTCATTAAACCGGTGGAGAAACTGTTTCACCGGTTTATACTTAGGATCCACATTAAGTGTGTGCTCAGCGAGTTCCCTCGGTACACCTGGCATGTCAGATGGCTTCCATGCAAAGATGTCCCGGTTCTCACGGATGAACTCGATGAGCGCGCCTTCCTATTTGGGATCGAGGTTGGCACTGACAGTGAACTGTTTGGACGAATCGCCTGGCACAAAGTCAACAAGCTTGGTCTCAGCTGCCGATTTAAACTTCAAATCCGATTCATGCTCTGTAGTGGGTTTATTCAAAGGGGTCATATCTGCCGGATCAACATTGTCCTTATAAAATTTTAACTCCTCCGTGGCACAGACCGCCTCTGCATAAGCTGCATCTCCTTCCTCACATTCCAAAGCGACTCGGCGGCTTCCATGTACCGTTATCGTTCCTTTGTAACCCGGCATTTTGAGCTACAAGTAAATATAACAAGGTCGTGCCATGAACTTAGCATAAGCTGGCCGTCCAAACAAGGCATGATATGGACTCCGGATTTTCACCACTTCAAAAGTTAGCTTTTCAGACCGGGAATCATGCTCATCTCCAAAGGCCACATCCAGGGCTATCTTACCAATAGGATAAGCAGATTTGCCTGGTACTACACCATGGAACACCGTATTGGACGGTCTGAGATCTTTATCTGTGAGACCCATGCGACGGAAGGTGTCATAATATAATATATTGATACTGCTTCCTCCATCCATAAGTACCTTAGTAAACTTATAGCCCCCAACCTGGGGATCTACCACTAAAGCCAGCTGACCCGGATTATCAACCCGGGGGGGATGGTCCTCTCTGCTCCATACGATAGGCTGCTCTGACCAGCGCAAATACCGCGGCAAAGCCGGTTCAACAGAGTTTACTGCCCGTTTGTGAAGCTTCCGATCCCGCTTGTCCAAACTGGTTGTGAAAACATGATACTGCCCGCCATTCAACTGCTTTGGTTGGCTCTGATAGCCTGACTGTTGCTGCTGCTGCTGGCCACCTTGATTACTCTGATTATTGAGATTGCCCTGGTTATGCCCTGAACCAGAAGCTCCGTCCTGACCCGGCCCATGGAAACCGGATCCTGAACCACCACCTGACCCCTGGTCATATCGGAAAGCATCGGAATTTTTGAACTCCTGCATAATATAACAATCTTTCCAAAGATGATTCGATGGGGATTCCTTCGTTCCATGCTTGGGACACGGCTGATTCAACAAGTAATTCAAACGGTTTGCACTAGCATTTGGACCCCGATTCGCCTTGCCTCTGCGCCGTGGGCCTCTGTCCTGCGCATTAGTGTTAGCTACGAAATCCGGATTACCATCAGCCTTGCGCTTGCCCCCGTTTCCATGACCCGCCAGTTTGAAATGCTGCTGCTTGGAGTTGTCGTTCTTCTTTCCCTTCCCTGCTTCATCATCATCTGCTTCAGGATCCTTGGTACTGTCTGAATCGGCATATTTTACCAAAGCGGCCATGAGGGTTCCCATATCATTGCAGAACCGCTTCATACGTCCCAGCTTAAATTTCAAAGGCTCAAACCAGCAGTTGCTTTCCAATGTTATGATCGCCGAGTCAGCATTGATCCGGTCCGAAGAGTGCAAAATCTCAGACACACGGCGTACCCAACGGGTTGTTGACTCCCCTTCTTCCTGAACGCAAGCCGCCAGGTCTACTATGGACTTGGGCTGCTTACATGTATCCTTGAAGTTCTGGATAAACCGGGCTCGTAACTGACCCCATGAACTGATAGAATTGGGCGGCAAGCTTTTCAACCAAGTACGCGCTGTGCCCTCCATCATCATGGTGAAGTATTTTGCACACGCGGCTTCATCAACATCTAGCATCTCCATGGCCATCTCATAACTCTCAACCCACGCTTCAGGGGATAGATCTGCAGTGTAATTCGGCACCTTGCGCGGGCCTTTAAAATCCTTAGGCAGACGCACATTGCGTAAAGCGGGGATTAAACAGGGCACTCCCAAAGCAGATGTGACTCCTGGTCCGGTGAAGGTGGTAGGGCGAACCGGTGTGTGTTGATCCGCATCATCCTGCGCTGCTAACTCAGCCTCTCTGCGTGCCCGGGCCCGATCCACCACCTCCTGAGCATCACGAACGCCACCTATCTGGTGATTGCCTCGGGCCGCTTCACGGTCCCGCGCGTTACTTGATAGGGCCGGTTCATCCATGCGCCTGCTGTAACTCCGGCTTGGACGGGGCGTAGAGTGAATCCGATCGCGGCTGTATGAATACGCCTCCTGCTGGATCAGTGCAGTCCGGAGAAGCTCCTTAACCCGGCGTGTCTCAACCGCTTGTGGGGAATCTCCTTCAACTGGGATCGCCTCCAATCGTGCCGCAGCCGCAACAAGGTTGTCCATAGGGTTGGAGTAATGGCCCGGGGGCGTCTGTACCGGCGGAGGGATCACCGTGTTCTGCTGCGGGGGCTCCATTAGGCACGGCTGGACCGTCGCTCCCGCTCCTGGTGCCTCAATCCGGTTTACCTCCCTGTGCTGGGGCGGGTTACTGGGTCCGGCTCCGGGGGGTCTGAAAGAGGTTTCTAGGGTCAAATCCTGATGGCAGGCGCGATCTGTACTTCCGCCTTAACACCTCCTGCGACGCGCTCTGGTCGAGCATGAGTTTGTAAGCTTGTGCATCTAAAGCGGCCCGCTCTGCAGCCATACGCTCCTTCTCTGCCGCTAGATCCGCTTTGGCTTGCGTGATCTGCTCTTTCACCTTCGCAATTTCTGCGTTATGAGCCTCCTGATCTGCTGGATTGTCCTCCGCCATGAGCGCTGCTAGTGCATCAAACAGATCTGACAGAACTTGAACCGGCGGTCGCACCGGGCCCCCTGTCCCTGCTGCCGCTGCTGAACCGGAAAGCATTGCTGCTGCGGTTGAAGAGAGGTTTGCTGCTTGCGTACCGGCCATGAACACTCCAACCCGGCTTAGCTGGCTTGGAGGGTCCGGAATACTGTCACCGTCGGAACAGCCCCTGATCATATCATCCTGCAACTGGTACAATGACTCGGTTTCTCCTGCTGAAGATTCATCACCGGAGTAAACGACGGTCTCGCTACCGTGCTCTGAACCGGCATCATACTCCCCTCCATGGGTGACTCCAACGAAGACATGCTTCACGGCCGGTTTAGCCCGGGCTGGTCGCGCGCGCTGAGCCGTCTCGACGAGGTCGGTGCAGATGTCCGGCTCAGGTCCAGGCCCTCCGATCTTGCCGATGAAAACGTGTATGCCGCCGAAGGGGACCCGGTATCCATACTCGATTGAATCGGCCTCGGGACCCCATCCAGCGTCGTCGATGTAGATCCGGCCGCGACGACTCTTGGTCATCCGGCCCACGACGTAGCCTTCGAGTCCTTTGAGCTTGCCCTCCAAGATCGTCAAACCATCGTGCGATAGCCCCACGGTGGCCGCCAACTGTCGTGGATTAGTCACAGCAGATGTCCTAGCGTAAGGACTTAGTCGTGGAGCCATCGCTACGGGTTTACTTGCAGGGGTTAAAGCGGACACAAAGACGCAAGAGTTTTATACTAGTTCGGCCCCTTCGATGAAGGTAAAAGCCTACGTCTAGTTGTGATGGAATTGATGTGTTCTCGATGGCTAG
The DNA here is from genome assembly GCA_963921465.1 of Triticum timopheevii. NCBI lineage: Eukaryota > Viridiplantae > Streptophyta > Magnoliopsida > Poales > Poaceae > Triticum > Triticum timopheevii. Next base: position 1,212,097 of record OY997272.1, on the reverse strand, counting down.
GGAGCAAACAGGCTTCGCCTAGGCTCGAGTTGTGGTTGTCTGTCCTTGAACCGCCGCCGGGTCGTCCCCTTATATACACGAGTGACGCCCGTCGGTTTGCAGAGTCCCAACCGGTTCATACTCGTATCCCGGTTGGTATCTCTCTATTCCTAACTTACAATACAAGTCATACATCAAGCCGGTTTACGGCTACAAGTTCTAAACCAACTACAGGCCTTGGGCCTTTCCATGATTACACCACTAGCGGAGCTAAACCGGCCAAGTCATACACTGTGTGACATGCACAAGTGGTGCCGCATACCAAGACTCTGGGCAGCATGCAGTACTAACATGTCACAAGACTCTCTGGGTCAGCTTTGCAGGACAGGTGATGCCGTGCCGCAAGTGGCAAGACCAAAGTTTTGAACCCTTTGCACGCGAGCAGCCCCATGAAGTTTCGTTTCACTTTCATCATCACGGTATTGTTAGGGCCCTCTCATGCATAGTCACACATTTTCTATGCCGGGTACAAAGCACAAGAGGTGAGCAGAACCTGTCTTGGATATGTGCAGTGCTTGGCCTTTTTTTTTTGGATTCCTGGCTCCACCACACAACAACGGGCGTACAGTCAGCTTAGTTCAGAATGGCAATGCCGGCGTGCCGGTTTCGCAGCAAAATAATAAACATAAAATAATACATCAGCTTGCACCGGATCATTGCGATCGACACTTCCACTAAGTGGATAGAGACGGCTAGGATGACTGACTGGAGCAGTAGTGAGTTTCATTGATGGCCACGTCTTTGCATGATCTGGTCTTTCGGGCGAATAATAACCGACGATGGCTCGCAGTTCATGATCCACAGCTTCATCGAGCTATGTGAAGTCTAAGGTACCAAGATATTCTTCGCATCAATTAAGCAACCATAGAGCAATGAGAATGTTGAGCGAGATCAACCACGTTCACCGAGAAAGCATAATCTAGCGTCATGTGCATGACCTCAACGTTGTCTAGGAACAAAGCAACAACATGATGATCCATGCGGCTAAATATCGGGTGAACCTTGGGCATTATAATCAGTGGCACATTAAAAAGAGAAGTTTGGATGTAGGGATCTCATCTTTCGATTGATTCAGTCTCTAGAAGGGTAGAACAAGCTATCCTTTAAGTGGGAAGGACCATACACATCCTCCGTCGGTCTGCCCCATCTCCTATGGCTTTTGGGCCATGAAGGGTGCAATCGAACCAGGCCCTTACCAGCAGGAGGGATCCAGCTCTGCTTTTAGCCATTTTAAACGATTAGGGGTTTGTGTCCTGCTCAAGAATTTGAGGCATAAGCGGCTCCCTGAAGATGGGATAAAGTCGTCCCCGCCTATCTCATCTCCCTGTGGTGCATCTAGCGTTGTCCAAGGTCAAGTTGAGGTGTGGATATTGTGGTATTCAGTTGGTGTTGGTTTCCCATGGATCTTCGCAGATCCATTCTTTTGTGTGTGCGTCTAAAGGTTGTATCCTTCCGCGACGATTGTTGTTCTGGTGCATTGGTCCTGGGGGCTATTTGCTTCCCGACTGGCGATAATGGGTGGCTTCGGCTCACTACATTGATTGTAGTCATCGTTAGGTGGTCTAAGGACCTGAAGGTAATTTATGTTATTTTTGCTGGTCTTTGTACCACCTTGACAGTTGATGAATATATTGAAAGTTTACCAAAAAAATGTATGGTTTAATTTTATTGATATGAAAATTTGATTCAAAGAGAGGAGGCCGGATAAGCAGGGGAAATGAGGGATATGGTTGCATGGAATCCGCCCGGCCGGATGTCTGTGAACATTTGGGGCGTCCGTTTTGTGAACGGCGTTGGAGATGCCTTAATACAGCTAGGCATGAAAACGCAGCGGAAACGGACGAAACTAAGTGCTATCATATTTGTTTTCATATGTTTTTGCAGAAGCCGAAACGAATACAGAAACCCCATAAATGAATACGGAAACAGATACTACCGGAAACGGACACGGAGCGAATACAAAGCGGATATGAAAACAGAAATATGAATTGACCGGAACTTAAAAACCCCTTGAATCATAGAGAAATACACACAAAACAAACAAATTTAATGAGTTGTTAACATGGCTATAAAATAATATCATTATATTAGCAACTTAGTATAGTATTGTAGTAGTACCGGACAATTGCGTATAGGGTGAAGCTGAGTACATGTGTAGTAGTAAAAGTTGGGCCTTAGATCCATTCTACTAATTGTGTCATTGTGTTCTCTTTGGTGGTTGGGATACAAAGTAGCTATAGGCCTATAGTAAAAACAGAAATTCCATATTTACGGAAACGGAAAGTTCCATTTCCATGCATGTTCCACCGGAAAACACCGTTCCATTTTTGTTTCCGTTTCCGCATAAAAAATTCCATCTCCATTTTTGTTTTGCAGATTTCCAATTCCGTTTTCATATTTTCTCTCCGTTTCCACTTTTCCTCCGAAAAAACGGAAAGTTTCCACTCCGTTTTCAACCCTAAATACAGCTATACCATCTCATATTCTCTTTGAAGATTAGCGCAACATATTTATGTCGCAGCATGCAGGGTGTCATCTAGTATCTTATACAAACCATCTCATTTTATATCTACACGAGCCAAAGCATATTTCACGTATAAAAAATGACTTTTTTGGCAATCAATATTTTTGAACACGAACCATCTCATCTTCTAAAAACTAAGACACGCCCCCTCGTGATTACATGCATGCAGGGACGGATTCAAGGGGGGACGAGGGGGGGATTGCGTGTTACCTTAATAGCGATTAGTTTGTTGCTAATTTTTCTCGCTGGGCAACTGCCCGTGACGTGCTTCGCCCCCCCTATGCCAAAGCCCATGTACTGTTGTTACATGTGTTGCAGGCCAAAGGCCCAAATCCCAAGAAGAGAAAAATGGAAAGTAGCCCACCATGGAAGAGACACGCTAGGAAGCAAAATACACATGGATCAGCCGTTCGTGTCTCCTCTAATCTAAACCTAATTGCTTGGTTCCAACCAGCTCAAAAAACGAAACTGCTCCTGCGATGAGCCCGCCACCGGCCATCTGCTAGATCTTCTATCAAATCTCTTCGTCGAGAAGGGAAGAGGACAGTAAAGCGCCGTTGTCGATCCAACGGCGTAATCTTGCCAGCCGGGCGCACGGACGAGCGATCAAACGGGAAAAAAGGTTAGCCCTTATTTTTTAGAATCTCTACTCCTAATGGAGCAGTTGGTAGTCTCGCTTTCAGGTTTTTTTTCGTCCCACCAATTTCGTCCGGTTTTTTTTCGTAGGTTATCTCTACTCCTAATGGAGCAGTTGGTAGTCTCGCTTCCAGGTTTTTTTTCGTCCCACCACTTTCGTCCGGTTTTTTTCGTAGGTTAACCGTCGTAGATCTTTTTCGTCGCCTCCCCCACTTCATCGGTTTATTTTTACTTCACCCTCTCACACAACGAAAAAACCTGAACGGATCAGAACTTTCCATACTGACGCAAATTATTTAGTAATATCTTTATGTAAAAGAATCAATCACAATCAATCTCTAAAGATCAAATCTAAATTAATTAATCTTCATAACGTTTGTTTCCTTTCAAATCACGTCCATAACTTTTCTTCCTTGTTTGGGCAGAAACTGTTTTGTAGCAGAGATTAGGAAGCTTCCTATGAGTGTAGTAATAGGAAGTATTCTTTTTCTTGATGATTCGTTTCCATTCATGATGATAGTAAATTAGGCCAACATTGACCACTATTTATCAACGTCATCAATCATATCCATTCCTACCAGTTTTAAAGGTATCTGCTCGCTATGTCTTTTTTAAGGGGATCCGCTCGCTAAGTCGTCGTCGCACGTTATTTTCACAAACAATCTCTACTCCTAATGGGGCAGTTGGTAGCCTCGTACGGTTTATTTTTGTCCTTCTCCCACCTCCACTGGTTCTTTTTCTCTCCACTCTTTTCTTGCAAACCAATAATTTCCTAACATACAAAAGATCACGAATCTATCTTTCCTTACCCGAACCAATCGCGCCCTACATCCGTGCATTTCTTTAGTAAGAAAACTAACACGTAAATCTTAACGCATTGTAAACAAATCCCGTTATGGACCTAATTAATTTATTATGGAATCTATACGTGGTCGCATTGGTTCTTTTTCTCTCCACTCTTTCCTTGCAAACCACTAATTCCCTAACATACAAAAGATCACGAATCTATCTTTCCTTACCCGAATCAATCGATCCCTACATCAGTGCATTTCTTTATTAAGAAAACTAACACGTAAATCTTAACACATTGTAAAGAATTCCCGTTATGGACCTAATTAATTTATTATGGAATCTGTACGTGGTGCATCTCTCCCCTCGTGAAAAAATCGCATCCATCTCCCGTTAAAAAGGAAAAGAGAACATGAACGATCAATCCCACACCATGCATCTCAGTAGCAAAAAATCGCCCCCGCCTCTGCTACTGCGCCTCGCCGTGTGCCCGGCTCGACCCATGCCTCGCCTGCATGGCTGGACGCCGCCGTCTCCACCGCCACGTACAAGAAAACGGTGGGCAGAACCATCCATTCAAATCGCACACCCCCACCCTCCTCCGCAATCCCTAGCCCCGCATCACCCTATCGCTTTCTCGCCTCTCCTTCCCCTCGATGTGGATGGTGCCGAGCGGCGGCCTCGAGCACCGGCAGTGCCGCCCTCTCTATCTTCGCTGCGTCGAGAGATGGGCCGAGGCTATCGTCGGTTCGCCGCCCACGATTGGGCCGCCTTCGGTTGTCGCGCACCACCGGCTCCACCTAACGTGCCCGACCCTCTCCGCTTTCGACCTTCCGGCGACCACATCCCTCCGCGCCTCCATCCATCATCCACAAGGCCACTCCCTGCACCCACCCTCCTAAAATCTCCATACCGGCGGACAATCACCGAAGATCCAAGTTGGCTCGATATCAATTTTATTACATGCTTTCTTTATCAGTTGGTGATGGGAATGGGTTCCAATTTCTTTCTCTAACTGTGGATTCGCAGGCAATAAGCGCTTCTACATGCATCCTCCTGTCGGTCCCTAAAGTACCAAGGTAAATGGTTGATGTTGCGTTTGTCTAGGATGATATATGTTGGCTCTGTTCCGGTTCATCCGAGCAGTTCCGGTACATCGTGCATTTATCTTGCCAGTAATGTTCTGTGATGCTCTGATGCACTTTGGGAATTGTTTGTCTTGTCTTCAGTGCAAAACATTTGTTTATTAATGCATGAGAAGAATCATTGTTACTACATTGAACCTGTTTTATAATCCATATTGTTATGCAGTAGCGCGTGTGCGTGTGAAATAGATGGATTATGGTCCCGTACCCAATAAGATGGATATTTGTGTGTTAGAGAGAGAGACAGTGAGAGGGGGAGAGAGAGTGAGGAGGAGGGAGGGAGAGTGTGTGTGTGAGAATTTGATGGTAAAAAGGTTGCCAATGTCACTTGATATGTATGAGAATATTAAATGTAATATTAACATAATTGATATTGAACTCTTAAATTTAATGTGGCCCCGTTGCAAGGCACGGGTGTTCTTCTAGTTATATTAGGTTGTCTTTCAAACCGTAGAAGGTGTCAATTAGCTCAAACGATCTGGTATCAAATTCCTAATATCGCCACCACCGCCCCCTTGTTGCCATGAGCCACCACCAGGAAACACTATTATTTGTGGTGGTTCTATCTCCTCTGCATTCAAACTCGAGCAAACGGTGACACTGTGATGGCCGTTGTTGATCTCTGTTGCCGGCTTGCCATAATCGTGCCATCTTCTATGGCAGCAATGGATTCTTGAGGTATAAATGTAGTTTTCCTTTTACGATTACATATTATTAATATCTTCTTATACGGCAATCCCTAATGCTTTAGTTAGTAGCATGTGTTTACTTGGTTATAGATAGAAAGAATATAACACATTGCACTTTTTAACCCATTTCCTTGAAGTTTGAACACTTCTGCACTCAAAATCAGAATTCAACTTGCTAATCATATGATTATATAGGTAATTCTAGAGCTGAATTTACACCGACAGTTGCAAGAAATGTGCTATTTTCTCATACGTCAATTATTATACTTGTGCTATTATAAAATATACAATGTGATTTTATATGAGATGATACACACACACACACACTAAGTGTATGATAGTTATTTTTTTTGCCCCCCCCCCCCCCCTATGTTCAAATCCTGGCTCCGTCCCTGCATGCATGGTGTGTGAATATTGGGAACCACGGGGGAGGAGCGTAGTTTCTCATAAATCTGAGAAAATTAATCATATGGGGCGACGTGGAGCTCTAGTAGCTACGCAGATTCTAACATTTTGTATTTGATCTGAGTTGGCCGGTTACACACCTGCATAAATTATTTGAGTGTGTGTTCCCTTTTACTAATGGACCACGAGGAGCACACTGGTTGAATGTGTATACCTCACCGGCGGACCACGTGTGCCACTTGATGCATCTTGGACAGCTACCCCCTCGTGAGTACATGCCTTTTAAAATAACGTTTTGACGATCGATATACCTAGAGACGTATTGTACCGCCTTGCATGTTTATATGTTTATGAGATTTTTGTAAATATTTACAAATAAGTAAAATTACTCTTTACATCAATTTATATTTAATATTAGCTGGACAAATTATTCTTTTGATGAAAAAGAATAAAGATTAAAAAAAGCCCTCAGTACGTATCGAACACAAGGTCTAACCGGTGCAGTAGTTGCTGTACACCACTAACGTCGGCTAGCTGTAGCTTGACTGCAGCTTGTTTGTGCTCAAAATGACAAAGTCGGTAGCTTGCATGCGGCCGAGAAACACTAGACTAGCTACCGCCGATGTGCATGGCGGTACGTATACATGTGCTACCGCCGATGTGCATGGCGGTACGTATACATGTGCTACCGCCGGCTACTTTGACGGTAGCCTTTTTGACACGCCAACATGATATGCCAGCGTGTATCCTTGCCTATCGTCGTTAATTATGACGGTAGAATCTGTAACTTTACCGCCAAACATTACGGCGGTATAAAAAGGGTCAGATCTTCAAATTTTATCAAAGTAGGGTCAAATCTTGTTAAATTCTGTAAAAGGGTCAAAGCACCAAATTTGGCCACGGTGGGTACCCATGAGATGCCTACCCGTGGGATGCTCGTACATGGTGATTTGACATACCGTGTATGTCATCCACCACGCTCAAGTCTAGGCCGCACGAGTACCTAAATTTACAATACTAGATCACGCACAACACAGGACCTATTCTGTTCACTCACGACATGGGGCAACCATATTCTGGATGTATTTTATTGTCATTTCTGAGGTTTAAAATCCATTTTATTTTTACAAATAAAAAATAAATAGGATGCATATTATAACTCCTAATTACTATTTAACGAACTTAGAATATCATACATAGGCTGCCCGTGGAGGACGCCGGGGTTTAGGCGCTCCGTCCCTCTCCAGAGCTAAGAGCATCTTCAGCCGCGTCCCCAACACGGCCTCCCCAGGAGATTTTTTCGCGCTGGTGCCGAAAAATGGCCCAGTCGCGCCACAGGAGCCCGTTTTTCGTCGGCTTCGGCCGAAATCAGCGCCGGCGGACCCAGGTCGAACCCGGCGTGCTGGCGGGCACCGGGGCGAGTGTTTTGGTGTGAAACAGCCGCGGGCCCGCCGAGTCAGCGAGACGGCCGCTTCGTCGCCCTCATCGCCTCGGATCCCGCGGTATAAACGAGAATCAGTTTGAGGGAAGACGCCTCTCGAGGGGCGATCGGCTCATATATTTATAGCAAGATTACAAGTCTTGGAGACCAAGAAAGAATCCTATACGTGTATATGTACAACCGTATACAAACGGAATACACGTGGTTAGCTATACAAAATCATACTTTAACATCCCCCCGCAGTTTGTGTGTCGGTCGAACGCATAAGCTGTACCGAAAATCCTCGAAGAGGTGAGAAGGCAAGCCCTTCGTCATGATATCGGCAAACTGCTGTGAAGACGGCACGTGAAGAACCCGAATCTGACCAGAGACACCTTCTCACGAACAAAGTGGATGTCGATCTCGATGTGCTTCGTGCAGCGATGCTGGACTGGGTTACGGGCCATATAAACAGCACTGACGTTATCACAGAAGACAACAGTCGCGGATGGAAGGGGACGATGAAGCTCGAGAAGAAGGTGGCAAAGCCAGCAGCAGTCAGCCACGGCATGAGCCACGGCTCTGTACTCTGCCTCGGCACTGGAGCGAGACACCGTGGCCTGGCGTTTGGAGGACCAAGACACCAGGTTGTCGCCGAGATAGATACAATAGCCAGAGGTGGAGCGTCGGGTGTCGGGGCAGCCGGCCCAATCGGCATCGGAGTAGGCGGTGAGCGAGGAGGCCGGCGTGGAGTGAAGCTGAAGGCCGAGGTCGAGAGTGCCACGAACATACCAAAGGATCCGCTTGACGAGGTTGAGATGTGGCTCCCGAGGGGCGTGCATGTAGAGGCACGCTTGCTGCACGGCATGAGCAATGTCGGGACGGATGAGCGTCAGGTACTGAAGCGCCCCGGCAAAACTCCGGTACTCAGTAGCATCAGTGACGAGTGGACCCTCATCGACAGAGAGCTTGCAACGTGTGTCGATGGGCGTCACACACGGGTTGCAGTCCATCATACCGGCACACTGAAGAAGGTCGATGGCGTATTGGCGCTGCGAGAGAAGCATTCCCGAAGGGCGCCTGCTTAAGCCCATAGAGGGACTTGTGGAGCAGGCAGACATGCTGAGGCCGCGTGGGGTCGATGAAGCCAGGCGGCTGCTCACAAAGAACCACCTCATCAAGATCGCCATGGAGGAAAGCATTCTTGACATCGAGCTGGTGAACCGGCCATCCATGGGAGACGGCAATGCTGAGCACAACGCGGATCGTAGCCGGTTTGACAACAGGACTAGAAGTCTCGTCGTAGTCAATACTAAGCTGCTGAGAGAATCCGCGGACCACCCACCTGGCCTTGTACCGGGCAAGACCACCATCGGCGCCAAACTTGTGCTTGAAGATCCATTTGCTTGAAACAATGTTAGCGCCAACCGGGCGAGGAACTAGAGACCAAGTGCGATTCTGAATGATAGCATCATTCTCCTCGGACATAGCAGCACGCCAAAGAGGGTCCTGAAGGGCGGAGCGATAAGTTTTGGGAATGGGTGAGATGACGGAGTGCTCGGCCGACAGATTGAGTTTGTCAATCGGCTGGACGATGCCACGCTTGGCGCGCGTGAGCATGGTGTGGGTGTTGATGGCAGGAGCGGTGCTGCTGCAGGAGCGACGGGAAGGGGAGGGGGTGGCGGTGGTGGTGGGGAAGACGATTGGCCAGGAGACGCAGGTGGCGTTGGCGCAGGCGAGGCGGGCTCGTCGATGATGCGCGTGGGGGAAGCCGGGCCATGCATAGTGGACTGGGCCAGAGAGGCCGGCGCCATGCTGGGCTGGCCCGGTGGGGTGGCGAGGACCGCGGGGGCCGGGTGTGTGGCGGCTAGGTCGAGCAGAAAGTCTAGATCGTCCGTAGATGCATCGGTGCGATTTGTGGCGAAGGGAAATGTGTGTTCGTCAAAGATGACGTGACGGAAAATAATGACGCGGCGAGATGACAAGTCGAGGCATCTGTAGCCGCGATGGGAGGTAGGGTAACCGAGGAACACGCACGCAGTGGAGCGTGGAGCTAGTTTGTGAGGTGCCGCGGCGGATTGGTTCGGGTAGCACAAGCACCCGAAAACGCGAAGGTCGGAGAAGGAAGGTTTTTGTTGGTAGAGTAGGGTATATGGGATGCGGAATTGCATGGCTTGGCTAGGACGGCGATTAAGTAGGAAGGTGGCGACAGTGAGAGCCTCGGCCCAGTAGGAAGGAGGCATGTAAGCTTGGAAGAGGAGGGTGCGGGTTATGTCATTGAGGGTGCGGATAGCACGCTCAGCCTTGCCGTTTTGAGGAGAAGTGTATGGGCAAGACATGCGTAGGTGAATGCCGTTGCGGGCAAGGAACTCGACAAAGGTGGAGTTAACAAACTCAGTGCCGTTGTCTGTTTGGTAGGACACGACCGGAAGGTTGAATTGTGTGCGTGCATATGCGACGAAGTTGACGAGAATATCACATGTGTCGGATTTCTGGCGGAGTGGGTAGGTCCACATAAAATGAGAAAAATCATCAACAATGACCAAATAATATTTGAAGCCGGAGTTACTAGCGACGGGTGATGTCCACAAATCACAATGAAGTAATTGGAACGGAACGACACAAAAGGTGGATGATCTAGTAAACAGTAGACGCACGTGCTTGCCAAGTTGGCATGCATGACACACTTGAGAGCTTTTATTACAGGGTATAGCAAATTCTGAAGATAAATGTGGCATAGAGTCACGACCCGGATGTCCTAAGAGACGATGCCATAGCACCGATGAGGTGGTGGTGGCGACGAGTCCAAACGGCGAGGTGGTGGTGGTGGTGTTGGCGGAGAACTCGTAGAGTGGACCGGGGCTACTGCAGCGAATAATCTCGCGCTGAGTGTGAAGATCATTAATAGAAAAACCACACGGGTCATATTCAACAGAAACCGAGTTATCAATGGTAAACTGACGAGTAGAAGTAGATTTTTGATAATATCGGGAACAACTAGAACATTGTTAAGGTGGAAAGTGTGGCTAGGTGTGCGGAGAGTAACGTGGCCGGTGGCGGTGATGGGAAGGGGATCGCCATTGCCAACGGTTACACGGAGGGGAGGGGGGTATGAGGAGGTGGAGAGTATACCAGGGTCGGAGACCATGTGCGAGGTGGTGCCGGAGTCCATGACCCAGGCGCCTGGTGTAGAAGGGCCGGCGGCTGGTGAGCCAACAGTGGAGTTCAGGGCGGCGACGAGGGCGGAGCAGTCCCATGCCGGGCCGGAGTTGTACGGCGCTGTAGGTGGAGGCGGGTTGGTGCCCCAGGCCTGACCGTGCAGTGGTGCCAGCTGAGTCGTGTAAGCGACCTGTCCTGGGGGAACCCAGGTTGACTGACGGGCGGCGGCACTGGTGCGGCGGACCGCGGGGCCGGCCCAAGGAGGCCAGCACCCCCGGCAGGAGTAGCCGGGGCGGCGTAGGGGCGCCAGGCGGCCTGCATCTGCTGGGTCTGGCCGATGTACGGGTTGAAGCAGATCCACGAGCCGGGTGCCGCGGGGGGGGGGGGGGGTGAGCATTGTTGGAGTTGGCCGCACCCCCGCTGGCGTTGTTCTTCTTCTTCTCCCAGCGGCCGCCATTGCCGTTGTGGCCACCTGAGTTGCCATGGCCGCCTGGGTTGCCGCCGGTGGAGGATCCGGCGGTGTTGCTGTTGAGAGCGACCTGAGACAGACCGGAACCACCGGGAACGGCGTTGGCAAGCTGGTTCTTGCGCAGAAGAAGGATGGAGCGCGTCTGCAGGAACGTCGAAGGCGGAACCTGACGAGGGTGGTTATGTCGGAGAAGCACGGATTGAGGCCCCGAAGGCATGTGAGGACCAAAGTTTGGTCCTGCACGAGCTGCCCCACGTCCGCCAACGCGTCGGAGAGGGCCTTCAGGCGGTGGTAGTAGGCGGTGATGGTGAGGTCGCCCTGGACGATGGCCCGAAACTGCGCCTCGAGGTAGACGGCCCGGGTGAGTTGGTTGTCGAGGAAGAGGTTCCGGATCAGCGTGTAGGCATCATACGCGACCTGATCTTGGGCCATGATGGTGTCCAGGATGTCGTCGCTGATGGAGCCATTGAAGGAAATATGCCCTAGAGGCAATAATAAAGTTATTATTTATTTCCTTATATCATGATAAATGTTTATTATTCATGCTAGAATTGTATTAACCGGAAACATAATACATGTGTGAATATATGGACAAACAGAGTGTCACTAGTATGCCTCTACTTGACTAGCTTGTTAATCAAAGATGGTTATGTTTCCTAACCATGAACAAAGAGTTGTTATTTGATTAACAAGGTCACATCATTAGTTGAATGATCTGATTGACATGACCCATTCCATTAGCTTAGCACACGATCATTTAGTATGTTGCTACTGCTTTTATCCATGACTTATACATGTTCCTATAACTATGAGATTATGCAACTCCCATTTACCGGAGGAACACTTTGGGTGCTACCAAACGTCACAACGTAACTGGGTGATTATAAAGGAGTACTACAGGTGTCTCCAAAGGTACATGTTGGGTTGGCGTATTTCGAGATTAGGTTTTGTCACTCCGATTGTCGGAGAGGTATCTCTGGGCCCTCTCGGTAATGCACATCACTATAAGCCTTGCAAGCAATGTAGCTAATGAGTTAGTTACGGAATGATGCATTACAGAACGAGTAAAGAGACTTTCCGGTAACGAGATTGAACTAGGTATTGGATACTGACGATCGAATCTCGGGCAAGTAACATACCGATGACAAAGGGAACAACCTATGTAGTTATGCGGTCTGACCGATAAAGATCTTCGTAGAATATGTAGGAACCAATATGGGCATCCAGGTCCCGCTATTGGTTATTGACCGGAGATGTGTCTCGGTCATGTCTACATTGTTCTCAAACCGTAGGGTCCGCACACTTAAGGTTTCGATGACAGTTTTATTATGAGTTTATGAGTTTTGATGTACCGAAGGAGTTCGGAGTCCCGGATGAGATCGGGGACATGACGAGGAGTCTCGAAATGGTCGAGACGTAAAGATCGATATATTGGACGACTATATTCGGAGTTCGGAAAGGTTCCGAGTGATTCGGGTATTTTTCGGAGTACCGGGGAGTTACGGGAGAAGTAATGGGCCATGATGGGCTTTAGTGGGAAGAGGAAAAAGGCTGCTGCGCCCCCCCCCCCCCCCTCTCCTCTAGTCCGAATTGGACTAGGGAAAAGGGGGCCGGGCACCTTTCCTTCTCCTCCTATTCCTTCTCTCTTCCTCCCCTCTTGATGGACTCCTACTAGGACTTGGAATCCTAGTAGGACTCCACACCCTGGCGCGCCAAACCCTTGGCCGGCCTCCTCCTCCTCCATCCTTTATATACGGGGGAAAGGGGCACCCCATAGACACACAAGTTGATCCTTGAGATCGTTCCTTAGCCGTGTGCGGTGCCCCCCACCACCATATTCCACCTTGGTCATATCGTAGCGGTGCTTAGGCGAAGCCCTGCATCGGTAGAACATCAAGATCGTCACCATGCCGTCGTGCTGACGGAACTCTCTCTCCCCGAAGCTCTGCTGGATCGGAGCCCGAGGAGCGTCACCGAGCTGTACGTGTGTCAAGAACTCGGAGGCGCTGGAGTAACGGCGCTGGGATCGGTTGGATCGCGAGGAGATCGTACGACTACTTCCTCTACGTTGTGATCGCTTCCGCTTCGGTCTACGAGGGTACGTAGACAACACTCTCCCCTCTCGTTGCTATGCATCACCATGATCTTGCGTGCGCGTAGGAAATTTTTGAAATTACTACGTTCCCCAACAGTGGCATCCGAGCCTAGGTTTTTATGGTTTGATGTTTTGCACGAGTAGAACACAAGTGAGTTGTGGGCGATACAAGTCATACTACCTACCAGCATGTCATATTTTGGTTCAGCGGTATTGTGAGATGAAGCGGCCCGGACCGACATTACGCGTACGCTTACGCGAGACTGGTTTCACCGTTACGAGCACTCGTGCTTAAAGGTGAATGGCGGGTGTCTGTCTCTCTCACTTTAGTTAAACCGAGTATGGCTACGCCCGGTCCTTGAGAAGGTTAAAACGGAGTCTATTTGACGAAGTATCGTTGTGGTTCTGATGCGTAGGTAAGATTGGTTCTTGCTTAAGCCCGTAGCAGCCACGTAAAATTTGCAACAACAAAGTAGAGGACGTCTAACTTGTTTTTGCAGGGCATGTTGTGATGTGATATGGTCAAGATGTGATGCTATATTTTATTGTATGAGATGATCATGTTTTGTAACCGAAGTTATCGGCAACTGGCTGGAGCCATATGGTTGTCGCTTTATTGTATGAAATGCAAACGCCCTGTAATTGCTTTACTTTATCACTAAGCGGTAGCGATAGTCGTAGAAGCAATAGATGGCGTAAACGACAACGATGCTACGATGGAGATCAAGGTGTCGCGCCGATGACGATGGTGATCACGACGGTGCTTCGGAGATGGAGATCACAAGCACAAGATGATGATGGCCATATCATATCACTTATATTGATTGCATGTGATGTTTATCCTTTATGCATCTTATCTTGCTTTGATTGACGGTAGCATTTTAAGATGATCTCTCACTAAAAATTATCAAGTAGTGTTCTCCCTGAGTATGCACCGTTGCCAAAGTTCGTCGTGCCGAGAAACCACGTGATGATCGGGTGTGATAAGCTCTACGTCCATCTACAACGGGTGCAAGCCAGTTTTGCACACGCAGAATACTCAGGTTATACTTGACGAGCCTAGCATATGCAGATATGGCCTCGGAACACGGAGACCGAAAGGTCGAGCGTGAATCATATAGTAGATATGATCAACATAAGATGTTCACCATTGAAAACTACTCCATCTCACGTGATGATCGGTTATGGTTTAGTTGATTTGGATCACGTGATCACTTAGATGACTAGAGAGATGTCTGTCTAAGTGGGAGTTCTTAAGTAATATGATTAATTGAACTTAAATTTATCATGAACTTAGTCCTGGTAGTATTTTGCAAATTATGTTGTAGATCAATAGCTCGCGTTGTTGCTTTCATATGTTTGTTTTTTGATATGTTCCTAGAGAAAATTGTGTTGAAAAATGTTAGTAGCAATGATGCGGATTCGATCCGTGATCGGAGGTTTATCCTCATTGCTGCACAGAAGAATTATGTCCTTAATGCACCGCTAGGTGATAGACCTATTGCAGGAGCAGATGCAAACGTTATGAACGTTTGGCTAGCTCAATATGATGACTACTTGATAGTTTAAGTGCACCATGCTTAACAGCTTAGAATCGGGACTTCAAAGACGTTTTGAACGTCATGGACCATATGAGATGTTCCAGGAGTTGAAGTTAATATTTCAAGCAAATACCCGAGTTGAGAGATATGAAGTCTTCAACAAGTTCTATAGCTAAAAGATGGAGGAGAATCGCTCAACTAGTGAGCATGTGCTCAAATTGTCTGGGTACTTCAATTGCTTGAATCAAGTGGGAGTTAATCTTCCAGATAAGATAGTGATTGACAGAATTCTCTAGTCACCATCACCAAGTTAGTAGAACTTCGTGATGAACTATAGTATGCAAGGGATGATGAAAATGATTCCCGAGTTCTTCGTGATGTTGAAATCGACGAATGTAGAAATCAAGAAAGAGCATCAAGTGTTGATGATTGACAAGACCACTAGTTTCAAGAAAAGGGCAAAGTGAAAGAAAGGGAACTTCAAGTGGAAAGACAAGCAAGTTGTCACTCCTGCGAAGAAGCTCCGAGCTGGACCAAAGCCTGAAACTGAGTGCTTACACTGCAAAGGAAATGGTCACTGGAAGCGGAAATGCCCTGAATATTTGGTGGATAAGAAGGATGGCAAAGTAAACAAAGGTATATTTGATATACATGTTATTGATGTGTACTTTACTAGTGTTTATAGCAACCCCTCGGTATTTGGTACTGGTTCAGTTGCTAAGAGTAGTAACTCGAAACAGGAGTTGCAGAATAAACAGAAACTAGTTAAGGGTGAAGTGACGATGTGTGTTGAAAGTAGTTTCAAGATTGATATGATCATCATCGCACACTCCCTATACTTTCGGGATTAGTGTTGAACCTAAATAAATGTTATTTGGTGTTTGCGTTGAGCATGAATATGATTTGATCATGTTTATTGCAATACGGTTATTCATTTAAGTAAGAGAATAAACTGTTATTCTGTTTACATGAATAAAACCTTATATGGTTACACACCCAATGAAAATGGTTCATTGGATCTCGATCGTAGTGATACACATATTCATAATATTGAAACCAAAAGATGCAAAGTTAATAATGATAGTGCAACTTATTTGTGGCACTACCGTTTAGGTCATATTGGTGTAAAGCGCATGAAGAAACTCCATGCTGATGGGATTTTGGAATCACTTGATTATGAATCACTTGATGCTTGCGAACCGTGCCTTTTGGGCAAGATGACTAAAACTCCGTTCTCCGGAACAATGGAACAAGCTACTGACTTATTGGAAATAATAATACATACCGATGTATGCGATCTAATGAGTGTTGATGCTCGTGGCAAGTATCGTTATTTTCTGACCTTCACAAGATGATTTGAGCAGATATGGGTATATCTACTTGATGAAACATAAGTCTGAAATAGTTGAAATGTTCAAAGAATTTCAGAGTGAAGTGGAAAATCATCGTAACAAGAAAATAAAGTTTCTGCGATCTGATCGTGGAGATGAATATTTGAGTTACGAGTTTGGTCTTCAATTAAAACAATGTGGAATAGTTTCACAGCTCACGCCACCTGGAACACCACAATGTTATGGTGTGTCCAAACATCGTAACCGCACTTTATTGGATATAGTGCAATCTATGATGTTTCTTACTGATTTACCAATATCGTTTTGGGATCATGCATTAGAGACAGCTGCATTCACGTTAAATTGGGCACCATCTAAATCCGTTGAGACGACACTATATGAACTGTGGTTTAGCAAGAAACCCAAGTTGTCATTTCTTAAAGTTTGGAGTTGCGATGCTTATGTGAAAAGTTTCATCCTGATAAGCTCAAACCCAAATCGGAGAAGTGCGTCTTCATAGAATACCCAAAGGAAATTGTTGGGTACACCTTCTATCACAGATCCGAAGGCAAGATATTCGTTGCTTAAGATGGATCCTTTCTAGAGAAGGAGTTTCTCTCGAAAGAAGTGAGTGGGAGGAAAGTAGAACTTGATGAGGTAACTGTACCTGTTCCCTTATTGGAAAGTAGTTCATCACAGAAATCTGTTCTTGTGACTACTATACCAATTAGTGAGGAAGTTAATGATGATGATCATGTAACTTCAGATCAAGTTACTACCGAACCTCGTAGGTAAAACAGAGTGAGATTCGCACCAGAGTGGTACGGTAATCCTGTTCTGGAGGTCGTGTTACTTGACCATGACAAACCTACGAACTATGAGGAAGCGATGATGAGCCCAGATTCCGCAAAATGGTTTGAGGCCATGAAATCTGAGATATGATCCATGTATGAGAACAAAGTATGGACTTTGATGGATTTGCCCGATGATCGACAAACCATAGAAAATAAATGGATCTTCAAAAGGAAGACGGACGTTGATAGTAGTGTTACTATCTACAAAGCTCGACTTGTTGCAAAAAGGTTTTCGACAAAGTTCAAGATGTTGACTACAATGAGATTTTCTCAACTGTAGCGATGCTTAAGTCTCTCCGAATCATGTTAGCAATTGCCACAATTTATGAAATTTGGCAAATGGATGTAAAAACTGCATTCCTGAATGGTTTTCTGGAGGAAGAGTTGTATATGATGCAACCAGAAGTTTTTTTCGATCCAAAGGGAGCTAACAAAGTGTGCAAGCTCCAGCGATCCATCTATGGACTGGTGCAAGCATCTCGGAGTTGGAATATACGCTTTGATGAGTTGATCAAAGCATATAGTTTTGTACAGACTTATGATGAAGACTGTATTTACTAGAAAGTGAGTGAGAGCACTACAACATTTCTGATAAGTATATGTGAATGACATATTGTAGATCAGAAATAATGTAGAATTATTCTGCAAAGCATAAAGGAGTGTTTGAAAGAAGTTTTTCAAAGAAAGACCTCGGTGAAGCTGCTTACATATTGAGCATCAAGATCTATAGAGATAGATCAAGATGCTTGATAAGTTTTTTCAATGAGTACATACCTTGACAAGATTTTGAAGTAGTTCAAAATGGAACAGTCAAAGAAAGAGTTCTTGCCTGTGTTACAAGGTGTGAAATTGAGTAAGACTCAAAACCCGACCACGGCAGAAGATAGAAAGAGAAAGAAATTCATTCCCTATGCCTTGGCCATAGGTTCTATAAAGTATGCCATGCTGTGTACCAGATCTATTGTATACCCTGCACTGAGTTTGGCAAGGGAGTACAATAGTGATCTAGGAGTAGATCACTGGACAGCGGTCAAAATTATCCTTAGTGGAATAAGGATATGTTTCTCGATTATGGAAGTGACAAAAGGTTCGTCGTAAAGGGTTACGTCGATGCAAGTTTTGACACTGATCTGGATGACTCTAAGTCTCGATCTAGATACATATTGAAAGTGGGAGCAATTAGCCAGAGTAGCTTCGTGCAGAGCATTGTAGACATAGAAAAATTGCAAAATACATAACGGATCTGAATGTGAAAGACCCATTGACTAAGACTCTCTCACAAGCAAAACATGATCACACTTTAGTACTCTTTGGGTATTAATCACATAGCAATGTGAACTAGATTACTGAATCTAGTAAACCCTTTGGGTGTTGGTCACATGGCAATGTGAACTATGGGTGTTAATCACATGATGATGTGAACTATCGATGTTAATCACATGGTGATGTGATCTAGATTATTGACTCTAGTGCAAGTGGGAGACTGAAGGAAATATGCCCTAGAGGCAATAATAAAGTTATTATTTATTTCCTTATATCATGATAAATGTTTATTATTCATGCTAGAATTGTATTAACCGGAAACATAATACATGTGTGAATATATGGACAAACAGAGTGTCACTAGTATGCCTCTACTTGACTAGCTTGTTAATCAAAGATGGTTATGTTTCCTAACCATGAACAAAGAGTTGTTATTTGATTAACAAGGTCACATCATTAGTTGAATGATCTGATTGACATGACCCATTCCATTAGCTTAGCACACGATCATTTAGTATGTTGCTACTGCTTTTATCCATGACTTATACATGTTCCTATAACTATGAGATTATGCAACTCCCGTTTACCGGAGGAACACTTTGGGTGCTACCAAACGTCACAACGTAACTGGGTGATTATAAAGGAGTACTACAGGTGTCTCCAAAGGTACATGTTGGGTTGGCGTATTTCGAGATTAGGTTTTGTCACTCCGATTTTCGGAGAGGTATCTCTGGGCCCTCTCGGTAATGCACATCACTATAAGCCTTGCAAGCAATGTAGCTAATGAGTTAGTTACGGAATGATGCATTACAGAACGAGTAAAGAGACTTGCCGGTAACGAGATTGAACTAGGTATTGGATACTGACGATCGAATCTCGGGCAAGTAACATACCGATGACAAAGGGAACAACGTATGTAGTTATGCGGTCTGACCGATAAAGATCTTCGTAGAATATGTAGGAACCAATATGGGCATCCAGGTCCCGCTATTGGTTATTGACCGGAGACGTGTCTCGGTCATGTCTACATTGTTCTCAAACCGTAGGGTCCGCACGCTTAAGGTTTCGATGACAGTTTTATTATGAGTTTATGAGTTTTGATGTACCGAAGGAGTTCGGAGTCCCGGATGAGATCGGGGACATGACGAGGAGTCTCGAAATGGTCGAGACGTAAAGATTGATATATTGGACGACTATATTCGGAGTTCGGAAAGGTTCCGAGTGATTCGGGTATTTTTCGGAGTACCGGGGAGTTACGGGAGAAGTAATGGGCCTTGATGGGCTTTAGTGGGAAGAGGAAAAAGGCTGCTGCGCCCCCCCCCCCCCCCCCCCTCTCCTCTAGTCCGAATTGGACTAGGGAAAAGGGGGCCGGACACCTTTCCTTCTCCTCCTATTCCTTCTCCCTTCCTCCCCTCTTGATGGACTCCTACTAGGACTTGGAATCCTAGTAGGACTCCACACCCTGGCGCGCCAAACCCTTGGCCGGCCTCCTCCTCCTCCATCCTTTATATACAGGGGCAAGGGGCACCCCATAGACACACAAGTTGATCCTTGAGATCGTTCCTTAGCCGTGTGCGGTGCCCCCCTCCACCATATTCCACCTCGGTCATATCGTAGCGGTGCTTAGGCGAAGCCCTGCGTCGGTAGAACATCAAGATCGCCACCATGCCGTCGTGCTGACGGAACTCTCTCTCCCCGAAGCTCTGCTGGATCGGAGCCCGAGGAGCATCACTGAGCTGTACGTGTGTCAAGAACTCGGAGGCGCCGGAGTAACGGCGCTGGGATCGGTTGGATCGCGAGGAGATCGTACGACTACTTCCTCTACGTTGTGATCGCTTGCGCTTCGGTCTACGAGGGTACGTAGACAACACTCTCCCCTCTCGTTGCTATGCATCACCATGATCTTGCGTGTGCGTAGGAAATTTTTGAAATTACTACGTTCCCCAACAGCCATACAGCCACGAACGGACGACGTAGTCCTGGCGCTGCCACTCGGCCGTGCGTGCGTCTGGCGGCGTGACGATGGAGATGTGATCCATGAGCTCATACCTGCCGAGGAGGACGGTGATGAGCATGTGCCACTTGGCGTAGTTGGACTGCTGCAGGTCGAGGACGACGGGGACGTGCGTCTTGACGCTGGCAACGTGGACGGCCTGAGAGGCCAGCGACGTGAGGGCTGGTGCGGTGGCAGCGGCGGTGGCGGCGGAGGTGGAGTTGGTGAGGGCCCCGGAGGTTTGTGCCCCGAGCATGGACGACGAGGACGCGGAGCTGGACATGGCGGCGATCGGGAAAGGAAGGGAGACCGCGGCGGCACCTTAGGGTTTGGGGCGGCGGCGGTTGGGAGTGGGGCGGCGTAAGCTAGGGTTTAGGAAAGGAAGGCTGATACCATATAAACGAGAATCAGTTTGAGTGAAGACGCCTCTCAAGGGGCGATCGGCTCATATATTTATAGCAAGATTACAAGTCTTGGAGACCAAGAAAGAATCCTATACGTGTATATGTACAACCATATACAAACGGAATACATGTGGTTAGCTATACAAAATCATACTTTAACACGCGGGAATCAATGTCAAGGCTACCGTGCTGCCGCCGCCGGTCAGCCTTGCCATTGATTCCACATCACGGGTGGCCCGTCACGGGGCGGCGCGGCGACGCCTGCCCTCCCGCCACGCGTACACACGGGCGTGGCTATATAAGCCGGTGGCCTCCCTCGCCTGTGGCCACACCAGCCTTAGCCGCCGAGCTCTCTCTCCCGTGCGCCGCTGCCGCTCCTTCCCTCCCTCTCCCACTCCGACACCCCGATGGTCGCGCGTTCCCCGGGGACGTGGCGGTGGCCAACGGCTTCGGCCGCCGCTCGCTCCACGACAGGGAGTCGTGGCTCTTCTTCGAGGCCAACATCCCGGCGCCGCCGGACATGCGCGCCGGGCCGACGAGGTGGCGGCTCACTAATGGGGGAGTGCCCATTCCCCCGTTGCCCGACGTCGAGGCGCGCCCCACCTACTTCGCCGCCGAGATCGACCACGTGCGCGCCTCCCTCACCGACGAGTAGCTTGCCCTTCCCCGGTACACCGTCGAGGGCGTGCTGGCGTACCTTGAGGGCAGCAACGAACCACTGCTGGCATACCCTCCCACGGTGGCCACCCCGGCCCACCGCCGGCGCGCCAGGCAATGGATGCCCAGGAGGTTCGGCTCCTCGTCTTCCTCCTCGCACTTCTCCTCATGCTCTTCTTCCCATTCCTCTAGCTCTCTGGCGTTGCTCGGCGTCAAGTCCGAGCCCGGACGCCTCTCGGCCAGCGCACTCGCAGCGCCGGCATCGTCATAAACGAGGGCGGCCGGCGCGCATCCTCGTCGGCTCCTCCGCGCTTCGTCAAGCCAAAGACGGAACCGGGCCTTCCCGCCGTGAAGACGGAGCCGGGGCTTCCCGCCATGAAGACGGAGCACGGCGACGTGGAGCTCGACGGCGAGGCGGCCCTGAAATGGGCGCGCAAGGACTACCTCAAGATGGAGATGGAGCGCCAGTGCGCCGCCCTGCAGCGCTTCAAGCATCGCCACCGGGGCCGCGATGAAGGAGGTGTCGTCGCCTCGACGACAGCGACGACGACGACGCGCCGCCATCGCCACCAGTCCGCCTTGGTGACGCCGGGCATGGGTCCAACAGGGGCGTCCGCGTCAAGGAGGAGAAGGCCGCCGCCGACCACGGCGGCGAGGATGGCGGCGACGACGACGACTACACCGCATTCAGCGACTTCTTCCTCGCCCCTTAGGTGTAGTTTAGGCCTTTTTTAGATAAATTTGCTATGTAAACCGCGAACATGTCTAATATATGCCAAGTTTGCCGAATTTTAGCCGAGTTTAGCCGAACTTCGCTGATTTTTTTTTTGAAAAAAAATTAGAACGGCGTCTGGGGGCGGCTCTGGGGTTGGCGTCTGGGAACCAACTCGCCCCCAAGTCGTTTTTTTTCCGCTGGCTCGCCCCCAGGCGGCAATTTTACACGCCCCCTGGGGGGCCAATGGCTGAAGATGCTCTAAGATCTATACACAAGTGGGAGAGAATGCGCGTAAGAGATAAGCTAGCGGAGTCTTCAATCATACGAGAGAGACCAGACCGCAGTGACGGTGGGCACATGTAAGATGCCTACCTATGGGATGCTTGTACACGGTGCTCATCATTGCGCAAGGCCACGTTAGAACCACGCTCAAGTCTCCGCCGCACCAGTTGCTGAGTTTACTCTACCATATCCGATCCAGCACACCACATGACCTATCCATGTCATTCACACATTGGGGCGGCACCTTCTCTGGGCTTTCTTAACAACTCCATCGGGGTTCAAGTTCTCTCGGGGCTATTAATAATGGACAATGGCTTGCAGTCCATGACACATTTTTTCCCATAAAGGGCATTTTATTGAATTGAGTTATCGAGGTGATACACTCGCATCAAAAGAACGCCCGGCCTCTGCATAACCAGATGCACACAGCCAACAAATCAAAAAGTCCGATAAAACAACAAAATGAAACAGTCCTAAAAAGAATCGTAAATCCAGCCTAAGACGTGGCAGATCCTATCCGAAGATCACACCGCCATCCATGGGGTTTAAAAAAGGCCACAAACTCACATTATAGGTATCAAGATAAAATTTAATGACTGCGTTTGCAAGTTAATTTTTCTTTTTGTCAACTGGGATCATTAATACACCATATGCATGCAAGGAAGAAATGGGAAAGAAGTAGCTTAGTGCCATTGTGAATACATACATGCAGGTATTAAACAAGTTGTTAGTACGAGAAATTTTTTTGTCTTGATTACTGTTGGTGGCCTGGTATAGATGTAGAATGTAATTTTTATATTGGCTTTGTATAAGGGAACGGAGGAAGTATATTGCATGCAATCTTGTAGATTTTGCACTTGACATCGAATCTGCATTCTCACGTCGCTATATTATTTACCGAAAAAGGCTTTCGCCCCGCTTTATATATAAAGTACAGATCAACCACAGCCCAAGTATAAGCACACCCCACGACAACACACGCACACACCCATGTGGCTATATTATCAGGAAGCAGCGGCCATCTATGGCGATTAGGCGAGTCGTGTTGGCGTTACCTACATTTACATTCTTTTATGGCACTATGGTTGACTCGGAGCTGGGGTCGCCTTCATTCTGCCTACAAATTGCGCAAAGCCAAGCACATAACCCCAATACCAACACCGGACACCATCTTACTGGCGCAGCGCAACGATGAGCACGATACTCATAGCCATGTCTTTTGCGTTGATGTTCTCCGCAGCTACACCAGCATCGGCCGCAGTCTCTGTAGCCGCCGGAGGGATCTTGCAGGTCCCTTCTACTGACTCCTTGGCTCACTGCATCCCAAGCTGCGGCGACGTCGACATCTCCTATCCCTTCGGTATAGGGCCCGGCTGCTTCCGTCAAGGCTTCCAGCTCACCTGCAACCACTCCACCAAGCATCCCAAGCTCTTTCTAGGCAGCAGCAGCAATGTCGAGGTCACTGAGATGTACTCCGGCGGAGGTTTGACTACCCCTATAATCTTCAATCTTACGACGAGGCCAGATATAAATACCTACCACATGTCATGGGAGCCCCCTGCTAATGGTATTACTTTCACTAGTAATAATCATTTCTACATAGCTGGTTGTGATTTCGACGTCACCTTGTTCGAGTATGGTACGGGAGACATCGTTGGTTCTTGCATGAGTAGATGCGCTGGCGAGAAGGCACCAACTGGAGTGCCTTGTAATGGAATAGGCTGCTGCCTCATCGTATTGCCAACGGACTTGCCAAGCTTTCGGGCAAAACTTGTCAGCACTAATACTACTGCAACACAATCAGATTGGTTTCACCCTGCCATCATGGCTTTCGTGACAACTGATTCTGACAGGGAAATTACAACCGCTATTTTCTCAAGATGGACAGATGCAAGCAATATTGGTGACGCGCTGCTTAGTGTTACCATCATGGACCAACCAAGCTGTGAAAGTGCACAAACGAACAATGCAAGCTATGCCTGTAACAATGATAGCAGTTGCCAGAATTCCGCATCTGGTGCTGGTTACCTGTGTTACTGCTCTTCTTATAGACAAGGCAATCCTTACATTTTAGATGGATGCATGCAAGGTACTTCCGGCCCTACTTTTTCTCCCAAATGAGTTAAAATTCCCTTCTACTTAGCCATCATCCTCTTGTTCTTACTATTTGTGTCTATCTACTGCGGAACAGATTATGTCCCCAAGCGCAAACAACATTGTCCCACATCATGCGGACGCATTACTATTCCCTTCCCATTTGGACTCGAAGAAGGATGTTTTGCAAATGAAAATTTTCATCTTAATTGTACATCTGATACTCTCACAGTTACTTTGTTAGTTGCACAATATTATGTGACTGATGTTTCCGTGGAAGATGGGACTCTGACTGTGAAGAACATGATGAACGGAAATAATGAAAAAGAGGAAATAATTGTCCAAACAGACAATGATGAATATTCCATGACCCATCTGGAAGATCTATTTGATTTCTCTATGGAATACGATCACATTGTTATAAAGTGGGCGGTTGCTAAAATAACTTGTCAAACAGCTATGCAAAAGGATACTATGTATGCATGCCGCAGTTCCAACAGCTATTGTCTAAATGTCACCCACGGGCAAATATTCATGGGATATCGTTGCAAGTGTTCGTTAGGCTTTCAAGGTAATCCGTACGTCGCGGATGGCTGCACAGGTCTGATCCTCCTCCTCACCCTTCATTGTGCACTAGTGTTCTTATCATACCTACAATTTTTTTTTAAAATCTATCTATCTATAAATTATTATATACTAAAAGCACAATATGGAAGAAAATTAATGAGATTTTTTAGAAATTCCCCCAAAAATGTAAAACATACGGTCGTTGATCTGGAGAACCATCCCTTTATTAATAACTAGGTCACAATTGCTAGATCCACAAAACCGTACCTGAACGGATCATATCTATTAGATCAACATAATCATACCTGAACATATTGCAACCGTTGGATATTATTAATTATACATAAACAGATCATAACCATTAGATCTACATTCCGTTAAATATTCATAACTACACATAAGAAAATCCGTTAGAACTAAATAGCCATACCTAAACAAATCACATAAGATGGATCTTCCTAACTGTATCTAATCATAACATAATATGTAGATCTCCGTATCTCAAAAAAATTCATAGTCAAACAGCTATGCAAAAGGATATTTATGCATGCCGCAGTTCCCACAGCTATTGCCTAAACGTCACCCATGGGGAAATATGTATAGGATACCGTTGCAAGTGTTCTTTAGGCTTTCAAGGAAATCCGTACATCAAAGATGGCTGCATAGATCTGATCCTCCTCATCATCCTTAATTATTCCCTAATGTTGCTCTCGCACGTACAAATATTTTGAAAATCTATTTATCTACCAATTATATATTAAAAGAAAAATTATGAGATCACTAGAAATTCTCTAAAAAAAGAAAAGTATCCGCTCTTCGATCTGGTGGACCCTCCATTTATTAGTAGTAGATCACAACCGTTACGTTCACATAACTGTACTTGAACAGATAGTATCCATTAGATCTACATAACCGTACACTAACAGATCACATCCGCTAGATCTTTATAGTCGTACCTAAAGAAATCACATCCATTAAATCTTCATATTTGTAAATAAACATACGGTCATATCACAAGTTTTTATAAACATATCATAATCGCATCCATCTGCTAAACGGACTGCATCCGTTAAAATATGCATAACGATGCCTTATCAATCAAATCCATCAGATCTACATAGTCTTACCTAAACGAATCACATATGTTGAATCTTCATAACTGTATCTAAACATATCATAATCAGTTGATCTTCATATGTCAAAAAATCATAGCCGATAGATCATCATGATTACATTTATACAGATCTCTCACAATTTATTTAGAATGCACATGTTAATTATTAATTGAACTATAAATTAGAAGACGATATATCATATCTCCTGATTTGGTTGTTGACTTTGGTGGTGAGATACAAATTATGTACGACGACTTGACACAGAGGGATGGTTGTGCAGTAGCAGCGGTCAAATCGTATTTAACTGTCAGGATCATAGAAAAATGGTGGCGACAACACATGAGTGACTACAAAATATTATTTATGAAAACATAACCATATCACCAGAAAGAGTTTTTGTCCCCCCCTGGTCGCGCCACCACTACTTACTCGTCCCCACACCACGCCGCCGCCGAAGGACGCCGTCGGGCGAAGCCAGAGCGGCTGACGGCGACGGCAGGTCGCCTTCCCGCGGTAGCCTCCGGCTTGTAGGGCAGCAGCTCCGGGCGACGCGTCGGCACTTGGCTGCGGTCCTGGGGACCTGCGGCTGTTCTTGGCGTCCTCGCGTGGGGTGCAACAACGGTCTCCAGCGGCATGGCAATGAGGTTGTGTCAGGGGCGTGAGGCATGTGCGATGTGATGACCAGACCCGTCTGCTTGTGTGGCGGCTGAGCTGCTGCTAGGAATTGGGCGCTGGCCATAGGGCGTATCGGTGGAGTTAGGCCAGGGACCATGCGTGTTGCGACCATGCACGATGTGGCGCCATGGTTCTTGGCTGCAGGAAAATTCTGCTTTTTGTGCTTCAGATCCGGCCATGTCGGACCCTTGGTCGATGGGCCTGGATAGTACTATCTCCAGTGAGGTGGCAATCGATGGTGATGTGATGCTCCGTACGTGTTGGTCTGTATACTGACCACTCTAGTTTGGTGCGGCAGCTTCTCTATGGATTGCGATGGCCACCAAAAGATCTTCACGAGGATTTCTCTCTTCAGATCCGGCGGTTGTCTTTGACTCTGAGATGCAAATATGGACAACGACTTGACGCATAGGGTAAGATTATGCAATGGTGGCGACCGGTTCAATAGCCCATCACACATAGCCGTTTGGATCGCGGAAAAGTGGTGGCGGCCGATAGTGGTGCTTCACAAGTACCTAGTCTTGAACTCCGGGGTTAAAACCTAGGTCTGAGACGAGTTGGTCATACATGCCAATGGTGATTCTTTGTGTTGTTACTTTGTTGAATGCATTGCTCAGATAAGCTCAGACTACTTCCTTAGGGTAGAAAACCTAGAATCTGATCTTTGATGGTTGAATCCAGTTACTTAGGTGTAGAGTGATTATTTCTTTCTGTAGAGGTTGCTGTTGAAAAATCTCATTGTCATTATGGTGTCATGAGATGTTTGGTATGGATACGGTTCTTGTATTTTTTCAGTTGCAGATTTGTTTGATTTGATGTTTTTGTTCCTATTTTAGTTATAGTTTGGGTATTATATGACTTTGCTATTTTCCAGTGGGTTTTTGTGCGTTTACGTTGGTTTTGGCCATGTGCATCCTAACTATGTAGTGGCCGGGTGTGTTTTTATCCACTAGAAAATCCATTCTTTGTCGAAACAAAAAAGCATATGTATAGACAATATAAAGGTCAAAGATAGACCTTTAGAATTGTATCAACGTCTAAAATGTAATGTATTATGCAATTACGAGGTCAATATAAGTAAAAAAATCTACATGAGATAAAATAAATAACTAGCCACCTTGCTAGTTTCTGAAAGCATCACGCAAACCTAAAGGAGTTTCAACTGAAACTTGAAGATCATACGAAATTGATCTGGCAAAGTTTTAGCATGCAGTAATATATTCGCCACCCATATATAACCAACGAGAGTTTTCTACAGATATCGATGAGTGTGCAGGATCAACCTACTGCAATGGGACATGTCAAAATTTTCTTGGAAGCTACAAATGCACGAGTTGCCCTCATAGAAAAGAGTTTGATCCAATAAAACGGCAGTGTGTTACATCAGCCAAGCAACACAGTCTTCTTTTGGGTAAGTCGTAAGTAGTGATATATTCTTTTGCAGTTAAAATTAATCAAATGCAGACTGACTCAAAGAGCGATGATTAAATGTAGGCATCGCAATTGGAACTGGATGTGGTCTTGGCTCCATAATTATTGCAGCCTGTGTAGTTAGATTCACCAACAAGTGGAAGAAAGGCATCCAGAAGAGAATCCGACGAGCACACTTCCAGAAAAATCAAGGTCTTCTCTTGGAGCAGCTTATCTCAGATGAAAGCGCCACAAATAAAACAAAGATATTCTCCTTGGAGGATCTAGAGAAGGCAACCAACAACTTCGATACCACTCGTGTTCTTGGTCGTGGAGGACACGGTACTGTTTACAAAGGGATTCTATCTGACCAACGGGTGGTGGCTATTAAAAAATCCAAAATTGTGGAGCAAAGTGAGATAGACCAGTTTATCAATGAGGTTGCTATCTTGTCTCAAATCATTCATCGAAATGTGGTAAAGCTCTTCGGTTGTTGCCTTGAATCTGAGGTGCCTTTGCTTGTGTACGAGTTCATATCTAATGGCACACTGCATGACCTACTTCACATTGATGTTGGTGTTAAATGCTTGCTGTCTTGGGATGATTGCATTAGGATTGCTGTAGAAGCGGCTGGCGCACTTGCTTATCTGCACTCGGCTGCTGCAATACCAATTTTCCATAGAGACGTGAGGTCTTCTAACATTCTATTGGACAGCAACTTCGCCACAAAGGTTTCTGACTTTGGTGCTTCAAGGTCTCTTTCACTCGATGAGACACATGTGGTGACTATTGTCCAAGGAACATTTGGTTACCTAGATCCAGAGTATTACCATACTGGGCAGTTGACGGAAAAGAGTGATGTGTATAGTTTTGGAGTAATACTTGTGGAACTTTTGACAAGAAAAAAGCCAATTTTTATCAATGATCTAGGTGCAAAACAGAACTTGGCCCATTATTTCGTGGAAGGATTGCAAGAGGGAGCTATCATGGAATTAATGGATCCTCAGGTTGTCAAAGAGGCAAACCCAGAAGAGATTGAGGATATTTGCTTACTTACAGAAGCATGCTTGAGACTCAAAGGAAGAGACAGGCCTACTATGAAAGAAGTAGATATGAGGTTGCAATTGCTGAGAACTAAGAGGCTAAGAAAATGCAATATTCTCCCAGAGGTTAGTACCTCTGATGCACACATGCTGCCCAGTTGCTACAGTCTAGAACAAGAACTTTCATCCTCACTCACTTTGCCACGTTAAGTATATACGTGCAATACCACAATTGCGTCCTTCCAAGTATTCATCTGAATTATACCATTTATTTTTTATGGGAGTCGTATTATGTATTTATGTTTCGTAGTTCAGTTTAGACCAGAGTATGTCATGTAGTTTCGCTTTCAGTATATTTGCATATTTTATTTGTAAGCCCATGTCAATTGTGTACAACTGTATTACAATTATTTCGGCAAATATGCTTGTAAGGAATAACTTAAGATACATCATTGTATTTAAGTTGCAGTGATGGAGAAAGACGTATTTGTAGCGTTGTCAGCAATTTTCATACACTCCCTTGCCGTTGGCTTACTTGGTAGAGACTCCAAGAGTATCCGACGGATACCTGATTAACTTTAGCCAAGACGGGTAGTTCACTGTATTTTTTATATAACATCGTAAAAGACCCTTCAGACCAGATAAGTAGTAGCCAAGGCAAAATGAGAGCAAGAGTAAGGGACTCTTGCATTTGATGTCTTTGGCTCTTTGCACAACAAGTATTAATGGCATGGTTCACGTCAATTGAATTTGCTCAAAAGGCAAAATCCTGAACTCTGCAAGAGGCTTTGGCAATATCAGAGGCTCCTGGTTTACCAAGAGGCTTTGGCACAGGGTGCAAGCTTATCACATAGGCCTCCCGGAGGACCTCCTCCAATCTGGAAGCCGTCTTCCATGCCACGGGCTGCTCGCCGCTGTCTTTCAGGAACTGAACATACGCTGCATGCACCATAAGAATTTGTACATATAAATATTACATTACACATGTATTAAATCCACATCAAAGGCACATATAGGAAGCACAGCTTGCCTCTGACGAATTTCTCAAGCCGTGCGGATTGATACAGGTCGAAGTAGATGAAGTTCATTTGGAAGCCATCAATCTAGCACACAAAAGTTAAGTCAGTTTTACAATGGTCGGAAACGCATGTCAGACATTTCAACAGGCTGAAACGAGATCTATATACGGATGTATAAATACCATTATCCTTGCATAAGCTGAGCCAATGCGGCCTGCTCCGATAATTCCAACGGTCTGCCCCTTGAGCAGTTCCTAACAAACCTCTATGTTGTTGATCCTTCTGTATTTATTATTGCATACGGCATATAAATGCTACAAAGGCACTCGTTGGTGCGGCAGCTGGAGATCAGGCCGTGGATCCACTGCCGACGAGGCCACCTTCTCCATCGCCCTCATCGACGGATCGCCGGCCTGGCATGCTAGCGCTCTATTCAACGACAGTGCCAAGCACTGGCTGGACGGGCCGGTAGGAGGGGTCCGGCTCATCCTCCTCCTGCTCGACCTCTTTCATATAGACGAGCATCTCCGCCTCCGCCTCCTCCGAGGCCTGCTGTGCCTCCACCTCCTATCGGCGACGCCGTCTGGCCTCCGCAGCCGACTCTGGTCGGAGGGAATCGAGGATGGCCTGCTGCTCCGCCTGTAGATCCCCGTTGCCAGCGTCCACCACATCCTTCTCCTCCTCCTCCACCTCTTCCTCCTCCTCCAGATCCACTGCATCCGGAGGTAGCCCCGCGGCGACCTGGGCTTCGCGCCTAGCCCGGATTTGCTCAAGGAGCTCGAGCCGGCGATCCGGCGTTAGAAAGGGCCCGCTCCTCACCCGTCGGCGTGGGGCAGGGCTACTAGGCGGTTGAGCGGAGTGGAAAGTGGCGGCGGCGGCGGACAGGAGGAGGAAAATATGGATGGATGGTAGGGTTTCGGTGCAGCCGGTCGACGTAAATAGCCGGACTAGGCACTGCACGGCCCGCCGGAGCTGCGCCACTCGTCCGACGGAGAAGACGAGCTGCGGACTGTCGGGTTTCAGGGCATTTCCGGCTGGGAGCCCTTCGACAATCCAATGTTGCGGGTGTGCTCGGCCGTCCAGGGGTCCCCATGACTGGTGAGTGACCGGGTGGGCTGCCCGGGTATGAGGCGGATTCGAAGGTGCGACTGTAGATGCTCTTACACTATCATGCTAGATCCGACACACACCACACGGACCTATCCTTCTGGTTCATAAGTTGGGGCAACATTTTCCAGATGTATTTTATTGTAATTTATGAGGTTTAAAATTCTTTTTATTTTTGAGAATCAACAAATGATACTATGAAATGAACATGATGCACATATAACTCCTAATTACTACTTCCTCCGTTTCATAATATAAAAGCACCCTCCGCCTCATAATATAAGTGTTTTTACAGTGCACTAGTATCAAAGAAGACCATTATATTATATGAGACTAGGAATGTCACATGAGGATCGCCCGTGGAGGACGGCTGGGTTTAGGCACTCCCTCCCTCTCCGAATCTGCAATGATACGATAGAGACCTGACCGGACGACAGAGTGACGGTGAGCACCCGTGAGATGCCTACCCGTACACGGTGACTTGACATACTGCGTCAGTTTTCCGCGTGGCCACGGTCAAACCATGCGGCGCCATAGTTTACAGATGAATCTGGGTAGCAGTGGGCTGAGGTGGTGTTTGGTTCTCTAGTCCTAGGACTTTTTCTAGTCCCTAAGACTTTTTGAAAAAGACTCCCAAGGAGGTGCTTCTAAGGACTTTTAGCAAAAAGTCCCAAAAAAGTCCCCCCCTATTTGGTTTGCTAGGGTCTTTTTTTAGTCCCAACATAAAAAAGTCCCTGAAACTAAACACCCCCTGAATCTACACTGTGTGACATGCACAAGTGGTGCCGCATACCAAGACTCTGGGCAGCATGCAGTACTAACATGTCACAAGACTCTCTGGGTCAGCTTTGCAGGACAGGTGATGCCGTGCCGCAAGTGGCAAGACCAAAGTTTTGAACCCTTTGCACGCGAGCAACCTCATGAAGTTTCGTTTCACTTCAATTTTTCTGGTCGTTCACGACTTGGGGACCTTCTTCGACCTTTCTCGACAGCTCCACCAGGGTTCAAGTTCCTCATCATTGCGATCGACACTTCCACTAAGTGGATAGAGACGGCTAGGATGACGAATAGAGTAGTAGTGAGTTTCTTTGATGGCCACATCTTTGCATGATTTGTTCTTCCGGGGCGAACAATAACCGACGATGGCTCATAGTCCACGACCCACAGCTTCATTGAGTTATGCAAAGACTATGGTACCAAGATAATATTCGCATCAGTTACGCAATCATAGAGCAATGGGCAAGTCGAGCGAGATCAAACGGCATATTACCACGTTCACCGAGAAAGCATAATCTAGCATCACGTGGATGTTCTCAACGTTGTCTAGGAACAACGCAACATCATAATGATCCATGCGGCTAAATATCAGGTGAACCTTGGGCGTGATAATCAGTGGCACATTAAAAAGAGAAGTTTGGATGTAGGCATCTCATCATTCGACTGGTTCAGTATCCAGAACGGTAGAACAAGCTATCCTTCACGTGGGAAGGACCTACACTTCCTCCGTCGGTCTGCCCATCTCCTATGGCTTTTGGGCCATGGAGGGTGCAATGGAACCCGGCCAGCCCTTGCCGGCAAGAGGGATCCAGCACTATTTTTAGCAATTTTTTAAGCGCTTAGGGTAGTCCTGGCCATGGGCAGCCTGGCCCGACGCTGCCCGCGGGCCGGGCTCGGGCCTAGATTTTGAGCCCGAAGTCCGGGCAGGGCTGGGCCCGGGCCCGTCGTTTTTGCGTTTTTCTGAAGGTCGGGCCGGGCCGGTCCGGAGCCCGACAAGCTTTTACGTGTTCGGGCCGGGCTCGGGCCCATAAAACAGGCCCGATGGCCGGGCCGGGCCAGGCCCGGGCCTGTGTTCTTTTTTGTCGGGCTTGGCTAGGCCCGGTCCGAAGCCGTATAGCTTAGAGTTTGTGTCCCACTCATGAATTTGAGGCGTAAGCGGCTCCCTGAAGATGAAATGAAGTCCTCCCCACCTATCTCATGTCCCCTATGGTGCATCTAGCGTAGTCATAGAGCATGTAGAGGTGTGTCTCCCGTGGATCTAATGGGTTTCGGTCGGTGTTGGTTTCCGATGGATCTCTACGGATTCAATCTTTGTTCATGGGTCTAAAGGTTGTATCCTTCTGATATACCATTCTATTTTTGAGCGACAGTTGCTGTTCTGGTGCGCTGGTCCTAGGGGCCATTAGAACAACGACTTCCCGACTTTCTAGTACAACAAGGTTTGTCCGGCTCTAGTGTGGGAAGGGTGATAATGGGGGCACGCCTTCTGCCTACTCCAGTGATTGTAGTTGTCGTTAGGTGGTCGATGGACCTGGAGGCGATAATGGGACTCTAACTGTTAGCAACATGGTGAACGGAAGTAATGAAAAAGAGGCAATTATAGTCCAGACTAAAGATCGATATGGAGCATATTATGCTCCTATGGAAGATCAATTTGATTTCTCTGCGGAATACAACATTGTTATAAAGTGGGTGGTTGCCAATTTAACATGTCAAACAGCTTTTTTTTTGGAGAAGGGGATGTATCCCAGCCTCTGCATCAGAAAGATGCATACAGCTCATATTATTAACAGGATAGTCCAGTAGCAAAGTCTCGAAAAGTCATAGTACAAACATAAACAAAAGCTCTAAAGAGGAAAGGCCCAAAGCCACAACCGGCTGGCAAAACAATAGGATCACTACATGTCTATCCTATTACATGACCGCCATCCAAACCGGTTGAAAATATCCCGAGCTACCATCTCCCATCGGGTAGACGCAGTAACCACACGCTCCCTGGCCTCTGTCGGAGTGAATAGCGACCACATACGGAAGGATACTACATATGCATGCTGCAGTTCCCAGAGCTATTGCCTAAACGTCACCCATGAGGAAATATTTATGGGATATCGTTGTAAGTGTTCGACAGGCTTTCAAGGAAATCCGTACGTCAAGTATGGCTGCATAGGTCTGGTCCTCCTCGTCACCCTTTATTGTGCACTAATGTTGCTCTCACACCTACAAATATTTTTCGATCAGGAGTGTTTTCTTACTTAGAAGGTTTAAGTGTTATACCCGGCTTATGCATATCTAAGATGCAAACACCCAAACAAGTCCAAGCTCGACAAAAAAATCGGCGAAATATAAGTAATGAACTGTATAATGCCTAAAACGATTAAGGACCAATTCTAAGATCATGTTGCCATCCCTATCGAGTAAAAGTATCCCTCGCCATATCCTCCAAGCATGTACACGCCTATAAATATTTAGAAAAAGGGAAAACTATATTTTTCATCCCTGAACTCTCTGGAAAGTATAGCATCAACTCTGAAACTGGAAAACCTAAGTTCCTCAACTTTGAAAAGTGAATAAGTCTAGTCGTTTGTGTCACTTTAGGTGGTTTCCTGCTGACGTGGACATAGTTTTGACTTTTAACTAAAATTATACACGTCAACATATTTTGAACGCCATCTCAGTTGTGTGACCAGAAAGTCCCCCCCCCCCCCCCCCCTCTCCCCCTCCCTCTCCATGTCCCTCCCCTTCCTCTCTCTCTCTCTCTCTCTCTCTCTCTCTCTCTCTCTCTCTCTCTCATGCTAACAGAATGGCTGTGTTGATGATGACTTGGTCAGTAGGGATGATTTAGGTAGTACTCGCGTAGCGAATCCCTTACCTTGGCAAGCAGATGACAATCTCACCCAGCTTTTGTTGACACACGTATTTTGAGAAACCAATCAACTTTCTTCTCAATTGCCACAGAGGGACCCTTCCCTCTCTCCTTGGCTTGAAAGGCTTCGTACCATCGGACACGAGTGATGTTCATCAAGAGCTTGAGAGGTGCCGGTCTCAACACCCATAGGAACGAAAGAGCATGACCACCTAGCAATGAGCTCACACCTCACCAGCCACACCGCGCAGATCAAGCACACCAGAGAGCACCTAGAAAGCCACTCGGAGCAGCCACCAAGAAAGGATAAAAAATGACATCGAGAAGAGACCATGGGACTAAGGGTGGACACGGTCCGGGCCGGTCCGGTCCCGGTCCGAGCCGTCGATTGGACCGGCCGCCGGCGGTCCGGTCCGGACCGGACCGAGCAGTGCAGCGGTCCTGATTTCAGGGACCGAACCGGCGGACGTGAAGCTCGGTGCGGACCGGCGGTCCTCACGGTCCCGGCGACGTCCAGTCACTGACATGTGGGCCAAGGATGTCCGACAGGTGGTGGGAGAAGCAGCAACGTGGCCGGAGTCGGAGAAGACGTACTTGATGGCGGCGCGGCGGTGTGTGTGTGTGTGTGTGTGTGTGTGTGTGTGTGTGAGAGAGAGAGAGAGAGGGAGCGGCACGGCCGCGCGGGGGAGAGGGGGAGCAGCCGTGCGAGGCGAAGGCGCGGTGGCGCTGGGGAGAGGAAGGCGAGGGGGCGCGACTAGTACCCTTGAGCGTCCGCAAGTATATTTTTAGCAGATTTTTTCCGTTGCATGCGAATAATTTAGCGCATGCATGGGCCCACGATTTTCCTTGTATGGACCTTGCCGTGATTGGTGGATTAATTCTGACGTGAAGTTAGTCGTGGGATGACACCGTGATTGTCGGATCGAACCATTTTTGTTTCTCTCGTTTCTTCTATTTTCTGCATGGTCGTCTGAATAAGAGGAAGCTGCGTCATGGGATGGCGTCTGAATAAGAGGAAACTGCATCATAAGAGGAAACTGATTTCTCTCGTTAGTGGCAAATAAAGGAACGAAGCGAGGAATTGTCGTGGAAAGCGCCTAAATTATCGGATCGAATCATGTTTATCTCGTTCTCTCTATTTTCTGTCGACTGATTAAAAGGAAAACAGAACGGTAGGGCGTGACTGCCTCTTGCCCCTGTGTGACTTTCAGATAATCACGGGTGTGATGGCGTGTTCTTCTATTTTCTGTTCTCTTCTACATCACACGCGACACGAGTTTTCTTCTTTGTTCGACTGAATAAACGGAAACAAATCAAGGAGGGCCGCGCCCACAAGCGGGAGAAGGAAAGCGGGGCGTGGTCGTGGTCACTCAGCACGTGGATCTCGCCGGCCAGAGCGTGGTGGCCGCGACGACGAGGAACGGCCTGCAGCACGCTTCGGTCCGCTCGGTCGGCTCGGTCAAAGACCGGACCGGACCGGACCGACAAAATTTCGGGCCCAAATTGTGTAACCGGACCGGCTAATTTCTTCAACGGGCCAGGACCGAACGGTCCGGTCCCAAACGAGCCACAAGCGGGCCGAAAAGCCCGCTCCCTCCGTCCAGGCTGACATGGGACGTTGAGGAACATGGCATGTCGTCGGCTGAAGAGAAGAACCGGGTGTTCTCGAATATCGGCGCACTACTACTTTTAGGAAGGGGAACACTAACACCTATCGGCGGGTCAAAGGGGGCACACCGCTGGAACTGAGGTACATACACCACCGCCGAGAAGCACTACCCATGTGGAAATGGGTACACTGCCAACCAGGTAAAACGCGTCGCTCAGAGTGACCCAATATTCCACCCTCAACGCAGCTTACCCATCAGCAAAATCATCCCCAAGCTGCCACGCATCCCAAACCATCGCCGACACGCATTGTTCGACTCAGAGCCATCTAGTGCACCACTACTTCTACCTACACTACCGGCGGTGCCTGAGAAAGGCTACGCCGCATCGCGAGGCATCATTCGCTCCCATCTTGCCGGTCCATGGAGGTGCCATGGGCTGGCCAGGACTCGCCAACATGCATCGTTCGGCTCGGCGCTACCTAGAGCGCCACCCCTTCTACCTACACTATCGGCGGTACCTAGGCGAGCCTCCGTCGCACCGCGAGGTATCTCTTGCCGCCTTCTCGCTGGTCCATGGAAGCGCCATGGGCAGGCCAGGACTAGACGACACCCACACCGACACTTTTGTCAAGTGGGCGATTCTGCCCAAGTCGACTCCAACACCCACACCGACACACATCATAAACATCGTCCTAGCACCGGCAAGGCAAAGCTATACTCCACCGACATGTCTTTCTCCGATGAAGCAAACTCTACCACTTGATATGCCGATGAGGCAATGTCAAGTCATCCAGTCCGACACCGACAAGGCAGACACCACCAGGCGAGGCTCCGACGAGGCGAAGGTCGCCCACATCTTCATCATCGGACAATGACACGGCAGAGGGATATGGCTAAGCATAGCCAGAGCGATGGGCGTATCGCTCTCCCTTTCCACTTTATTGACACATCACCACCATCTACACCAAGCACGGAGAAGACGAGGGTGAAGACGACGACCATTGCAACAGCTTAATCAGAGGTGGTTCGCGAGCTTGACTCGCGGATGTAATTAAGCGGGAGCTTTCCGAGGCCCCGTGAACCAGAACCTCACATCGCCGAAGTCATTTTGGCCGCGCCAGCTGCCATGGAGCACATCCTTAATAAGGACTTTGTAATTTTGTTTCTCGACACGAAATTAATAAAAATACATATTTCTCTATGTCTTTTCTTTGTGTACTGATAGTACACTAGCACACCCACGTTTTTTTCCCGTGTCAAACAGTCTTAAATGACAACATTCAACTATATAAAAATATGTCATTATATATAATATTAAAGTTATATTTAAAAATATCAACATATCAACATTAAATACCATGGATACTCCGTTTCTTGTTACACAGCATATACAATTTATCTAAAATCTACTTTGCAAACGTTGACCAATTTTATATTAAAAAATATCAACATATAAAATGTTAAATTTATTTAATATGAAAATGAATTCCATTATAAATTTAATAATATTGATTTGGCATCGCAAAAGTTAATATTTTTTTATATAAACATGGTCAAACATTATTTTGACTTCAGACAAATCCTATGTGCGAAGTAAAAAACAAATGGAGGGAGTATCATATTACTGTGTGAATTCAACAGAACACATGTACCCTTACTCAGCAGCAATATATTACTGGCTCAATTTAGCTGACACGTACTCCCTCCGTTCCAAAATAGATGACTCAACTTTGCACTAATTTTAGTATAAAGTTCGGTCATCTATTTTAGAACGGAGGGAGTACGAATTAGTCACGATACATGCTCTTTCCACCAAGACCAATCCAAACCAACGCAAACTACATGCGTTTTCGACCCAAACCATTTCCCATTTATGCATTGAACCCATAGTTTTGAACCATGGACAAGGAAATAAGCAAGTTGAGGGTGTAACCACGGAGTTTTACTAGGAAAAGGATAGCCAGCTGGCCAGCTGAGTAGGCGTTAGACTGGATGTTACAAGTAACAACTTATGCAAGATACTACAATTCCCAGGCTGGACTACATATTATACTACACTCCCGGTACCTTACTACACAGTTATAGAATTATTAGAAGATACAAAAAAATGTGCTTTTTCATGCCATAACTACACATCAGCAAGTCTAGCAGAGAATTCATCAAAACAAACTGAAGAAGAGCACCATGTGGCGGCCTGGCGGGCCACCTCTCGACATAGAAAGCATAACATGCAAAGAGCACCATGCTTTTGCTCTAGTTGTTACCAGCCTTGTTCCTTGGGGTAGCCTCAGTTCCTATAAGAAGAGAAGTCGATCACCTGATCCAGATAATGATGTGGGGACATAGAGGTCACCCGTCAGATGCAAGGAAAGTGCATCAAATGTCGCTGCCAGTAGTCTCGCAAAGCCTTCTATCATTAATTTAGATGAATTGCCCTATGATCCGGCTGATTGGAAGAGAATTTCGGAGTAGACAAGAAATCCTAAGAAGCAAGATGAGATTAGGCGACGATATTTAACAAGGGGACCTTACAGGCCGCCGTCTACTTTTGTTTATCCACACAGGGACATTGGAGATACTCCACGAAGATTTAATCCAGACTGGTTTAAAGATTATTGTCGTTGGCACGGTTTTGCTCTTTTTTTTCTTTCGCGAGAGTCACGGTTTTGCTTCCGCGGGAGGCACGGTTGTTATTTCGTGAGAGGCACGGGTGTGCCTCTTTCGTAAAGGGAAAAACCCGTGCTCCATGTTCGGTTTTTTCGTCCGGTTTTATTTATTCGGTTTTCGTGAAAAAAAAGTTCGTCAAAATCTATTAACATGGGATATAGTTTTCAAGATCTCGACGTGAGGAATCCAACGGTGAAAACAGTTCGAGATTTGGACGCACGGTTTAAGACATAAAACGTTTCGAATAAACGGATCAATGCAAAAAAGGGAAAACTACCAGGTTGCGACAAGTTGCGCACATGCAACGCGCCACTTGTTGCAACTTGGGGAAGTTAGAGTGATCTTCGCAAGGAGTACTCCACAACTAGTGATTTCGGAAAAAAAAATCCATACATGAACTGACATTGCATTATGTCCTTTCTTCTGGCCCAGCAACAAGTTTTGAGGGCCGTTGCCTACAAAGGCTTTGGTCGTACCCTCAGTACTTCCTATTGCCATATTCTATTTGGCGCTTTTAGCGTCAGATATTGGTCTTTTCACAAACGGGCGCACACCTACTTTCATTCGCTACAAACGGGCCGACCCATTTCCCCTTCGAAAAAATAAAAAGGTGTAGGTGCGTGCGTGCAAGGGAATAGGCTCTTGCTCGTGACCTCATTGCTTCGCGGATACTACACAAACCACTACGCCACCTGCTTGTTGGTACATATGTACGTCCGTTATTCTATTTCTATGTATAGCAAATGCATTCTATGTTTTTTATGTTTTATTTTTTCCTTTTTCTTTTGCTCGTTTCCTGTTTCTTTTTCATTTTTCATTAAATGCATGAACTCATTTCAAATCGATGGTTTATTTTTAAAAAAAATGGCCAACCTCTTAAAATTTTGATGAACTTTTTTCCAAATTGGAATGAACATTTTTTCAAATTCAATGAACTTTTCCTGAATTTGATATTTTTAAAATTTCAATGAACTGTTTTTTAATCTGATGAACTTTTTTCAAATGCGATGAACTTTTTTCAAAGTTTATGAACTTTTTTAAAAGTCAATTAACATTTTTAAATGCGGTGAAGTCTTTATCAAATTCGATGAACTTTTTCCAAATTCGATGAACTTTTTTTGAGTGAACTTTTTTGTTCAAATTATGTGAACTTTTTCTAATTATGATGAACTTTTCTAACATTCGATGAACTTTTTCCAATTATTATAAACTTTTCTTATATTCGATGAACTTTTTTCAACTATGGAGAACTTTTCTCAAATTCGATGAACTTTTTTTCAGATTCGATCAACTTTTCTTCAATTTTGATGAACTTAATTTTTTTCTTTGATTTCTTTTTAGAAAGGTGCACATATTATAGCAAAAAAAGGAAAGGAAAAAAGGTGAACAAAAACGTTACAAAAAAAGAAAATATAAATGGTTTGGGAAGCTGCCCGCACCGAGGGCTTTGTGATCTGGAGAAGGGATAAAAGAAAGCAGACGAAGATTGTGAACACAACTGGTTGGCTGTCATAGTGGTTCGTGCACTACAAGCTGAAGAGCGAGGTGCCGAGTTCGAATCCTACGCCGTGCGCCCGAACAGGAGCTCTCCTTCCTATTCCAGGCTTCAGGCGCTGGTTACCGTATTTCCTATTTGCCACTCGTTGCGGCAAGTTGCCGGCAAAATGCACAGCCGAGCGGCCTGATCAACGCGACTGGGCCGGCCCATTTGAGTCGATCGCATTCGCACTACCCCTCCGGTTTTGGGAACCATCCAGAAGGTCACTTGAACCGTTTTTTTCTTTTTCTCTGTTTTTTTTCCTTTTTTTTCTTTTTCTTTGTCGTCGGGTTTTTCCTTTTCATTTTCTATTTTTTTCTTTTCCAGAAATATTCAATATTCGAAAAAATGTGCAAATTTTGAAAAATGTTTCTGCTTTCCAATTTTGTTCCTAATTCTAAAAACATTTCATATTTTGAAATGTTCATGTTTTGTGGTTTCAAAATATGTTTTTCAATTTAAAAAAATGTTTGTGGTTTGAAAATTTTGTGCACAATTTCAAAAAATGTCCTTATTTTCAAAATTTGTTCACAAATTCAAAAATTGTTTGGGAAGTTTCAAATAATGTTCGGGTTTACAATATTTGTTCACAATTTCAAAAATGTTCCTGCTTTTTTTTAAAAACTGTTCACTAATTTAAAATACTTTTGTGGTTTCTAATTTTTTGGTCTTTTTGAAAAAACTTTTGAAATTCCAAATTTTGTTCCTCTTTTTAGAAATCTTTGGAGGTTCAAATATTGTTCATTTCTTTTACAACAAGTGTTACAAAATCTAAAACTAATAGAACTTTAACATGTAAAAATGTTTGCATGCTATGATTTTTTCACAAATTCAGAAAATGTTTACGATTTTCAAAAACTATCCGTATATTGAAAATATTTTCACAAATTTCATATATGTTCATGTTCTTGAAATTTTGTTTACAATTTCAAACACTGTTTGGGAATATGGAAAAATGTTCACATTGCTTTCATTTTTGTTCACAAATTCAAAAAAATTGTTCAGGAATTTAAGGAAACATGCACGCTTTTCCAAATTGTTCTCATTTCCAAAACAATTCAGGATTTTCCATTCGGTCTCATTTTATAAATTTTGTTCTGAATCTAAATTGTTGTCCCCGTTTTCAAATTTTGTTCAATAATTCAAAAAATGTTCATATTGTCAAAGCATGTTCTGGAATTTTGGAAAAGTTCACGTTTTCAAAAATGTTTTGAAATTTTTAAAATGTTCGTGGTTGAAATAAATTGTTATAATTTCAAACTAAGTTCCACTTTTGGAGTTTTGTTTACAAATTTCAGAAATATTCACATTTATAAAAAATGTTCAGGAAGTTGAAAATTTCTTCATAGCTTTCAAAAGATGATGAGAAGTTTTTAAATTTGTTCGCGTGTGTTAATAAATATTCCTAACTTAATTAAAGTGCTCTAAATTTGAAACAATGTTTGCAATGTTCCGTTTACGCCACTAAATGTAGTACTTTATGGGTCACTCTGCTATTTTTGTCATTAATGTTCAATAGGTGGACTGATTTGCTAGCAGCAGGTCTTTAGTTTGAATCGAGGGTGCGCGACGCATTGATTTTGCGATTTTGTTTCGCCGGACAGCTTGGTTTGTTCAAAATGGGCCGGCCCAGTCGGGCGCGCCCTGTGCTAAGGGAGATCTGTTTGCCGCATAATGCGGTGAATAGGAGCTCCCGCTGGTTACAAACAAACTGTAAACCGGCGCAAACCCGTCTCTCTGTTCTCTGTCGGCCCATATAAGCTGTCTAGTTTTCAAACTTTAGTTATTTTTCAAAATCGATGAAATTTAGTTATATTCATGAACTTTTTCCCAAATTGCACCTATTTTAATATTTCTATGATCTTTGTTCGAAAATTAATGAACTTTTTCAGTTTTTGGTGAACATTTTTTTTCAAAATCGATGAATTTGTTTTTCAATTAGATGACTTTTTTCCTGAATCAATGAATGTTTTCCAAAATAAGTGAACATTTTAAAAATCGTTGAACAATTCTGCAAAATTGATGAACTTTTAAAAAAACTGAATGATCTTTTTTCTCAAATCGATGAATTTGTTTTCACAATCGATGAACTTTTATCAAAATCGGTGAACTTATTTTCTAATTGGATGAACTTTTTTCAATTCGACGAACTTTTTTTCAAAATTGATGAACTTTTCTCAAAACACATGAACCTTTTTTATAAATCGATTAACTTATTTTGCAATTAGATGCACTGTTTCAAAATAGATTAAGTATTTTTCAAAGTGTGAACAATTTTCAAATTGACGAACTTTTTTTCAAAATTGATGATTTTTTTCAAACTGACTACAGTTTTTCAAAGACGATGAAATGTTTTTAAACTGAAAATAGTATATAAAATTCTTGTACTTTTTTCTCAAATTGGTGAAGTTTTTGAATTGTAATTAACTTTTTTGAATATGAGAGTCTGATTCAAATAGCGCCGCTACAAATGTTCTAAGGCAACTTCTTTTTCTGATGGCTTTCGTGCTACATACTTCGGTGCACTGAGCGTTCATGGGCCGGCCGATTAGGTGCTGCGCGTGTGTGCCACTGCGCTTACAAGGTGCGTAAAGCGCGGAATAGTTATCACACCCAAGCTCACTTTTAATTGACATAAATGGTCATGGATTGCAGTGGCAGAGCTTAGTGAGGGCCAAGATGGGGTATCATCCCCAGCCCAGCATATATTCTTTGAGTGCCCTAAAAACATTGCCCATGTAACTAGTGGAAATCAACCCAAATCTTGTTATGACCGCCCCCACCCGACCTGAAACTCCAGTCAGTTGGTAGGTTTTTGAGAACGAATGTTGAAGGGGGGTGGAGACCATTGCCATGTTCTTTCAAGATGTGCCGAGACTTATTTAGAACACACACCAGTTCAGGAGGCTCCCGTATTTAGAACACACATGTTCTTTCAGGAGGTTTACAGGGCGCGGGGAGGGGGGGGGCATGGTCTGGGGCCCTAGCACAACCATGATCTGGCTCAGCCCGTCCTCCCAAGAACCGAAACAATAGAACCAGGTTGAGGAACAAGATCCTCCGCGTGTCTCAAGCCGAAAATGACCTCCTGGCTCTAACTTTCTCCACGGAGGAGATTGACGAAGCTTTGGGTGCAATGAAGGTTGACATGGCGCCTGGCCCGGACGGCTGGCCGGTCGTGTTCTTCCGCCGCTTCTGGCCAATGTTTAAAGACCTATTCTACGGGATTATCAATGGTTTTGCGCTAGGTACGGTAGATGTTTCGCGCCTTAACTACGGTATTATTAGCCTTATCCCCAAAGTCAAAGGGGCCGACACTATTAAACAGTACCGTCCTATCACGCTCATTAACGTTCCTTTCAAGATTTGCTCCAAGGCGTATGCAACCAGACTTGCTCCGGTCGCGCAGCGCGTTATCAATCGTAGTCAGTCTGGTTTTCTCAAAGGTCGCAACATTCTTGAAGGGCCGATAGTGTTGCAGGAGACTATCCACGAGCTTAAGCGCACCGGGCTGCAAGCCATGCTTCTAAAGCTTGACTTTGAGAAAGCATACGATCGGGTGAACTGGGAGTTCATTCGAGAGGTGCTGACTCGGAAGGGATTCGAGTCAGGCTTTGTCCACCGCATCATCAATCTGGTCTCGGGTAGCCAGACCGCGGTGTCGATCAACGGAGAGGTTGGGAACTTCTTCCGCAATAAACGAGGTCTCATGCAAGGGGATGCCTCCTCGCCTCTGATCTTTAACTTTGTTGCGGATGCCCTATTAG
Organism: Triticum timopheevii; assembly: GCA_963921465.1. Lineage (NCBI taxonomy): Eukaryota > Viridiplantae > Streptophyta > Magnoliopsida > Poales > Poaceae > Triticum > Triticum timopheevii. Next base: position 1,167,436 of record OY997272.1, on the reverse strand, counting down.
CCATGATTCATAAGGCTAAGGACGCCGGACACATTCACGGGATGGTCCCCCACCTTATTCCGGGTGAACTCACCCACCTCCAATATGCGGACGACACTTTGTTGCTCTTTGAGCCCGACGATCATAGCGTAGCCTCGGTCAAACTCATCCTCCTCGCTTTCAAAATCATTTCTGGCCTGAAGATCAATTTCCTTAAGAGCGAGGTTATAGCCATTGGGATGAACCCTCTGCTCGCTTCTCGAGTCGCCAACCTGCTTAACTGTAAGCTAGGGAGCTTTCCAATAAAGTATTTGGGCCTGCCTATTTCGGATAAACAAATTTCCATTCTGGAATGGGAGCCCTTGTATGGCAAGGTGGCTAATAGGGTTAGCCCCTGGCGCGGCCGTTTCCTATCCTCGGCGGCCAGACTCATTCTAACTAACTCTAGCATGTCTTCCCTTCCTCTGTTGACGATGGGCATGTTCTTGCTGGCTGATGGGGTTCATGCCAGGCTCGATACGCCCCGATCCAAGTTCTTTTGGGAAGGAACTGGGATCAAAAAGGAGTACCACCTCGTCAAATGGGCCGCGCTCTGCCGCCCTAAGAAATTTGGAGGACTTGGGATCCTTAACTCGAAGCTTATGAATGTCGCTCTCATTACCAAGTGGATTTGGAAACTCTCCCAAAACGAGCAGGGGCTTTGGGCGGATATCCTTCGCGCCAAATACTTCCCGGATGGGAATTTTCTAACCTCCAAAGCCAAAGGATCAACTTTCTGGAATGGGATCCAAAAAGTTATGCCGGCATTCACTTTAGGAGCCAAGTTTTGCGTCAACAACGGGTCCTCTACGCGATTCTGGTTGGACCACTGGTTTGGCATGGAACCCTTGTGGAAAAGTCATTCCTTAGCCTACCAGCTTTCTACTAACGTTGATATCCTAGTGGCAGACGCGCTGTGTACCAGTCCGCCCGCGGTCTCCTTCAAAAGACCCCTTCTTGCTAACGAACGAGCTTGTTGGTACAAGCTCGTTGCTGACCTGGAGGGAGTGACCCTCCGCCCTGAGGCCGACTCGGTCTCCTGGGCTCTCTCGCGTTCGGGGAAGTTCACCGTCCAATCCTTGTACAACAAACTGACCGAGGGACCGGCCCTGGACATAGCTAGGGGGCTATGGAAAGCTTCCATCCCTTAAAGATCAAAATTTTCTTGTGGCAGATGTTTCACGATCGCTTGCCCTGCTCCAATAATATCGCTCGTAGGAATGGGCCCTCCGACGGCACTTGCGTGCTATGTGGACACCATGAAGATGCCAATCACATATTCTTCAACTGTCACCTCGCTCGCTTTTCTTGGAGTGCGGTTAGGGAGGCGTTCGGTCAGACCTGGAATCCCCGCTCTGCCTCGGACCTACGCGTTATGCTAGGCGCTTATAGGGGTGGTTTCGGCCGTGTCTTATGGAGATGCGTAGGAGCTTTGCTTTGGTCTATTTGGACCACTCGCAATAAGATGACTATCGAGCATAAATTTCCTTCTCACCCGGCTGACATTATTTTCAAATGTCACTTATTTCTTCAGACATGGACGCCGTTGGGGAAACGGCGTGACGCGGAGCGGATGACGGAGGCTATCGAGCGGATTCGGTTGATCCAGATTGGTGCCCGCCACTAGCCTGCCGCTGCTTCTGACCTTTTGGACCGGCCTATTGCATTATGTTGCTCCTCATTTCCTTGCAGGCTTCGGCCAGTAGCATGTATCTTACCTTGGCTGCAGCCGCTCTTTCTTTGTTGTTATGTGTTGTACTTGTTGGATTCTGCCTTATGGGGGCTTTATTAATTTAAAGCCGGACGCTTCCGGCGTCTTCATTCTAAAAAAAAGGAACAAAATCCTACAACACACACAAGCAAGGCACCTCCCCCAGGAAAGGCGCCATCGGAAACATTGAATCTATTCCGCTAGAACAAATAAAAGTTTTTTTATTTTGATTATCACATTGATGCTCGTGTAACACTGAGTGATGGTGAACCTTGGCGCATGACATGTATGTATAGGGAGGCCCACGTCAGCCAGAAGTGGCTGACTTGGGATCTTGTATGCTCTCTAGCTTCCTAGAGTGACATACCATGGATATGTCTAGGAGACTTTAATGAGGTACTGAAATTCGATGAGTACGAAGGAGTTGGCCAGGGAAGTATGACACATGTCCTCGCCTTTCGTGATGATGTTGCCGTCTGTGGTCTTGCTGATATTGGCTTCTCAGGGACGTCGTGGACATTTGAGAAGAAAGTTAGCGGTGGTACTTACATGCTATGCCGGAATGGAGCAACAAGTATCCTAGTGCGGCTTTGGTTCACAAATCTGCCACATCTTCAGATCATTGCCCTCATGATGACCGTCAAGATCACACTTCAAAACCTTTTCGGTACAAGTTGAAGTGGGAATCTCATGAGGGATTAAAATAATCTTCATACATTAGCTCGAGAACAAGCGCAAGTGCGCGGACTAGTGAATTTGCAACTCCGATCGGAAAAATTGCATTTTAAGAAGACATGTGAAGCTACAAATTAACAGCTTAAACTGGAATTGAGTAAATACGTGTTTGCTATCCTCCTTTTTATAAAGTAACTAGTAAGGCACATGAGCCTTCTGGAAGTCAAAGTCGCCAAAAAACGCACAATACGAAGTCAAAACTGATAGTCTTTAAAGATATGTCTAACGAAAAGAAAATTTTGGATTATACCCTAGAAATATCACTGGGTAGGTTAGTGAGTACAAGTAATAAGGTCTTTCGGGTCAAGAGAGCTCTCTAAGTGGCCGCATCCAGCAAAGAAAAGCAGACTTGTGATTCTTAGTCTTCTAGTAGTACGTACTAGTGCCACCTAACAGCCGGCCAGTTGGTGTCAATATGCCAAGAAGCCATATCTACTCTTCAATTTTTTTGATCGTAGGTAGCAAAATGTATGCATGTGTGTATGCATGTTGAAGTATAGTCAAAGTAGAGCATGACGACTCAAACTTGCTGAGCATACGCGCTTTCATACATATGGAAAAACAAATAATGCAGCAGCTAATAACGGCGCGTTTCGTACAAGAACGCTGATCTGCTGGTGTCGTAATATCATTTTGTTTAATAAGGACATGCGTATGCATCATGTATCCACGACAATTCATTCCGGCCAAGGAATTGTCATAAATGACGTAAGAAGAGATAATGGAAGGAGATATCAAAATAGAAAATTAGTGACGAAATTTCGTTGCAAAGAAAGAAATAATTAAAGACGCCCCATCGATCCCGACGGGTGGGAAGATGAAATTAGTTGACCTGTCGCACTCCGTTTGGTTTGATCTCTTGGCATTAGCGTCTCCTAATTTGTTTGCATTCTTGCCCAACTATTCATCTCACACGTTGTACTACGGCCCAAACGAGTCTCATGCCAAGTTTGAATATACAATCCAGTCAGAGCAAGTTTGAATATACGTTTGCAAGTGTGAATCACGGTCGGCATCCATGTAAACAAGGATGAACCGAGATAGACAAAAAAAGAGTAGAAGAAGGAGTAAATTGGATCTGGACAACACTCACTAAACGTATAAAGGGCAAGCCAGTTCTTTGACGAATTATACGTGGGTCGTTAACTAAGTCTAACCCGAACCTCACCATTCATGCTAGCAATGCTAGCCAACCAAGCTAGCAACTAAGGATGGCATAAATGCAACATCAAATTTAAAGTACTAGTTAAAGCATGAGATCTCCCCCCCCCCCCCCCCCCCTTCTTTTACTTTTTCAATATTTCTTGGAAAAAATGTGGACAAAGGTTCTTGAAAATGTGAACAATGTTTCGAAATAACAAAAAAATTGAATATATTTTTTTCTCAAATGTGAACATTTTTAAAAATTGTGAAATATGAACCATTTTTGAAATGTGAATGTTAAATAGACACTGGACATTTTCTTAGTATAAGTTGAACTTTATCTAAATACACACTGAAGATTTTTTTAATATAATGTGAATTTTTTGAAATGCATGCCAAAGAAAAATTCTATACATGATGAACATTATCTATAGATGGTGATCATTTTTCTCAATGTCCAGTGAACATTTTTCTTCAGCACAGTGTACTTTTTTTTAAATGTGAACAATTTTTGGAAAATGAGCAAACCTGAATTTCAAACTTTGATTGGAATTTGGAATTCCGATTTTTTTAAAACATGGAGTTTTTCTGAAACATGAACAAAATATGGAATATCAAAGATTTTTTAAAAATTCAAACAAAATTTGAAATTTCTGAACATTAAATAAATGAATTTATGGAATATAATTATTAGACAGGAAAAAAGAATAATGTAGCAAAGGAAAAAAGGAGGTAATAAGAAAAAATAAAACGAATAAAAACATGAAGAAAACTGGAAAAACCTATAAAAGAAAACAAAATAGTAAAAAGAACTCAAGGAACCTGTCAAAGGTAAATAGCAGTAGCGCCCGTTGTTGCCCGCGCTAGTAGTATCTGTGCGTCTTTCATTTCCTTGCTTTTATACGCCATTATACAATTTTTATACAGTAGCAATGAATGGGTTGTGCAAGAAACAAGGATTAGATTAAGGTGGGCGGATCCAAGTGAGCAAGTTGAACCATCCCATCATCATATCGTCCTACTAATTCAACTGACTCACTTGGACCCGTCCACTTCAATCATCCGTAGTCATATAACAACTCATCATCCATAGTCATATACTCCCTCCATTCCTAATTAGTTGTCTTTCTAGAGATTTCAACAAGTGGCTACATAGGGAGCAAAATGAGTGAATCTACACTTTAAAATATGTCTATATATACGTCTGCATGTCGTAGTCCATTTGAAATCTCTAAAAAGGCAAATATTTAGGAACAAGTAGTACGGCCTCCTCGTCATCATCTTAGTCCTATAATAACTCACCATCAATATAGCACATGACAAGTTAATCAACATTAGCTAATGGTTATCATCCTAGGTAATAACTCATCATCATTCTAGCACATGACAAGCAGTAGCCGGAGGGGTCGAGGGTTGCCGAGGTGTCCAAGCAAATAAGACTCTATCAAGTTTTAATATTTGAAATTTTTTGAAACTTTAAAAATTATTAAAATGTATTCAAGACTGGCCTTGTTTTAAGTCACTGTCGAAAGGAACACAAATATGCAAATGAAACACAGATTACACTTTCAGCTCAAAACATATGATATCGATTGACTGAAAATTGCATGTTGCGTAGGTGTAGCATGAAATCTCTTATACGCATGGAGAAGTAGAGTATGTGGTACTAGGGGTCCAACTTGATTGCTTCTTCCTAGCTCCTATCTTCAGCTTTCACGACCGCCATGCCCGCCGGCTACTGCTCGATGATTCACGTTCTTCTTCTCCTTGCACTATTTCCGCTCGCCGCAGCCCAGCTGTGGCCGTTCTGCGGCAGCGGCCAAGGCACCTACTCGACAGGCAGCACATACCAGACCAACCTTCGAACACTCCTCGGCACGCTCCGCCGGAACGCCTCCTCCTCGCCGTCTCGCTTTGCCTCGGGCGACTTCGGGGCCGTGCCGGACACTGCCTGGGCTCTGGTTCTCTGCCGGGGCGACATCAGCGTCACCGACTGCTTCGACTGCGTCACCACGGCCAGTAGGGACGCGGAGAGAGCCTGCAACCGCAGCAGGGACGTGGGCCTCTTCTACAACGAGTGCTACGTCCGCCTGGCCAACCACGACTTCCTGGACCCCACCGGCAACTCCGGCGAGGTCCCTGTTAGCGACGGTCCCAACATAAGCAGCAAAGAAGTCGACCAGGCGGTCACCGCCCTTCTCAGCGCCACGGCGCAGTACGCGGTGGACAACTCCTCGAGGCTATTCGCCACGGGGCATTGGGTAGGGCCCAACCCGGCGACCCAGAATATCTACTCGGCGGCGCAGTGCGCGGCGGACCTGTCGACGCTGCAGTGCCGAAGCTGCCTCCAAGGCCTCCTGGGCAGGTGGTGGACCACGTTCCCGCAGAGCGGGCAGAGCGCCAGGATTGCTGGTCCGCGGTGCACCCTACGGTCCCAGCTGACCCCCTTCTACAATGGCAGCGCCATAGTCCTGTTGCCCACGACGGCACCAACGGCTGCAACCAGAGGTCAGTTTTTGTTTTTGTTTTTGTTTTTGTTTTTTGTTTTTTTGGGAAATAACCAGAGGTCAGTTGCTTACCAACCATTAGATTATACTCCATTGTTTTGGAAAGTAGAATCCCTTCAACGAATTAGATTATACATTGTTTTGGAAAGATTAATTTTGAATTTGGTTATAAAATATTCTAATATTTTGTTATGGATAGGTGCCACACAAGCAAACGGAAGGGTAAAATTGGTTACAATTAGTAGTCATTCTAGCCTTTCGAAATAGAAAGACTTTATTAACAAGAAAGAACTGAACTAAACAAATTAGATTATACATATTCACTACAGGAAAATCCTGATTTCCCGTGTGCTAGCATTTTTTTTTTCGAAAAGGAGGAATACCCCCGGCCTCTGCATCTGGTCGATGCATACAGCCACTTTATTAATTATTAGCACAAAACCTTACAAAGTCGTACAACAGTAAGACCAAAGCCACCATCTTCACAACCTCTGTCGCTACTCCTATCTAACTGATGAAGGGGCGCTGATGGTCTGGGCCTAATACCAAACAGACCTCGCAGTCAAACCTAACATCTAAGACCTGAGGTCCCAACCTGGACGCCTGCCGGGTATGGGCACCCACCAGTCCGGCGTGCTCCTCAACCAGGCCGCCAGCCGGGTATGAGGCCGCCACAACCACCTACCACATATCCATCTTCAGAGCTGTACTGTTGTAACGGCCTTGCCCGGTCTCGCTGCCGCCGACGCCACCACGACGCCAGACAGCGTCGACCTCCTGCGCGTGTCCGTCACCACACATCTGACGCCAAGCCTCCGCTGCTCCATGCCGCCAAGAGCCTCCGCCAAGAATATGTAGAACGAAACACCACTCCACCGAAGGGAGGCAGCACACCCCCACCCCTCACCTGCAGACCCTTCCATCCGATCCCAATGTCCTTGGCGTCGCCTCCAGGAAGGTTACGGTGCACAGGGCGCCGCCGACGCCCGATCCGCATCGGATCTTGGGCTTTTACCCGGACATGGGTTGGAGAGGAGAGATGGTGCCCTCAGCAACGCCCCCAAGGAGGCCGTGTGCTAGCATATAAGCCGAGAGCTATTTTTCGTGCACTCGGCTTATGTTCTTATAAGCAGAGTCCTGGTAAAAAAACACCCGGCAAACCATAAGTACTCGGCTTCTGGCCATATATAAGCCGAGTGTAAAACAAGGCTCTCGGCTTATATGAAACACACGGTATCTACGGAAAAAGGCACCCGGCTTATAGTCCGCACTCGGCAAATAAAACTGCCACGTGTCTGCAACGAAGCGGGCTGACGGTGCCGTCATGGAGCAGCCTATAAGCCGTGTGCCTTGCGATAGCACTCAGCTTACACGGTATATAAGCCGTGTGCCCTGCTATAGTACTCGGCGTACATGGTATATAAGCCGAGAGCCCTGTTACAGCACTCGGATTATGAGGTATATAAGCCGTGTGCCCAATGAAAGAAGTGGACTTATATTTTTGCGACCCACGACATTTATATGAAATTGATTTAAAATGATTTTCATTGCATTTATTTACTACTTAATTTTTTTCTCATAATTTTCTTCCGGCTAGTTTACTGAAAAAGGCTTTCGCCCCGCTTTATATATAACGCACCAACCAACATCCGAGCCGATACAAACGACAACACGCCACACCAACACGCACCCAAGGCCAGATACATAGGTGCCAAGAGCCTACAACAACAAACACACCGAACGACTCGAAGTAGACTAAACAATGACTGTAAGCAACACTACGGAGCCGCCGGAGCCCTTCACGGTAAGGATACCACGAAGAGGTGAAGTTGAGAGTCGACGAACCGTGAGCTCCAAGACAGTGCCTTCAGGAAGGATACAACACCGAAGCGCCGCCACCGCCCGATCCAAAGATCTAGATTTCATCCGGAGCACGACGAAGGGAAAGGAGCAACCACAACGGAGACTTCAGGAAGATGACGACGACCACGGACGCCGCCTCCGTCGGCCCGGCCAAAGCCAGGCAGGATTTTCACCACGGCAATCATACTCCGCCTTCACCCAAGGTGCCGCCAGGCACAAGACCTAAACGGCACACCACCACGAAACATCAAACCGCCAGCCACCACGCCGCCCCCACGGCCATGGCTGCTAGCCGCCCACACCTGAGCCGCGAGCTCAGCCCACGAGCACCGCAGCTCCCGCCACCGAGACCGTCGTCCAGGAAACAAGACGCCCCATAGGTCCTTCAAGTTGCGAGCGATGAACCGACCAGCTTGCTCCAACCGCCGGCAGAGCTGCCGGTAACCAGAACAACCAGACCAACCAAGGAGCCACCAGGTCTAAGAAGAGGTGAAGCGGGAGCGGACGTCGTCAACGCTCGGCGCCCCTGCCGGTGACAGGTGGCCCGACCGCATCGGAGCCACCTATCACACCCACCACCTCTTCCAAATGCCACCCCTGACGCCCAACCTCTGCTCACAGCTGGATCTGCATCTGGCAAGGACTGACCACCCGCCCAGCCACGCGGGGATTGCCGGACAGGCCGTAGCCGAAGCCGAAGACAACCAACTGGGCATCCACACAGGCCACCTGTGAACGAACAGACGCCAAATCTGACTCCAGCCGTCGCCGCAACACCGGCCCGACCAAGCACTGTGAGGCCACCACGCCGTAGCCCACGCCCATCGCAACAACCAACGTCAGGCCGCTGCCTCCACCTCGCGCCCCTTGCCCACACTAGCTGGAAGGACCCAGCCATAGCAGGCACCGCGCACCACCCACATCCTCTACCTGCAGCCACCGCCGCCGGCCCACACCGCCCGCGCCGCCTGCCGCCACCAACCGCCAGATCTAAGGCCGCCACAGCCACAGGAATGCCCCCCCCCCCAATTCGCAGCCAGCCACACCGCCCAAAGTCCCGAGCGCCATCGCCGGAGAGGCCTCTGCTGCGCCACCGCGCCCTGCAACCGCGCGGAGTCCCGACCCAGCGGCGCGAGCCCGCACTGGTGCCCCTGCGCGAGGAGGCGAGAGGTCCCGCCGCCGCCGACGCCAGCTCCAGGTGCCGGCACCCGGCTTATAGGCATATTATGACACGGGAGATGTATAAGCCGAGTGCTCCAGGTGCCGGCACACGGCTTATATGCAACTTTATATAACAGCGGCTGGACTATAAGCCGAGTATAGCAGGAGTTGGCACTCGGTTTACATAAAAACCGTGCGGCTCATTTTGGCACTCGGTTTATATAAAAACCGTGTCGCCTAAGCAGGCACTCGGTTTATATTAAACTGTGCTTCTCATTTGGGCACTCGGTTTAGAGATAAAACGTGTAGCTCTAGCCAGCACTCAGTTTAGATATAAACCGTGTGGCTCCATTAGGTACTCGGTTTATAGAGACGGTGACACGTGGCCGTTATCTCCCGGCTGCCGTCATGTTACTTTAGTAAGCCGAGAGCCTTGTATAAACACACGGCGTAAATAGAAACCGAGTGTTTTTGTGCGGGCACTCGGCTTATACTTCATAAGCCGATGGAGTGTAAGCCGTGTCATATAAGCCGGGAGTTTTACCCGGCTTATATATAAACCGTGTTCATATCAATATAAGCTGAGTGTATTGGGTACACGGCTTTAAAGTTTTTTCCTGTAGTGATTTTTGGAAACCTTAATTTTGAATCCAGTTTTTATGGTTAGACCATCTCCACATACGCCCAAAAAAATCTGGCGCGCTAAAATATTTTTACAGTGCCATTTTAGTAATTTTAGCCTGCCGTGACCAGTCCAGCAGGCGCACAAAAATATAGCGGGCAACGGACAGCGCACAAAAGTCCAGCCGACGCACTAAAAATAAAGCGCCACAACAACAAACAAGTCCCTAACATTTACAAATAAGTCCATCTGACCAAAACAAAAACGCAATAGATCCCCAAACGTTGGAGCAAACTAGCCTTCAGAAATTAGAAACACTTTCAAATAATTCAACTAAAAAAATTATATTGTACATATTTTTTGAAAGATTAATTTTGAATTCGGTTATTAAATATTCCAAATGTTTTTTTTATGACTAGAAGCCACAAGAAGTTAGAATTGTAAAATTGGTTATATTCTACATCCGATCAATATTACTAGTCACAGCTTAAGTATAACTTTAGCATAAACTGGTACTAAATCTTGGGGAAATAGTATGAATCGGAGGGACTAGAATTTTGTACCTCTTGAGTTATGCTTGTTGAACATTACTTATTTCAACTCGCATAATATCTTTTATATTATATTATTACAACTGAACTCATCCCTATACTCTAATATATACTTCGTCCATATACATTATAATGGTTGAAATTAAAAGATCTAAAATTTATGTAAACATATGACATTCCAAACCAGTCCATTTTTTTTTACCAGCTGACACGTATACAACCATTTGTAAGTGTCGGACAACAAATCAATCAGGCGTCGCCTAGAAGTTGCTTATTTAAATATATACGATGCCATGATTATGTCATGCTGATGTCACAGAACTGAAAAAGATGTTACAATGGCAATGCTCCTTATTTGTACGCTATCCATTTCAATCGATACTGCGTGTATGTTTTGACCAGAAAATTAACATTTTACAAATCCATAATATGTGTAAAAAATATATTTTGTAACTAAAATTCAATATTAAATGGTGTAATATGTTATCATCAAATTGAAACCTAGTTTACTTTTGAAAGCGACTTCTATAAGAATTTATCAACTTGTATGTGGTTTTGTGGACAAGTCAAATTTCACAACTGAGCCCAAATTTAGCAAAGAAAATATTGTAGATTCCTTTCTTTTTGAGAGACAACTAATCATGTCAAATATGAGAAGTAAATTCAATAAATGAGCCGCGACATCAGCAGTTACCGAAATTTGAGAGACAACCAATCATGTCAACTATGATAAGTAAATTCAATTGTTCCAAATAATGCATGTCCATTAGTACGACGGGGACATGACCAGAAAAGGACAAACCACGTTGAGAGTGAGTGGGACATAATGCTTTATTATGCATATGGATAGGTGAATATAATGCACTAGATTAATAAGTGAAAGGAAAAATTAGAAAGAGCATCGACAACACTAAAAAACTAAACGCATCGACAACACTCCCAGCAATGTAGGTGGTGGAGAAATCATGTATCACTTTTTGACACGAGCAATATATATTTAGCTTAAATAGCACATGTTCTTTATTCTGTATACTAAATGACCTGCTTAAAAATAGAAATATTCAGAGTAAAATTTATAAGAGAAACTTTTATTAGGATGATAAATAATAATTCACCCTTCTTTACATAGGAAATTGGAATTGGACAGTCTGAGAAATAGGTCATTTGTTTTATTCTACAGGTGGATCAAGAATACAACTCAATTTGGTATACTGAGATTGGAGTAATAAGGAAGGAAAAATATGCCAGAACTAATAAATAAAAGAAAATAAGGATATTCTTTTTAATCAAAAAAAATATGTATTCTTTTTCATATGCTCATGGTTTGTTGAAAAATTCTGGGCTGTCATGATATATCATGTTTACATCCAATTGTTTTCTAAAAAAACAATGGGAATTTCCTATGATATTAGATATCTAGACATCGGATTGCAAGAAGTTTCTCTCCTTAGATGAAGAACACTATTATGTTCTTCGGCTAATTTTGTACTAGCAATGAGCCATGCTTTTATTAAACTAATAAAGCTAGGTCAGCTCGGTATTATTTTTTAACGCAGACAGTCTAAATCATGCACCTCAAGCAATTCCACGACTAATAAGCCAGACATTAATCCAATCATCACCAATCATTTAGTTGGATCAGGACACCTTGTGGCATCTCACCTATAATGCAGTCAACATCATTTGTCTCGTTCGATGTCTGCCTGCCTACAAAACATTTACACTGTTTATATTTTGCAGGAGGCCACTAGTTAATGATAATGATGTAAAGACATTCTTTTATTCAAAATAGAGAAATATGTCTATACATAAAATTTTAAAGAGAAATTTCTGAAAAGCTTACTCTAGGTGCAACTTGCTCCTCTATCTAACCAACTAAAGCCCACATTGACCAGATGATTATAATTATAGGCTTATGAGTTATGGAAACAAACCTCATAGAGTTATAATCGCAAAAAAGAGGGTCGCAGAAAAGCCTTAATAAATAAAATAAGCCTCAATAAAGTAAGTGTCTCAAATAAAGTATTTACAATTTGAATTTGGCATTATTCACCCAGTTTTTTGTTTCTCAATGCACGACTGTATTTGGTTTTGAAACTTAATGAAAGATTAATATTCTTGCTTGAATATCCACAAACTGTCTATGAATTTTGCATCGCCTTTTAGATGATCATTCAATCCTTTTTTAGAGATTACATGCTATAGCTGTTTATGTACTAGCTGCTCTGCATACGTTTTTTTGTGCCAATAAGTCCTTACTCTGTTCTGCAGGTTTTCCTATAGTTGCCGTGGTAATTGGACTTGGTGTTGCCCTAATTCTGGTGGCTTTGTTTGTGGCATATTGCTTTTGGCGCGGCAGATGCTGTTCACGAAAACAACATAAAACACATGGTATTGTAGTATAACATTTGGTTGAACTGTGTTAAGCGACAAACTGACAGTACATTATAATTAAATTCTGAACAAATATCTTTTACGCTATGTGATTTCAGTAAAGCCTACGGGCCAGCAGATTCAAGCAACACCAGGCGCTTCCAATGCAATCACGACACCCTCGAGTGCAACCACAGGTAATTTATTCTCTGTTTTTTTCATATTATTAGGTCTTCACAAACTTCAAATCAAAGCCCCACAATACAGTCATCATTTTTCCAAGAACCAACCCTGCATGACACATATAGTTTATGTTCAATGAGCTATTATTTGAGACATGTCCTATATTACCTTTGTTTTTCTTTGTTTTGTCTTTTTTCAGAAATGATAAATGGTCAACAAGGCGATTTAAAAGTGTATGTTCCTAGGAAATTCTCTTATATTGAATTGGCACAAGCAACAGCTAATTTCAATGAGGAGAGAAAGCTTGGACAGGGTGCTTTTGGTGTTGTCTATGACGGCAGACTTGAAGGCATAGATGGGTCTGTGGCGATAAAAGAGATCCTAGAAACGTTCTCAGAACAAACGAAAAAGGCTTTTGATGTTGAAGTTCAAATTATGAGCCAGCTGCATCATCGGAACATTTTAAGTCTAAAGGGTTGGTGTAAGGAAGACCAACACCTACTGCTTATCTACGAAAAAGTGGAGAACGGTAACCTGGAGGACCATCTTTACCCTAAGAATGGCGCCATGGATAGTGGAGTTTATACTGAAAGAGAGAATGGTACATGTCTGTCTTCACACCTAAGTTGGCTGACAAGGTATGCAAAACATCTGTATATTTATGAAACCAAGCATCTATGTTAATTCCTCATCTTTAAGATAGCTATATACTAGAATTTAATATCATTAACGTATACATGCATGTTTCCTATGTGTTTCAGGTGCAACATAATAATTGGTATAGCCTCTGGTCTAGCATACCTCCATAAGGAATGCCAGGCTACTGTCGTGCATAGGGATCTCAAGCCAGCTAATGTAATGCTGGACAAGAACTGGAATGCTAAACTGGCAGACTTTGGGCTGGTGACACAACTCAGGCGTACCCAAACCTCGCGCCCTACGGACAATGTCATCGGGACACTATCATATATGGACCCAGCATACATGAACACCGGCAAAGTATCCGAGCACTGTGATGTCTACAGCTTCGGCGTGGTATTGCTTGAGATTGTCTGTGGTAAAAGACCATCCATCATGTAAGGCAGTGATAACACTAGAAAGAACAGCCTCATCGAGATGGTCCGTGAATGTCAAGGGAGGAATAGAATTATCGATGCAGCTGACAAAGGGCTCAGGGGGCAGTACGACAATAAGATCAAAGATGTGTTACGGCTCGGTCTCGAGTGCGTCCACTCAGATCGTCGTGATCGTCCACATGCCGTAAGAGTGAGGGATCGCTTAAATGATCTGGTGCCGAATGGGAAGGGATTAGCTGCCTCGACCTCTCAGAGTGAAGGGGAGTTTGGTACGTGCAGGATCACGTTCCCTACGCATTCACTGGCCGACGAAGAAGCTGGCGTTTCACCCCTTCTTTCTAGGTGAGAAGAAACTGAAGAAGATGTTTACCTCAAGGCTGTGCCCTGCAGGAATGCAGATATGACGGCCACAGAAGCTACTTCTCTCCATCTACCCGGCCACCGCCTACAAATGTATCTCGATCTCTCTTTGTTTAGTCGTCTGTTTAGCAGTATCTCTCCATTCAACAACATTTGGCTTTACAATATAGAAAATTGTAAGCATATATGTTACTCTGTGGAAATGATTTGGAATTGTAGTTTCTAAACTTCTCACTTTAAAATTTAAGCCATGAAGGGAAATGTTCTTCAATAGCGATGCTGGTCCATATATATATATACTATTTTTCGGTGGCAGCGTGCCGATCCTGAATTTTATTAAGACATGGCACGGTGGTTTTCCTGCTATTTCTTTCTAAGACCTGGATAGGGTGAGCAATGTAGGAGTTGTACTCCGGTAGTTTTGTAAAGTGGCTTGGCATAGTACCAACTTATATAGTACACGGCAGATTTTTTATTTCCGATAAAGGGTGGTTTCATTATCTCGAAATGTAGCATCAAACTTATACAAACATTATGAGTAACCCCTGGACTCTGCACATAGCGAAACACTTGAAATCTGACAGTAGGAAATGTAACTAAACGGACAAATCGGCAACAGTAGAGTCCTATATACAGACACTATACATATATCCAAAGTGGTGGTGGATCGTGTTAACATGTAATGTTGTATACTTTCTGTACAAGCATGTTGTCACGTTGGTAGCTCTATTTTGGATCTCACCGAAGCTCATGGCCAGCGTGCCTCAATTCCGAATAAGTAGATTTACCAGAGCCTGGATGTAGCGGCATTGGATCCACCATTCGTCACTTTCTTCAAGATCTGTGCGCCCCCACTCCGTATAATGTAGTAATTCCAGCCGGAAATTTATACAATGGGAATACCCCTGACCAGACTGACACGTTGTGCAAAATACAATATAATGGAGCCTACCACTGCCGGATATTTAATCTCACTATCGTTCTCCTCCACACTTCCGTCTCCTGTCCCCTCCCTATCCGGATTCTTTCTCTCTCCGTCGCCATTGTTGGTCCTCGAGTTCTTGCTTCAGTGTTCGACTATATTGTAACTGGATTGGATCTTGTTGAATACTAGATTAGAAATCATCATTTATGCTATGTTTGAAGCCTTGAAGAAGCTGTAGCCAATTTCCCATCTGATTAGAGGCCGCGATCAAACAAGGCTAGATACTGGGATCTCTATTGGGTTCTTTTGTCCCAGATTTTATCAGGCCATCTAGACATTGGAGACTGAAGAAACAAAATCAGGTTAGTTCATAAAGCGTCGTGATTATTTTTCTTCTGGATCTTGATACGGATCTGTTTTGACCCCAATAAACCCCCTGCTGCCTACTGTTCCTACTGTTTATTGAATCATTATAGTGCCGTATTTACTGATGGTTATTTGGTTGTAACACTGGATTCCTAATTTTTCCTGTTGGAAATCCAATAATCTTGTAGGTTAATATGGATATTGATCGGGACAGCATGAGAGGCAGTTTTATGGAACTACTAAGCATGGTTGAACACCACACAACAAACTTGAACCAACAGACAAACACCCATCCGCCCAGCAGAAGAAGCCGCAGCCGGCCGCCCTCCCGAAGAGGACTCCTCCCTCTCAGGAGCCTTGATCATAGCCAGCGAAGAGTGTGGGGTCGAGGCCTCCTGCCTGAGACCCCCCGCCAAGCTCGTAGTCACCACCTGCAGCTCAGACGTGACAAGAATATCCGAGGGAGGCGAGAACGCTATCTCCGAACCTCCCTCCACTCCACGAACCTCCACGCTCGGGCCCTCAAAGTCCAACGCAGGTAAGGAGTGCTCGAACACCTTAGAAGACTCCACCCGCTCACTCCATAATCTCGGAGGTGCAGAAGCAGGCTCAATGGTTCCAAACCTCAGAGTGGTCGACGGCACCGAAGATGGAGGCGCCGTCTCCCCTCCGGTGGTCTTGACCACAGACCCCGGTCTCTCGGCCTGTCGACCAGGATCAGCTACCGGTGGCTCCTTGCGCCCCATGTCATCATCACCCTGCATATCAACATCCACGGTAGCAGGTGCCTCAGCAAACAGGCTGTCATCCTCAAACTCAATCTGAAGGTTATACACCTGGCCGCGATAAGCCCACTTCACCACGTCCGGAACAAACTCAATGTCCAAAATACTGACGAGGATGCGAGCCACCCCCTGAGCTCTGGTGAAAGCCATGTCCACTCGTTTGGGCTTTCCCACCAAAACAGCCATACTAGCAACAACCCTGGCATCCTGCATGGGCCTGTGCGGAGCCCCCGAAAAACGCAACCAGGCCTGGGTAAGTGGCTTACCCTGAGGCTCACTCAATTTCCACTCGTGGAACTCAAGAATGCCTTCAGTACCTGGCACCTTACACATCCTGAAACACAATAACCTCTGTAGATCCTCCACCGTTGGAAACTCCACCCTGAACGAGTTTGGCTCAAGACTGACTAACTCCCATAGAAAGTCACCCGGTGCCAGCTCCCGGAGCCGCTGCACAATCTGGATCTCAGAGACTTCACCTTTAGTCACTTTAACAATCCCAGACGTCATACTGCGCACCTCGTCAGAGACTTCCCTCTCAATCGGAGACTCGAAAAACATGAGCTCAGAACAGAACACACCATACATCATAAGATTGGGTAACTGCTCTCTCATTAGTGGACAAGCCCCTGACTCATGATTCGGCTTACCACACGTATCGCATAAGACTGCCACACACTCAGCAATGAAGTGGCCTTTATTGCCACAGCGATAGCATAACATTCTTTCTTTCTTGCGCGCATACTTAGCCGCCCTGTCCAGCTCAGCCTTGTCAGAGCCCTCCACCGACATCACCTCAGCCTCACCATTTTTCGTAGGAACCATCTCTGCGAGAGCCGTAACCACCTCCATAGCCTGACAAGACAACGCAGACTCGTCAGTATCCACACCAACCGGCGTCTGATCAACGACAACAGGATGCTGCCTTGGGCGGTAGCGACCACCGCGGCCACCCCGTCCACCACGGTTACCACGAAAACCACCACGGTTCCTATTAGCTGGTCCTGACGCCCCTTCGACGAAACCTCCCGTAGGCCCCAGGAAAGGTCTCTCGGTCGAGCCATCACTCTGCCAAGCATACCCCCGCCCACCACCTGTGGACGAGGATCCCTGGTGCTGTCCGTCACCATACGCGTTAAGTCCATCGTCACCCCATTGACCATGAGGCACCGGCTGTATGCATCACTCTTGATGCAGAGGCCGGGGAGTCCCCCCTTTTCGAAAAAAATGTAGTGAAAGGGAGTCTGTATGATGTTCTGTTCAAAAGCAAAGACAGCGTTCTCGTGGATACACGCCTCAGGATTGCCATTGGTTCCGCCGAAGGCTTGGCATACATGCATTCAGCAGTGGAGAGTACCATCCGTCACGGTGATGTTAAATCTGCTAATATACTTCTTGATGCAAGCTTCACCCCTAAAATTTGAGACTTCGGGACCTCGAAGCTGCTTGCAAGAGGAAAATCTGAGAAGACTGAATGGGTCACTGGAGACAAGGCTTACATAGATCCAGCATACATGGTCCATGGGATCGTTACACAGAAGAGTGATGTATACAGCTTTGGAATTGTTCTCATAGAGCTTATCACAAGGAGGGTTGCAAAATATGACGACAATATGAGTTATGCAAAAAACTTTGTTCAAGCTTGTCAAGATCAAAGAGTAAGGAGCTTTGTTGATAATGATATTACAAGCGAGAATGATATGGAGATCCTGGAAATGGTTAGTGAAGTCGCTCTGGAGTGTCTTAAACTTAATCCAGAGGAACGCCTAGAAATGAGGCAAGTAGTAAACCGTCTCCGTAATATAGGGCAGTCTGAATAACATGGACAAGAGAGGACAAATCTTAGTCAAAGTATGAAGGTCCCTCCGCTTAAACCTATGGAGGACAGATCTCCTACCAATTGAAGAAGTGATATCCACTAGTGTTTTATATAGTTCATATGGTTATGTAATAATTCAACTCTGATTGTCTATTTGTCTAGTCTGCTCTAAGTTATGTACCAGTAATTGTATAATTGAAGGGAACCATGGTGGTTTTGTGATTTTCCAATGTAAGAAGTTATATCACTTGTTTCAATGTGCCTATTCTGTACGAGTAACTTAATTATGTACCAGTGCTTCAACTATAGTTGAAGTAGATACTTTCATGTTTAATTGTGGTTGCTCGCCGTAGTCCACCTCAAAAACTAAACTTAATCTCTTATCCCCAATATAGTCAGATGTTGTCTGATTGACATGGAAAAGAAACACAATCAGGTCGACGCCGAAGTGCCAAACTAATAAAATGGAAACGCATTGAAACTGAAAGATAGTGCTGAACTGCAGCTCAATCTTTTGTCACGACCAAAGCGACTGCAAAGAGAAACGGGCAGGTGGTCATCGTGGTCGTGGCCGCGGTCGCGGTCGGTGTCGGTGTTAGTGTTGGGTCGGTCATTGCCATCGCCTGGTCATCGAGCTCTTGGTCGGATCGTCAGGGTTTCCATGTGCTTTGTCCCCTAGCTTGTCTTCACCTGGTGATTCCGTTACTGCTCTAACTAGGTTGAACTCCGCTATGAGCCAAATGTCCATTCTTGTGAGTGCTCAAAGCATCTCCAGCCGCTCCCCCAACAAGGCCCCCAAGGCGACTTTTCGGCCGCCGGCGCCAAAAAATCGGCCCAGTCGCGGTCCCATGGGCCCATTTTTCGCCGGCTCGGACCGAAATTTGCGCCGGCGGACCCAACCCGAACCCGGCACGCTGGGGGGCGCTCGGGGGCGCCGGGCAAATCGTTTTTGGCGCAAAAGCGCCGTGGGGCAGCCGCGTCAGCGACACCGCCCGCCTCGTCTTCCCAACGCCTCCGTTTCCCGCGGGGAATCAATGGCAAGACTGCCGCCGGTCAGCTTTGCCATTGATTCCTCACGGGCGGCGCGTCACGGGGCGGCGCGTCGAGACGCGCCGACACCTTTCCTTCCTCGGATGCGTACACATGGACGGCGCGGCTATATATAACCTCGCTCGCCTGCGTTGGAGTGCCACCGCAGCCCTCCCGCTCTCCCACCGATCTCTTCTTCCCATCCACTTCCTCTCCCTGATGGCCGAGCGATTCCCCGGAGACGAGGCGGCGGCCAACGGCTTCGGCCACCGTTCTCTCCGCGAACAGGAGTCCTGACTCCTGTTCCAGGCGAACATCCCGGCACCGCTGGACATGCGCGCCGGGCCGACGGCTGGAGGCTCAGCAATAGGGGAGTGCCCATTCCCCCGTTGCCCGACGCCGTCACCAAGCCGTCGTACTTCACCGACGAGGTCGAGATCGCGCGCGCCTCCCTCACCGACGCCGAGCGTTCCCTTCCCCAGTACGTCGCCGACAACACCGCGGCTTGGGCGGCATACTTCGAGTGCCGCCAGCAGCAGCGGCTGGCGTCCACCAACGGGGCGCAGGTGGTCGGCGGCATCAAGAAAAGTGAGGGGCGCCACCTCTGGTGGGGCGTCCCCGGCCGCACCCTCGACGGCGTGCTGACGCACCTCGAGGGCGGCAACAACCCGCCGCTGGCGAGGACGGCCGCCCCGACGCACCACCGACGCAACGAACGAGGACGGCCGCCCCGACGCACCGCTGACGCGACGGGCAATGGGCGCCGAGGAGGTTCGGCTCCTCCTCCTCTTCTTCCTCATCGCGTTCTTCCTCCCAATCCTCCGGTACTCCATCGCTGCTCGGCGTCAAGGCCGAACCCGCGGCGGAGACGCCGCTAGGCCGGCGTACATGCAGCGCCGGCATCGTCATCAGCGAGGGCGGCCGGCGCGCCTCCTCGTCGGCTCCTCCCCCGCGCTTCGTCAAGCTGAAGACGGAACCGGGTCTCGCGCCGGTGAAGACGGAGCCGAGGCTGGCTCCTGTGAAGACGGAGCCGGGGCTGCTGGCGCCGGTGAAGGCGGAGCGCGGCGAGGTCGAGCTGGACAACGACGCGGCCATTGAATGGGCACGACAAGACTCGCTGAAGATGGCGAGGGAGCGCCAGCGCGCCGCCGAGGCCGCGACGAAGGTGGCGTCGTCATCATCGACGACAGCGACGACGACGACGACGACGCGGCGCCGCCGCTGCCGCGACGAAGGTGGCATCGTCATCATCGACGACAGCGACGACGACGACGACGCGGCAGCGCCGCCGCTGCCCCCAGCCGGGGAGGGGTCCAGCAGGGGCGCCCGAGTCAAGGAGGAGAAGGCCGACGATGGCGGCGATGACGGCGACTTGTCGGCCTTCAGCAAGTTTTTTTTGACTAGGTTTTATATGTAATGGCGTGTTTTAGCCCAAATTTGCCAATATAAAGCCCAAGTTTGCCGAAAATTGGCGTGTTTCATCCCAAGTTTGTCTAATTTTTTTCCCACGCCTGGGGCCGGCCCTGGGGGCGGCGGCTGGTTGCCAACTCGCCCCCCAGGCCCCCTTTTGGCGCCGGGTCACCCCCGGGCGGCGATTTTAGTCGCCCCCTGGGGGGCCAACGGCTGGAGATGCTCTCAGGATTGCGAGTTCAGATAGTAAATTCTGTTTCGTTGTACCCTGCAACAATATTAGTGTGCCATTGTGGCTGAGAGGAAGTACTGGCAGTGAGTTCATTGTCGCTGGGAAAAACCTCGCGACCTGATGAAAACGCAGGAAATGACATCACTACCCCTCTTTTCAAAATTCAAATCCCCATCGTCGTCTTCCTCCGCCTTGATTTCAAATCCTCCGCTACTCCACCTCCCAGGTGCTCCAGTCCCTGCTTCTCCTCCGCCCACGCTGTTCACAGGCGCTACTGCTTCTCCTCATCGTCCAGGCGATGCTGATCATCCAGCCACCGAACAACTTCTGATCCAGCACCACTGCAGATCCATCACCAGTCCCAGCCCCAGCCTCAGGTGCAATAGTTTGATCCGCTGCCATCTCCTGGGCGTGGTCCTTCTCCTGTAATTTGAACGGTTATTTTTGGGGATACAAAGATGTACTGGTAATGGCATGTTTAGATACGGTTATGAATGTCTAATGTATGTGATTTGTTAAGGTGTGACTGTGGATCTAACAGATTTATTTGATTAGTTACAATTGTGTGCGCCGCGAGGAGATCGAGCGCCGCCGCCTCCTCCATAGAGACAAAATCCGGCCAAACCGGCCTTAGATATTCACAATTGTAGCGCCATGATGCCAGGGTGCAACCAATCTGATTGTGTTGCCGTAGTATTAGTGCTGACAAGATTTGCATGAAAGCCTGGCAGGTCACTTGCAAACCGGATGGTACAACAGCCCTTTCCATAACAAGGCCCTCCAGTCGGTGCCTTCCTGCCGGCGCATCTAGTCATACAAGAACCAACCATGTTTCTTGTACCATACTTGAACAAGGTGACGTCCAAATCACAACCAGCTACATACAAAGTATTATCTCTAGTGAGAGTAATACCTTTAGCAGGGGCCTTCCATATGATGTCGTACGTATTTGTACCTGACATTGTTGTAAGGTTGTAGATTATAGGGGTCGATACTACGCCGGAGTATACGCCAATGTCAGTGACCTGGATAGTGCTGCTAAAAAGAGCCTGGGATGATTGGTGGAGTGGTTGCAGGTGAGATCGAAACCTTGACGGAAGCAGTCGGGCCCTATACCGAAGGAATAGGGGATGTCGACATCCCCACACCTTGGGATACAGTGAGCCAAAGAGTCACCAGAGGGGATCTGCAAGATCCCTCCGGCGGCTCCAGAGATCGCGGCTGATGCTTGCGGCGCAGCTGCCGAGAACATCAGCACAAAGGACATGGCGATGAGTACCTTGCTCATCGTTGCGGTGCGCCAGTAGGCTGGTCTGTCTGGTGTTTAGTGTTGGTGTTGGGGTTCCGTGTTTGGCTTGGCCAATTTGTAGACTGTATAAAGGCGACCCCGGGTACGAGTCGTCTGTAGTGTCAATCAAGATAGTAAATGTAGCTAGGAAATTCCAGGGCCAGTATTCCGATAAGATGTGATGGTCGTTGCTAACGCTAACATGACTCGCCTATGGCCACATAAAAACGCTGAGTCGATGTCAAGTGAAAAATCTGCAAGACTGCCGACTTGACTCGCTAGTAAAGGATTTTCTACCTGCAATTATTTCCACCCAGACAGTGCTGGTCTACCACGAAAAAAATTGCTCCAATGAAATGTCACCCATTATTTCCAAAAAAAATCTAGTTCCACCAATTATTGCCATCCGGACAGTACAAGTTTAAGTGGGATGGCCGTATACAGTACGGTATGGTAACGTTTACGGTCGGTCGGTCGTGCGTGCTTGCTTGCCGTGTGCGTGCTGCAACCGCAGTGCTAATATTCCAGTATTGTCTACATCTCTATTTTTTTCATTTCCCAAAAAATGATGTGGTCTTTTCCATATATATATATATATATATATATATATATATATATATATATATAGGGTCGCGCTATTCGTCATCCTGGGTGAGGAATAGTTATTCTTCACCCCCCTTTATTTTAACATGAATGCATCGTAATTTTATGTTCCGTAAATTTTGTCTTATTTCAGACATAAAAGGAGAACGTAAGAAAATATATAATCGCCGTGAAAAATATTTTATGTTACGCAAATCTCAAACATAAAAATATAGTGTAAAATGTACATAAAATGTAATTTTTCTGGTCTTCTGACATATTTTTATGCCAAATTTTACGCAGTGAATCAATATGACTGTAACTATTTATATTTAAAACATAATTTATTTATGAAATGATCGTAAGATTACCTCGGGTGAAGAATAACGTATTCTGGACCCTGGGTGATGAATAATAACACTATGTATAGGGGCATGCAAATTGGCAATGACATTGAAAATCATGAAGAGTTTTCCACGGAGAATGTCGACCATATCTTGATCAACAAAGACTGTTAACATCATGGTGTACAAAACGCAGTTGCGACTCGGTCAAACACTTATTTTCCAAGGGATCCCAACAATGGATTTGCGTGTGCGGGGGAACCTCTATTTCTCGTGTTCAGCGAGACGAGCGGATCTGCTCGATTCTCAGGGTGCACTACATGGGCCAGCCCAGCTACGGGAGCAACGGCCTATTTTTTTGTTTTTGTTTTCTGTTTTCAATTTTACATTATTTTTGTATATTTTCTTATAATTTTAAAAATTCTATACAAAAAACACTCTTCAAAACACATTTAAAAATGTTGAACAAGAATTTGAAAAATGTTGACCAAGTATTGAAAAATGTTGAGTAAGTATTAAAAATGTTAGCAAGTATTGAAAAAATGTTGAATAGATACTAAAAAATGTTGAACAAGTATATGAAAAATGTTGAACAAGTATTTGAAGAAAAGACCGGGAGAAAAAAAAAGAAGAAAACAAAAAATGGAAAAGGAAAAGGAAAACATAAAAAAAGTGGAGGAGAAAAAATAAAAGAAAAAGAAAAAACATAAAAAAAATTCATGAAAACAAATGAAAAACCGGCTTCACCCACCTGAAATATAGAACGCGTCTCTTATCTCCCACTAGCGAGACTCGGGCCGAGTGGCTATCTGACCTAGCTCTCGCCAAGGAGCTCGGGGACCGAATCCTGGTTCTCTTAGTGCGATAAATAGTTGCTGCGCGTGTGCTGCGATGCAGTCCTTGCTGAAGTACCAAAGTTACAACTTTGTATTAGAGCAACGTCAATTAATATAGAACGGAGGGAGTAGCAAAGTTATAAAATGTTCATGAATTCAAAACATGATCGCAAATTCAAAAATGTTACAAAAGTTTAAAAGTGTTTGCGATTTTAAAAATGTTTGTAAATTAAACTAAGTGTCCATGAATTCAGAAAATGTTCGTGAATTTGCAAAATATTCACGAATTAAAAAGATGATGGGAAAAGGAGAAAAGAAGGAAAAACCCAGTGTAGTAGACAAACAAAAGAAAGAAACTTTAGGAATCTTCCAAAATCGGGCAAAAGGTTCTTGAAACTTCCTAAAACCGATGCCAAGCGGTTCCATGCACTGAGCAATACTTTTGAAGACCTCCTCCTAGGACGTAGATCGTGCACCAACAAGGCAATTCAAACAATTCAAAAAACTTCTATATGCAGCTAGGTGAGTCATCTAGTTATATAATATTTCTATAGTATGTGGTCAAATTTGACAGGTGTTAAGCTCATCAAAGTTCAGTTTAGACAGTATTTTTTTAGCAAACAACTTTGTGGCTGCGCTCCAGAGTTCATGATATGGTCTTGTTGGCTGACGATACCATCCATTTTCTATGCCCTTTCCGTTTGTTGATCTTCATGAAATAGCTTGCAGCAGACGTTCTCGATGCATCAGCAATGCAGTGTAAGCATACACGAGTCTACTGCATTAATTTAATAAACGCAAGTCTTCTCAGCCTTACCTTGTTGAAGAAGAAGCCTGCACATTCTCCAGGGAGCTGGACCTTCTCTTGAGTCTGTGTCGAATATTTTGTACAAGTTGGGTTGCGTTTAGACTTGGTGTTGTATTGTGGTTAGGATGAGGAGGCACCCATGACGGACAGATAGCGTCACGCGCGGAAGGGGGGGCTGTGGCTTGTACCGGCGTCCAGGTGGCCGGTGTTGCGGAATTTCGAGGAGGAGTTCATGTGACTAATGAGTTTAGTAACCGGATCTTGTCTTATGGAATGAGTAAAGAGACTTCCTGATAACGAGATTGAACTAGGCAGGAGCGTGGACTGTGACCGGTCAACGGCTTCCCATTAAAAAGCACGGCCACCGCTCCACTGGGCGGCTGACAGGTGGGGCCGACCGCGCGTGCGCAGTTAATTTGGTCGGTGGTTGGTAGGTGGCCGCTTGCCACGCGGCCCCGATGCGGCCGAGAGACGTGTCCGTTCGTTGTCCGCCTGGACCCAAACCGGGCGCATGTTTGCACTGGAAATGGGTCGGGCCGGACACAAAACGGACAAGATGGTCTAGAACGTCTCGCGCTGGGCCGTGGGGTTTGTCCGTTTTGCCTCAAACGGACAGGACCAGACGGTATGGGGTCGTGTGCTGGAGTTGGCCTAAGTAAAAGGTGAGGAGAGAGGGAGGTTGTGAAGGGAGGAAGAGAGAGGTGAAAGGTGAGGAGAGAAAAGATGATGCGTCCCAAGACAGAGAGAGCGCGACAGCGCGAATCTTGGGAGGGAGAGAGCGTATCATGAACCTATATAAGAGATTGTGACTGTTGGGACCGAGGATCGGCCTACAATCACAAGAACACGCGGAGACGAGTTTTGATGGGTGCCGAACACCCACGGCGATGAACGCCAGGGCCTTTTTCTTTATCGGTATTCATTTGGCTCAAGGGATTACATGGAGGAAGTTCTATAGCCCAGGCGACCCAACGGCTGAGCAACCGACTCCAGCGACTTACGCGCACGCACGCGTGAACACTACGCCGGACTTCCCTCGCATGATCCACTCGCTCCTCTACAGTTAGCTACGCCACGCCTCCATGGAGCTAGCTTGAACCCTACGTGAACACTACGTCAGGCTACTTGAACGAACAGGTCCATTAACACACACGCACGCGACACAAACGCAGGCACTAGCAACCCGTGAACCCACGCAAGCTGACATGTAGATGATTTGGTTTATTTGGCTAACAAAAATACATACCACAACGTTCAAATCCTTTGCTGACGAAGGGATGGTCGACATTCTCCCTGGAATACTCTGCATAATTTCTATGGTCGTCGCGAATTCGCAATGCCGTGCACGTGATGCAAGTGCTGTGCCAATATTCCAGCAATGATCCAACAATGAAAGTGAAGGGACATAAATAGCGATTTAGACATTTGTTGGAATATTAGCACAACACTTGAGGCACGCACACGACAATCTCCCTGGAAAACTCTGCACGATTTTGATGGTCATGTCCACTTGGTATGCCGTATAGCTGCTGAACGAATTGATTGTGACGCCTCCGGAGATATCTGCAGCTAAGCTTTGGGATCTAATAATTAATTTCTTTGGGGCAAAGCTACATCATTTCTGAGAAAATGAAAAATAGTGATGTAGACATTGCTGGAATATTAGCACACCAGTTGCAGCACGCACACGTCAAGGAAGCATGCACGACCGACCAGGTAAGTAAGTATATATGGAACACGTAACTGCTAACCTAGCAACCAACCCAAGAGTAGCATGTCAGTGAGGGTCATCGCCATGAGGGCCATCGCCATTAGCTTCGTGTTGTCATTTCTTGCCATACTCATGACCTCCACGGCGACCGCTAGTGACAAGCCCGCGCTGCTTGCTTTCAAAGCGCAGGTCAGCCATGGCGGCTCGCTGGCTTCCTGGAACAGCAGCCTGGGCTTCTGCAACTGGCAAGGCGTGGTGTGTAGCCACCGGAGGCCAATGCGGGTGGTGGCTCTGACATTGGATGGAAACGGCCTTGTCGGACGACTCTCGCCCGCCATCGGGAACCTCACATTCCTACGGATGCTCAACCTGAGATCCAACTCGTTCCATGGGGGCATTCCGGCTAGCCTTGGCCGCCTTCGCCGCCTGCGGTGGCTCTACTTGGACACGAACTCCTTCTCCGGCACAATACATGTGAACCTGAGCGCCTGCATCAGCCTGATCAAAATGAGACTGGACAACAACACGCTTGGCGGGCCCATCCCGGCTGAACTCGGCGAGAAGCTAACATCCCTAGAAGTGATCACACTGAGAAACAACAGCTTCACAGGGCCCATCCCGACGTCATTGGCCAATCTGTCCCATCTACAAGCCGTGTCCCTCTCCGATAACCAGCTCGAGGGCTTAATCCCACCGGGGCTCGGCAGCATCCAGAGCATGCGATATTTCGGTCTCTTCAACAACCTCCTCAACGGTATGCTCCCACCTTCTATCTACAACTGGTCATTGGTGGAAGCATTTGATGTAGGGCAAAACATGTTGTCCGGAAGAATTCCGGATGATATAGGAAGCAAGTTCTCCATGTTGAGATATCTTGGCCTCGGTGGTAATCACTTTACGGGGACCATCCCTTATTCAGTATCCAACATGTCTTCCCTTGTAAGACTTAGCCTCGTGCAGAATAACTTTAGTGGGTATGTGCCTCCCATGTTGGGGAAGCTGGGAGCTCTTCAAGAAGTTAATTTGGCAGTCAATAAGCTTGAAGCCAATGACAACAAGGGGTGGGAATTCATTACATCTCTGGCAAACTGCAGCCAACTATTGCGACTCTCATTGAACTTCAATTCTTTTGGAGGACAACTACCGGGTTCAATTGTGAATCTCTCAACTACTCTACAGACTTTAAGCTTAAGTGACAATATGATCTCAGGGATTATTCCTGCAGACATAGGCAATCTGGTTGGTCTAGAAGCACTTGGGATAGCAGTCAATTCCATATCTGGAGTGATTCCAGAGGGCATTGGTAAGCTAGAGAATCTGGTTGAGCTATTATTGTACAATACTAGCTTGTCTGGCCTCATACCGTCGTCGCTAGGGAACCTTACGCGGTTGAATAAGCTTGCTGCACGTAATGCAAACTTGGAGGGGCCAATTCCGGCAAGCCTGGGGGAGTTGAAAAATCTCTTTGCACTTGATTTGTCAAAGAATTACCATCTTAACGGTTCAATACCAAAAGGGATTTTCCAATTAATTAGCCTTTCTTGGTATTTGGACTTGTCATACAATTCCCTTTCTGGACCCCTTCCTAATGAAGTTGGTAACTTGGGAAACCTTAACCAACTGAGTCTATCAGGAAACCAATTGTCTGGAAAGGTACCTGATAGTATTCAAAATTGCATAGTGTTGGAACATATATTCTTAGACAACAATTTCTTTGAGGGAAGCATACCTCGGTCACTGACAAATATAAAGGGGCTCAGTATATTGAACCTGGACATGAATAAGTTCTCTGGTAATATTCCTAAGGCCCTTGGTAGCATTCGAAGCCTGCAGGAATTGTATCTAGCACATAACAACTTGTCAGGGACAATCCCATTAGTACTACAGAATTTGATATCATTGAACAAATTGGATATATCCTTCAATAATTTGCAAGGCGAGGTGCCAAACGAAGGTGTTTTCAGAAACATCACATACTTAGCAGTTGTTGGCAATGTGAATTTGTGTGGTGGTACACCTCAACTTCACCTGGCTCCGTGCTTCGTAAGGAATAACAAAAAAAAGATGTCAAAGTCTCTTGTAATTTCTCTAGCGACCTCTGGAGCAATCATGTTCTCTCTATCAGTTATTCTTCTTCTTTGGATATTGTACAAGAAACTCAAACGAAGCCAGAAGATATTAGCAGGAAATTCAATTGTAGATGACCGGTACGAGAGAATCCCCTATCATGCATTATTGAGGGGAACTAACGGGTTTTCAGAAGTCAACCTGCTTGGGAGAGGAAGTTATGGTGCGGTTTATAAGTGTGTTTTGGACAATGAAGAAAGAACATTGGCTGTCAAGGTGTTTAACCTTGGTCAATCTAGGTATTCAAAGAGTTTTGAGGCTGAATGTGAGGCTATGAGAAGGATACGACATCGTTGTCTCATTAAGATCATTACTTCTTGTTCGAGCATCAACCACCAAGGTCAAGAGTTCAAGGCATTGGTTTTTGAATTCATGCCCAATGGTAACTTGGATAGCTGGCTTCATCAACCATCTGAAGATCCCACTACAAACAACACGCTCAGCCTTGCGCAGAGGCTTGATATTGCTGTCGATATTGTGGACGCAGTAGAATATTTGCACAACTACTGTCAGCCCTTGGTAATCCACTGTGATCTTAAGCCAAGCAACATTCTTCTTGCTGAAGACCTGACCGCCCGAGTTGGAGACTTTGGCATATCAAGGATCCTTCAAGAAAATACAAGTGAGGGGATGCAAACTTCATATGGCTCAACTGGACTTAGAGGTTCCATAGGCTATGTTGCTCCAGGTGACTAAAACTCTTCTAATCTTATTATTAATTTTCACTCGAGTATGGCATGCTAACCACGAGACTTTGCATAATTGCAGAGTATGGACAAGGCTCTGCGGTCTCTGCAGCTGGTGATGTTTATAGCCTTGGCATATTGCTGCTTGAGATGTTTACGGGAATAAGCCCAACAGAAGGCACGTTCGGAGATTCATTGGGTTTGCATAAGTTTGTCGAGGATGCTCTTCCAGATAGAACCATGGAGATAGCTGACCCGACAATGTGGCTGCACAGCGGACAACACAACAATACTACAAGTATTAGAATTCAGGGGTTATTGGTTTCAGTCTTGAGACTTGGCATATCCTGCTCAAAGCAACTTCCTCGTGACCGAGCACCGACAGGAGATGCAACAGCGGAGATGCACGCAATCAGAGATGCATACCTCAAGTTCATAGGGGAGCATGGAGCAGAACCAGAAGTCTCCACTCAAGAAATTCAGAGCAGCGTTGCATAAACAGGCTGGCACAAGACATGATCCTGCATACTAAAAAAATTATGTGTCATTTCAGTTAGTAATTGTTCTCAGAGCTATATATGTATGTTGCTTTACAATTGTATCAAATAAATACAAAACCCTGGTGTTGTTTTCCCATTATCAAAACTGTACACGTGGAGGCAACATTATTACTTCATGCTTCAGTAGTCCTGAAGTTGCAGAGAGTTTCATTTTTTTTTCTTATTTTTATTGTTCCTCGATTTTGTAAGCAAAACAATCCGATTTTATTTGTTTATATCCGAAAGAAATTGCATCGGATCATATTAATAACATTAGAATAATCGCAAACATATTTTCCTTTGTGAACAAGCTTTCTTCCTTCATTAATTAAGTAGTAATAAGGTAGTACAATCTAGAGCGCTCGCTTTCTGTCTTTCAGAATTGGTATATCCTGTCTTTAGGTAGTACATTCAGACTTTTTGTTAAAGAGTACCTACCGTCCATGTGTTCAAACAAACTTGGGGTACAAACTAATGCGCATTTGAGGTAGTAAAGCAGGTTATTCTAGGTTAGAAATCTATCTTTATAAGGGTTTCTGTCAAAAATCTGATTCTCAATAGGGGAAAAAGCTATCTGTCAATAAAATAAACAGAAAGAGTAATAGGGGAAAAAAAATCTGATTCTAGGTTAGAAAGCTTATCCTGTCTTGAGGTAGTAAAGTCAGGCTGCTTGTAAAAAGAGTACATACTTTCGATGTGCAGGAACAGATACTAGAATTTAGAGCACAAGCAGCCTGCCCAAAATCTGATTCTCAGAAAAACAAATCAATTTGTCCAAAAGATAATCAGAATCATGTCCAGATAGAACCTTTGAGATAGCTGAACCAACAATGTGGCTGCACGGCGGACAACATGATAACAATGCAAGTATTAGAATCCAGGAGTGCTTGGTCACGGTCTTCAGGCTTGGGATATCCTGCTCAAAGCAACAACCTCGAGACCGAGCACTGACGAGAGATCCAGCACCGGAGATGCACGCAATGAGGTGCGCACCTGAAATTAATACGGCAACGGCAGCATGGAGCAGAAAGAGAAGCCTCGACCTGAGAAATTCAGAACATCGTCGAATAAACAAGCTGGTACTCTTTCTCTCCCTCACACACAGACACACACGCACCCGCACTTTTTCATATGAACATCCACTTCCGCGGCCGCGCGCGCTGAAAGAGAGAAAAAGCTCGTACCTTTAGTCGGTGCGTCGACCGTGACTGCCGTCCGGCTTAGTCGCAGGCGAGGCAGGGCAGGCCGGCGAGGTCGCAGGTGAAGAAGGTCGATGCGTCCTAGGGGTCAGGGACTCCGGTCGCCGGAGATCCCTCGCACGGCGGCGGCGGCGGGGGAATGGTGGGGATTTTCTTTTGGGGGTCGGCTGAGTAGACAGAGAAACAGAACGAATCGAGACGTGGCAAAAGAAAGGAAAAATGGCAGTCCCTCCAAACCAAATTAATATTTTTTTTGAGATAAACTTCTAATCTATTCATTATTTGTCATGGCAGTAGTACATCTAAAACACCAGAAGTAACAAAAATTATAACCAGCTCCATAGACCCAAATTAATGGCCAATGTTAGGCGCCGGCGCGTCGGCCTAGAGTTTCGGCCGGTCGTACACTAGCAGTCGGATGGGCATGTCCCGAGCAGTTGGATCCTTATCCATCACAGGTCATCTTTTTCCTTCACCCCCCCCCCCCCCCCCCCCCCCTCCTTGCCTCGTCGCCGCATGGCAGTCGCCCCTCTCCCCGCGCCCCGCAACACCCGTCAATGCCCTGTCCTCCTTGCCTCGTCCCCACAAACTCTCGTCGTCAAGGCTCACCGTTGATGCTCATCGTCAATCATAAAACAAAATGGCGTTGACTAGAGCAGTTTTTTCGTTCACCTCCCCTGTTGCATCCATATCAGTAATTATATATTGAAGTTGTATCGTTGATGACACGTGAAGTCCTCATGACATATGCGCGTGAAGCTCATCTTGATGCCAACCTCGTGCATGCCGAGACACGGCTGCCCGCACAGGTCAAACACATCCACGAGGACGCCTTCAGTTGCATGGGCTGGGGTCGGGGCCGACACCAGCGCGGTGCACCTCGGTCTCCACATTGAGTATCATCAGCAGTTGAGGGGCTTTAGACTAGCCACAGTGAAAGTAACTTCGGTAGTAACATCGAGTCCAACTCAGCAAAGTTAGTGTCAGTCGATCAGCCCAACAGCCAAACTGGCTGAAAAAATTCTCTTGCCCTCTTATGCCTTCTGTCCAGCCCAAAAAAAAGGACCTGACAATATGTGACGACCTACAATTCGGTGTTTTGATTTTGATTTTAATATCTTGAAAATTCTCCTCCCCTCATCTGTCTTCTGTGTTTTGATTTTGCTGCTGCATCTTATGTGACGACCTGACATATTCAGAATTTTAAAAAAGAACACCACCCTAAAGGCAGAATTTAAAAATTCCAAGAAGGAATTGATTTGCATATTCAGAGAACTAAACTTGCAGTTGTTGACCAAAAGCAACATACAAAGAAGTATAGCGCTAGCATGCATACATATGTACAAAAAGCAACATGCAATATTTTGTGGAACGACCTCCCTAAATCTTTGAAGATAATTCTGAATTTTATGTGATGACCTGACATATTCAGAATTTAAAAACAGAACACTCGCTAAAGGCAGAATTTAAAGATTCCAAGAAGAACACCATCCTGAAATCAGAATCTAGAATTTCCATGCATATACTGAATTTCCATATTCAGAGAACTAAATTTGCAGTTCTTGATTAAAAGCAACATACAAAGAAGTGTAGTGCGAGCATGCATAGATATGTATAAAAATCACCTAGTAGTACTAGAAAAATTGTTAAACTACAATTAAGGCTGAACACCTCCCTGAAGCCAGAATCTAAAATATCCATGAACAGATTAAATTTACATATTCAAAAAACTAAGCTTGCAGTTGTTATTGAGTAGCAACATAGAAGAACTATACTATGAGCATGCATACTACATTATCTTGACCTGCTTGTGCTAGAAATTATTTAACTACAAGTAAAATCAGAACAACACCCTCATGGCAGAATTTTAAATTTGCATATTCAGATAACTAAACCTCCAGTTGTTCTTCAACAGCAACATGCAAGAAGTATAAATACGAGCATGCATACATACTTACAGAAATATAACTATCGCATTTAGGGCTAAAGAAGTTGTCAAAGTAAAAGTTTAGGCAGTACAGCTCCCTAAAGAAGTTGTCTATGTTGGAATTAAATTTGCATATTCAGAGAGATAACTGTCGGTGTCAAAACCGGCGGATCTCGGGTAGGGGGTCCCGAACTGTGCGTCTAGGCGGATGGTAACAGAAGACAAGGGACACGATGTTTTTACCCAGGTTCGGGCCCTCTTGATGGAGGTAAAACCCTACTCCTGCTTGATTGATATTGATGATATGGGTAGTACAAGAGTGGATCTACCACGAGATCAAGGAGGCTAAACCCTAGAAGCTAGCCTATGGTATGATTGTTGTAATTGTTGTTCGTCCTATGGACTAAATCCCTCCGGTTTATATAGACACCGGAGAGGGCTAGGGTTACACAGAGTCGGTTAAAATGGTAGGAGATCTTCATATCCGTATTGCCAAGCTTGCTTTCCATGCCACGGAAAGTCCCATCCGGACACGGGACGAAGTCTTCAATCTTGTATCTTCATAGTCTTGGAGTCCGGCCGATGATGATAGTTCGGCTATCCGGACACCCCCTAGTCCAGGACTCCCTCAGTAGCCCCCGAACCAGGCTTCAATGACGACGAGTCCGGCGCGTATATTGTCTTCGGCGTTGCAAGGCGGGTTCTCCTCCAAATTCCATGTGCTTGCCGAATAGTGTCCAGCTTCCTTATAAATGTTGCGCTCCTTGGCTTCCACGCCCAATAATGGCCCTCTTCCATGTGTCGTACGAATGCAAAAGGCCAGGGCATTTTTACATTTTACCCCCAAGTTGTGCGAATAAGCTGCCTATAAGAGAGGCAAGAATCCAGATCCAAATCACACCATCCTCCTTCCGCGAGTACTCATCGGAGCGCTTCTGACAAAAATCCACTCCATCATGGACCGTCGACGCGGCTCCTCCTCTCGCGCTCCCAGCCCTTAGCCAGGAGATTGGAGGAGATGTTCAGTCCCGCACAGCGAGCTGGTGACGCTCCAAGCGGAGGGATACCTTCCTCCGGCCTTTATGGTCCCGGTTCGAGCCGGGCTGGCCACCTACAAAGGAGGGAAGCAGGCGGAGAACACCCCCAGTCCCTCCAAAGGAGAGCGGGTGTGCTTCATCCCTTATCTAATAAGGGGGCTCGGATTTCCCATACATCCGTTTCTCCGGGGGCTTCTGGAGTTCTACGGACTCCAGCTTCATCACCTTACGCCCGCCTCCATTCTGCACATTGCGGGTTTCGTAGCTCTTTGTGAGCTATTCTTGGGCATCGAGCCCCATTTCGCGCTGTGGAAGAGATTGTTTTGCCTCGTACCCTGTTCTCACGAGGGGTCGATATATCAAGTGGGCGGAGCCGAAATATGGCGCATCACCGGGACCGGATATCTATCCGGAACCCCAAAAAAGGCGTCCGAAGACTGGCCTTCGGAACGGTTTTATGTGGAAGATGCTCAATTGCCGGACCCAGTTCGGATCGGCCTCCCGGAGTTCAGCAACGTTCCTTTGAAGAAACGCCTGAGTTGGCGCCCGCGGAGCCCTCAACGGGAAGATGACAGGAGCGTCCACTATCTGATGGGCCGGATAAGGTTGCTGGCTCATTCCGGATTGACCATGATCGGAGTCATGGCCACGTGCATTATGCGAGGGGTGCAGCCGCTCCAATATAGGGGCCACCCCATGTGGGATTTCAACGGGGAGAATGACGCCACCCGTCATGGCCGCAAGGGGCCGGGATCGACCGCAGATCTGGTGAAGATCCTGTCCGGCTTGTACAAGGGGGAGAAGGAGGATTTCCTCCAAATGAGTCCATTGAACGGATTCTCCATGAATAACCCTCGGAGCTGGTTAAGCGGACGTTTTATCTATCCGATCTGTACTTTCAAAGTTAAGTGTCTTACTTTATAATTTCGACGCAGGAGCTGCGCCGGGATGTGGAGGGCATACACAGTCCGACTCCAGAACCCGAGGACCCGGAAAGATCCCTTGATCTGGCCTCCGAAGAGGATCCGGACATAAAGGTGGAGCTAATTGACGGGGTGTTCCACCAACTCAGCATGGACAATGCTCTAGTCGCCATTACGGCTGACTACCCCGGTTTATCTCCGGCTTCCCAGGTAACTATGACCGGAGTCCTGACACCATTACTTTATCCTTGCTTATTTGTGACCACCGTATACCAACGGTGTCTTGCAGGAGGTGCCTTCAAGGCGGGAAGCCGAACCCGCGGCGGCTGACCGACAAGGGTCAGTTCGGCCCAGCAGGCGGAAGAGGGGTGCGGTGCGAGTCGAAACGTCGCCGCAACGGTATAGCACGCCACCGTTGTTAAGGAAAAGATTCCTAGGAGGTGTATTAATGCTCATGACTTTTCCAGGAGAAAGAGCGCTCGCTGGACTGTGCCCGGAGAAGTT
This sequence comes from Triticum timopheevii, assembly GCA_963921465.1. NCBI lineage: Eukaryota > Viridiplantae > Streptophyta > Magnoliopsida > Poales > Poaceae > Triticum > Triticum timopheevii. Next base: position 1,132,056 of record OY997272.1, on the reverse strand, counting down.
GCCAACCAAGCCTCCGCCAGCCAGGCTCCAACACCTGGTCCGGAGGGGGAGGCGAGCGCAAGGCGTGAGCCGGATACTCCTCCAACGGAGGATGCCGACAGGCTGTCCGCCACCAGGTCAGAGGTGGAGAGCGCCATGAATCATAGGCGCCGCCGGATAGTTCTTCTGAAGGAAATATGCCCTAGAGGCAATAATAAAGTTATTATTTATTTCCTCATGCTAGAATTATATTAACCGGAAACATGATACATGTGTGAATACATAGACAAACATATAGTCATCCTGTCCATAGATGGTCATGTTTCCTGACCATAGACATGTGTTGTCATTTGATTAATGGGATCACATCATTAGGAGAATGATGTGATTGACATGACCCATCCCGTTAGCTTAGCACTTGATCGTTTAGTATTCTGCTATTGCTTTCTTCATGACTTATACATGTTCCTGTAACTATGAGAATTATGCAACTCCCGTTTACCGGAGGAACACTTTGGGTACTACCAAACGTCACAACGTAATTGGGTGATTATAAAGGAGTACTACAGGTGTCTCCAAAGGTACATGTTGAGTTGGCATATTTCGAGATTACGTTTTGTCACTCCGATTGTCGGAGAGGTATCTCTGGGGCCTCTCAGTAATACTCGTCACTTAAGCCTTGCAAGCATTATAAATAATGAGTTAGTTATGAGATGACGTATCACAGAACGAGTAAAGAGACTTGCCGGTAATGAGATTGAACTAGGTATTGGATACCGACGATCAAATCTCGGGCAAGTAACATACCGATGACAAAGGGAACAACGTATGTTGTTATGCGGTTTGACCGATAAAGATCTTCATAGAATATGTAGGAACCAATATGGGCATCCAGGTCCCGCTATTGGTTATTGGCCGAGAATGGTTTTAGGTCATGTCTACATAGTTCTCGAACCTGTAGGGTCCGCACGCTTAACATTTCGATGACAGTTTTATTATGAGTTTATAAGTTTTGATGTACCAAAGTTTGTTCGGAGTCCCGGATGTGATTACGGACATGACAAGGAGTCTGAGAATGGTCGAGACATAAAGATTCATATATTGGAAGCCTATGTTTGGACATCGGAATGGTTCCGGGTGAAATCGGCATTTTACCGGAGTACCGGGAGGTTACCGGAACCCCCCGGGGGGTTAATGGGCCTACATGGGCCAAGAGGGAGAAGAGGGAAGGAGCCAGGAGGGGGCCGCGCGCCCCTCCCCCTCCTAGTCCGAATAGGACAAGGGAAGGGGGCGGCGCCCCCCCTTTCCTTCCCCTCTTCCTCCTCTTTTCCACTTTCTCCTACTCCTACTTGGAAAGAGGGAGTCCTACTCCCGATGGGAGTAGGACTCCCCCCCTTGGCGCGCCCTCTAGGCCGGCCGCCTCCTCCCCCTTGGCTCCTTTATATACGGGGGCAAGGGGGCACCCTAGGACACACAAGTTGATCTACGGATCGTTCCTTAGCCGTGTGCGGTGCCCCCTTCCACCATATTCCACCTCGGTCATATCGTCGCGGAGTTTAGGCGAAGCCCTGCGCCGGTAGAACATCATCATCGTCACCACGCCGTCGTGCTGACAGAACTCATCTCCGGAGCCTTTGCTGGATCGGAGGGCCGGAGATCGTCATCGAGCTGAACGTGTGCTGAACTCGGAGGCCCCGTACGTTCGGTGCTTGGATCGGTCGGATCGTGAAGACGTACGACTACATCAACCGCGTTGTGCTAACGCTTCCGCTTACGGTCTACGAGGGTATGTGGACGAACACTCTCCCCTCTCGTTGCTATATCATCACCATGATCTTGTGTGTGTGTAGGAAATTTTTTGAAATTACTACGTTCCCCAACATCTTCGTGACGCGTGTTTCTCCCCAGAGGCGTTGAATGCCTTTAATGCGGGAGACGCGCACCTCCGTGCCGCTCAAGATGGTTTAACCAGAGCCACGGAGCAGTATGTGAAAGACATACTGTAGGATCGAAAGTATGTCTAGAGGGGGGGTGATTAGACTACTTGACAAGATAAAAATTCTGCCTTTTGACAAAGAACAGTTTTTGACAGATTCACAATTATGATCAAGTCAAGCATCACCCTACACATGCAATTCTAGAGTATAGGCAGCGGAAAGTAAATTGCACATGTAGTAAAGAGAGGTGGAGAAGAGCAAACGCAATTTTGGAGACGCGATGATTTCTCTCGTGGTTCCGATAGGTGGTGCTATCGTACTTCCACGTTGATGGAGACTTCAACCCACGGAGGGTAACGACTGCGAGAGTCCACGGAGGGCTCCACCCACGAAGGGTCCACGAAGAAGCAACCTTGTCTATTCCATCATGGCCTACGCCCACGGAGGGCTAGCCTTACTCGGGGTAGATATTCACGAAGTAGGCGATCTCCTTGCCCTTACAAACTTCTTGGTTCAACTCCACATCTCGATGACGGAGGCTCCCAAGCGACACCTAACCAATCTAGGAGGCACCACCCTCCAAAAGGTAATAGATGTTGTAGATGATGATGAACTCCTTGCTCTTGTGCTTCAAATGATAATCTCCCCAACACTCAACTCTCCTCACTGATTTGGCTGTGGTGGAAGAAAGGATTGAGTGGAAAGCAACTTGGGAAGACTAGAGATCAAGCTTCATATGGTGGGAGTGGAGCAACTTGATCGCAACACAAGGGTAGGTAGTTCTCTTCTCAGAAATGTAAGGTAGGAGTGGTAGTTCTTTCTGATGGCTCTCTCTACGAATGAAGAGGGGGTGGAGGGGTATAAATAGCCTCCACACAAAATCCAACCGTTACACACATTTGAGCAATCTCGGTGGGACCGAAGTGGACAACTCGGTGAGACCGATAGTTCAAATAATGTGAACGTTGGGATTTTCGGTGGGACCGAATATACAATCTCGGTGAGTCCGATTCGTGCAATGACAAGAGCATGCCAATTTCGGTGGGACCGACTTCATCATCTCGGTGACACCGATTTGATGACAGAAGGTTACAGAAGCTTGGCAACTCATGTTTCGGTGAGACCGAGTTCAGAATCGGAAAATCCGAGTTTACTAGGGTTTGGCTTATGGCTGAGGTGGTTCATCTCGGTGTGACTGAGTTTGGAATATCGGTGGGACCGAGACTACTTATGAGTGTATATGGTAGTGAAAGTTGCTGATAGTTTAGGAGATGTATCACTAAGCACTTGAGCAACCAGATCATCATCATAACCTCATCCCCTTTTAATAGTATTGGCTTTTCCTATGGACTCAATGTGATCTTGGATCACTAAACCAAAAATGGAGTCTTGAGCTTTTGCCAATGCTTGCCTTAGCATTTTGGGGGGTCCACTTCTTCAGTCCTTGCCATACCCATATCACTGAACTCTCTGAAATGATTCTCAAGTAATTATTAGTTCAATGATATATATGTTGTTATTAATTACCAAAACCACCCGGGGATTAGTTGCACTTTCAATCTCCCCCTTTTTGGTAATTGATGACAACATATAGATCAAAGCTTCGACAAAGGATATAATCAATGAATAATATCGTCGCTTTGAGAAGTATGTGATAAGCAAGAGCTCCCCCTAAATTTGTGCATTATTTAAGATTTGCGTTTGAATGCAAATGCACAATCGATTAGGATCATGGGTCACTCTTCCATGTCACATACATCTTGGTGGAGCGCACAAAATGATAAGAATGAACAGCATGCACCCAATCACCAAGACATGAGTAAATGGTCATACGAGATAGGAATAGCATATGATAAGCATTAAGCACACATTAAAGCATAGTACGACCAAGCACTCATTAAGGTAGAATCAAACGGAGTATCAAACACACTGAATGTCTCGAAAACCAAAAGTATCTCAAAGAAACCGCAAAAGAACGAAAGAGCAAAAGCGCAAAGACAACAGCACTCTCTCTCTCGAAGTCCTATGATCTATACAATTTCTCCCCCTTTGGCAACAAGTTACCAAAAAGTTCGAAAAAGCATAGAGCTAAGCGTCACTGTGGACTCTGCTGGCGGCTCCCGTCTGGGTTGATGTCGGAGTGGATATGACAGCATCGGCGAAGACTTCAGCTGATGTCTGTGCTGGAGGAGTGGTCACTGGAGCTGGAGTTGGAGTAACTGCTGGAACTGTGGGAGGTGCTGAAGCTGTAGTCCTGGTGTCTGTCACTGGAATAGCAGCTGATCGGGATCCTTTGGGAACCGGAGCAGTCTGTCGCTGAGAATCCTGGACTAAGTCATCCTGCAACTCACGCATAAGCTCTTCCTTCTCCTGCTTTGCTTCCTCAATGTCTGCCTCGAGCTTGTTGACGGTCACTTGTACTTCAGTCAGCTTCACGTCCAGAGCGTGGATCTTGTCTTCAACAATCCTCTCTAAGCTCTCCTGAGACTGTACAATGCTGGCTAGGCGTTGTTCAATTCTTTGAGTAGCTTCAAGAATTTGCTCTCCGAAACTCTTTGGTTTAGCTGCTGCTGCTGCTTCCTTGTCAGCTTTGGCTTTCTTAGCAGCTTCGATCTTGGCTTGACCTTCAACAGATGTCGGATCCTCCTCATCCATCACAACAACATTGTCTTCATGCTCTGGCTGCAACGGTAAATGTTCTCTATCCAACAGGAATGTGCCCGTGCCAAACTTGGCATTGATAAGCATCTGAATCTGCGGGGCAAATCCACATGACCTTTTCTGGTCAGCTGCAGTCCTCTTAATGGTCTCTACCATCAAGTCCATCACCTTGAAAGGTGCTCTCTCATCAAGTATGTGCAGCATGTTGATAGAGTATCCTCTGATCATGCGATCATCTCCAGATTTGGGCATCAAGGTATGCCTCAAAATAGTATTAGTGGTAGGTAAGCCTGCCTGGTAGACTGAGCCGAGCTTCCAGATTCCCAAATCCTTTGCTGGAATCTCTTTGTACATGTTTTTCATGGATTCATGATTCTTCTTTGGAATCCCATATACATCAATATCATCTTCTCGTTGCACCGGAGCATCCAGAATTTCTGCCCATTCTTCAACAGAAGAAGAAAATCTTTGGCCTTCAGTCATCCATATAATCTTTCCATCAGGGTAGAAGTGAGCTGTGGCATAGAATTGCATTATCATCTCATCATTCCAACTGGTCAATTTCTGACCTACAAAGTCTGCAACTCCACATGCAGTGAAACTTTCATGCACATGTGGAAAGAAATCTCTGTGCTCTTCGCTGTCAATGTACTTCCAGTCAACATATCGGGTGTCTGCGACTATGGGCTTTTTGTCCATCAGCACGGTCTCATAGAAGTCCTGCTGCTCTCTGGTGTGAAATCTGGGATCTACAGCAGTTCTTCTCCTCACGGCATATGGGTCAGTTTGTCTCCATAGCCTGAGACCTTTATCTTTCCTTGCCTTCATATCCTCAGCTTGAGGATGAGCATCATTATGGAGTGGCAGTTTTGGACGAAGTTTCTGCAAAACTGGTCCTTCATCGTCTGACTCAGCTGGTGGCACATCATCCTTGTTCTTTTCAGACGCTGGAATGTTTCTGACGGTCTTCTTGGGCTTGGCAGCAGGCTTTGCTAGAGCTGCCTTAGCTGGAGTAGATTTCTTGGGTTTTGATGTGGCTCCAGCCTTAATGGCATCACCCATGAGCTTCGGCTTCTGAGGAGTAGGCTGGGGTGCTTCGTCATCCTCATCCTCTACCGCGGCATCATGCACTATCCTCTTTCTCTTGGAGGTTTTCTTCACTTTGCTTGCAGCTGCCTCTCCCAAATTCAGCTTCTTAGCAACAGTTGACTGCTTCACTTTGCTGGTGCCCTTCTTAGTTTGTTGACCTTGTTGCTCTTTGGCAATAACCTTCCTTTTGGGCTTTGAGGTCACCTCTTCCTCAACAACAAAATCTGAATCCTCATCATCTGAATTCCTCTTCTTTCTAGCTCTGGTGGCTGCAGGAGGCATGCCACTTGGTGTACTCCTCTCACCATCATCAGATGAGCTACTAGGATCAGGACTAGTGCCTGCCTCTGGAATGTCTGCAATGGGTGTCTCTGACCTGTTCTGACTGTCACTGGCATCTGACATGGCTGACAACCTGTGAATAGATAATGTGTAGGCAGAGAAGAAGAGTTATCACAAACTGCAGAAGTTTTTGCAAAAAGAATGAGTTCAAATTCTAGTATTAAGGTTTCACAGAAGACATTTCGGTCAGACCGAGTTTAAGGTTCAGTGAATCCGAAGTGTTAAACAGGAGCTTGGCACACCACTTTCGGTTTGACCGAAGTGGGTTTCGGTCCTGCCGAAAACACTAGGGTTTCACAGAATCTTCATTTCGGTCACACCGATTTTGCACAACTTGGTTGGACCGAAGGGTGCAGTGCAATGGCCATAGGCCAAATCGGTCATACCGAAAATATAAAATCGGTCTCACCGAGATGTGTTCCGCGGAAACCTAACCCTAAAACTTTTACTCGAATCTAGTTCAAACGAACTAATCTGGTGTACAGGAGGATTTCAATCGTGGCAAGATACTAGGCAATCCAAACGTGCATTGAATCGGAGATGGGAGCACGAGTGGGATCAAAACTCACCCTAACTTGGTGGAGTTTTTCTACGGCGGCAACGGCGCGGAGGAGATGTCCGTTGACGGCGACGGAGACCTGCGGCGAGGGCGCACAGGCGACGACGGCGACGATCCGGAGACCAAGGCGACGGCAGCAAGGGGTGTGGGGGCGAAACGTTTGAAGGAGGAATCAACGCGCGCGGCCCTCAGAATATATACCCCTTCGCTGTCGGTGGGACCGAGTTGTAAAACTCGGTGGCACCGAGATGGATAACTGCTAGGCAGTTATGCACTTCGGTCACGCCGAAAAACACAACTCGGTTTCACCGAGATGAAAACCTAGATCAGTCTAAATGCTTTCGGTTCGACCGAGTTTGAGTGAGTTGGTCTGACCGAAATCAATTAGAAGGTTTTGGAAGTTAGCCCTTGATGGATCGGTGGCTCCGAGTGCTCCTCACCCGGAGGGTCCGAAAATGACTTGTTCAAAATTTGTGATGTAAGCATGAATAGAATTTGAGACAATAAAGCATAGATAGCTAGGGAGGTACTTAGGCATTCTTGTCCATCCATTTGGTCAGAAAATTCAAAACGACCAAAATAACAAATGGATGTCCTCGAATGGATAAAATCATGCATCCAACATGCTCACACAATAAGATAGCAAATGAAATATGTGTCAAACATGCACAACAAAAACTCTAGCAACTAACACACAATTTGTCGATGACTAGGTCATCTTTATATGAGTATATTGACTTAGGAGCCAAATGAGAACATTTGATCATAGGTCATACTCATCGTTTAAGCACAAGTGGAGTTACCACTTTTACATAAAGCATTGATGTGTTCACATCATTTGAAGATGCTTTAGCTCAATTTTTAGAGCAAAGCTCCCCCTAGATGTGAGAACCCCTTTTAAAGGGTCAAACTAACCTTGGGTTGTCGTAGAAGACTTCATGTAGATGTTGAAGATGTGGATGCTCAATGTTGATGGAGATCATCAAGAGTTGGGAGCTATCCTTTGGATTCGGGCACTTTCAATACCTACATGGGTTAGTCTCACAAGGAACAAACAAGGATATCCATGGACATAGATTGAAGTTCACAATAGATGATGTCCATGAAAGCAATGATTACCTTGTCCCTTGACTTACCAACAAGAGGGTTTGTGACTCCATGAACTAGTGCACGATGTGGAAGTTGATTGCACAAGTTTTTGCCAAAATGAATGTGAGTGAAGTATGTTGGCGGAGTCACCCTCAAGAACTTTCTAGTTCTTCTTCTTCGGGATCCACATCATCTTGATGGGAATCCTTGGGGTAGTAGTTGAGCTTGACGAAGTAGAACTTGACGTTTCCTTGGGAACCCACTTGACCCTGGCTTGAGGTGCTTCAACAAATGCATCAATCTCCTCTTGAAGCTTGTCCTTGCCTTTTAGCTTGTGGTCTTGTGGTGGAAGGTCATCTTGAGCTTGTTCCACATTGGAAGAAGTAGGATCATACTTCTCCTTTTGAGGAACAAACTGTGGAGTAGGATATTGACCTTCTTCCCATTCAACACCTTTGGCGTTGAACTTTCGCTCAAAACCAATTCCTTGATTCTTCCGGTGCCTTCCTTGCTTGCGAACAATTTCCTCAAAGTTCTTGCTTCCGGCAAGGCTCTTGTAGACACCTTTCTCTATGATCCCTTTCAATAAATTATTTTCTTGCTCAAGTGTAACTTGGCTTGAAACATTGTTAGTGGAATCAAGAGAACTACTAGAAGCAACAACATTGGATTTAGCATGGTTATTGTTACTACTAGAGGAAGAATTTTTCTTATGCTTGTCATGCTTAGTCTTAATGGGTGGCAAGAAATTAGACAAGAGAAGTCGTTTGGCAAGATATGAAGAACTCTTCTTTCGAAGATCGTCATTGATTGCTTTTAGAAACTCATGTTCTTGCTCTAGAGTGAGCTTCTCGAAGCGTAGCTTCTCATGAGATCTTAGGAGCTCTCTATGATCTTCTTGAGTTGTTTCATGAGCTAACTTAAGAGTGTTTAGTTCTTTAGTTAGACGCTCAATCTCCTTCATAGCATTGTCATTCGACTCTTCTCGACTATAAAGACTACTAGCATGTTCATCGTTACTAGGCTCACTGGATTTATCATGCAAGAGTTCATCTTCACCAAGCAAGTCATCCTCATCACTATTGAAGTCAATGAATTCAGGGTGTGATACCTTGGGGCCTTTAGCCATGAAGCATCTTCCAATTCCCTCATTTGGTGAATCAAATAAGTCGTAGGAGTTGGAGTTGGAGGATACGAGAGCAAGACCGGCAACACCTTCATCTTGACTGTAGTCGGAGTTGGAGTGATAGCTTTCTTCGGATTGATTGTCGGAGTCGGAGCCGGAGACCCATTCACCTACATGAGCTTGATGTTTTCTTCTTGTGTAGCTCCTTGATGACTTGTCTTTCCTCTCCGAATCCTTGCTTCTCTGAGAGGGTCTTCGTTCATAACGATCATCTCTGCTCCTTCTCTCTTTCCGAGGTGACTCATCTCTTGAGCTTCTTCTTCTTGGAGATTCTTCTCTTCTCTTGTGGGGAGCCGTACACTCATTTGAGTAGTGTCCGGGTCTTCCACAATTGTAGCAGTTTCGATCACGACTAGAAGATCTCTTTTCATCATATGATCTAGACTTTGAGCTTCTCTCTTTGCCTCTATTCTTGTAGAATTTGTTGAAGTTCTTGACCATTAGGCTTATCTCTTCATTGGAAACTAACTTGTCACTTGAGGTTGTGGGAGCATCACTTGTAGCTTTGTAAGCACCACTTGACTTGTTGTGAAGCTCTTCCTTATCCTTAAGTGTCATCTCATGAGCAACAATTCTTCCAATGACTTCGGTTGGCTTGAGATTCTTGTAGTTTGGCATCATTTGGATCAAAGTGCACACGGTGTCATACTTTCCATCCAAAGCTCTGAGAATCTTCTTGATGATGAATCGGTCGGTCATTTCTTCGCTTCCTAAGCCGGCAATCTCACTTGTTATGAGAGCAAGCCTAGAGTACATTTCAGCGACTCCTTCACCATCCTTCATCTTGAACTTGTCAAGTTGACCTTGAAGAATATCTAGCTTTGATTCCTTCACGGACTCGGTACCTTCGTGCATTTCAACCAAAGTATCCCAAATCTCTTTTGCATTTTCAAGACGGCTGATTTTGTTGAACTCCTCGGGACACAAGGCATTGAAGAGAATGTCACAAGCTTGAGCATTGTTTTGCAACATCCGCAATTCTTCCGTTGTAGCTTCGCGGTCCGGAACTTTTCCTTCCTCGAAGAATTCACCTTGCATACCAACACAAATAATGCCCCATGCGGCTGGGTTATGACCAAGAATATGCATTTTCATTTTATGCTTCCAACTAGCAAAATTTGTACCATCAAAGTAAGGACCTCTACGAAAATTACCCTCACTAGACGCCATACTCTCCTAGGTTGTGAAACCAAGCTTATGGAGTCCAATGCAATGGAAACCAATACAATGGAGACCAAAGCTCTGATACCACTTGTAGGATCGAAAGTATGTCTAGAGGGGAGGTGATTAGACTACTTGACAAGATAAAAATTCTGCCTTTTGACAAAGAACAGTTTTTGGCAGATTCACAATTATGATCAAGTCAAGCATCACCCTACACATGCAATTCTAGAGTATAGGCAGCGGAAAGTAAATTGCACATGTAATAAAGAGAGGTGGAGAAGAGCAAACGCAATTTTGGAGACGCGATGATTTTTCTCGTGGTTCCGATAGGTGGTGCTATCGTACTTCCACGTTGATGGAGACTTCAACCCATGGAGGGTAACGGCTGCGAGAGTCCACGGAGGGCTCCACCCACGAAGGGTCCACGAAGAAGCAACCTTGTCTATTCCATCATGGCCTACGCCCACGGAGGGCTAGCCTTACTTGGGGTAGATATTCACGAAGTAGGCGATCTCCTTGGCCTTACAAACTTCTTGGTTCAACTCCACATCTCGATGACGGAGGCTCCCAAGTGACACCTACCCAGCTGTCCCGATTTTACTGTGCCGAACAAAGAAAAAAAACGAAGATGGGTAACAAAACGCAGGGCGTCGGTGCCTTCCCTTCCTCACGAAGCAAGACCCACCTTTTCTTCTTTCTCTCCTAACATCACGCAACCTTCCCTTTCGTCCCTCCCTAGGTTGCCGCCGCCACTGCCCCATCAGCGCATCCCGGTTCCTCCGGCGCCCGGCACCAGAGTCCGCCACCTCTATCCCCGCCCCGAGCTCCGCCGCCTCCACCATCGACTCCTCCCTGTAGTGCCAGCAGCGGTCCGAACACCAGCTCCTCCACCCCTCCCTTTCTTCCCTGAGTACGGCAGTGGAAGGAGGGCCGCGACGCCATCGACGAGGACGGTGGGACTACCTTCGTCTGAGCTCTCGATTTGCCAGACCTAGGTCGACGTCGCGGCCGCTGTCCAAGGTGAGGAAGAGTGGCCCATCTGGAAGTGAGGAGGGGAATTCCCGCCGCGTCCGCGCGCTTGCTGTTTCTTTCACATTCACTCTGCCTTGCCTCTGCCCCGGAGAGAGGGAGCCGGAGATGGGCGGCAAGGTGAAGGGGACGCCGCGGGCGATGGCGCCGGTGGAGGAGGTGGACGTCGCCACCGCGCAGTACGAGCCGTTGGTGCTGCGGGCCCCGCGCCTCACGGGGTTCCCACTCAGGGCCTTCGTCTGGCTCAACGAGTCCCCGCTCCTCGGCCCGCTTGTCACCTCCGTCCTCAAGAAGCAAGAGAACATGACACAGGTCCCCCCTTCCCTTGTCAGTTTCTGTTTTGTTTCAGATTATTTTGCTTCAGGTGCACTCACCACAGTTCTGGTATTGTTGGGTGACGAGCGAGCAGATGATGCAGCGCACGGTGATCCCTGACCGACCAGTGTACTTCGCGGAGTACCCGCCGCGGGGTACGTACGACAGCATACCCTCTGTCTGTGTGTGTACAAGCAAAAGCAGCTATGAGAAACTTTTCATTCAGTCAAGTTCTACTGAATTTTGGTCGTATAGTTGAGAACTTGAGATTGATGTTCTACCTCTTTCATTCAGTCAGGTTCTACTGAAACTTTTGACAAAAAAAGTTCTTCTGAAACTGTATAAAGGCACAGAAACATGAATGTTTGCTGCAGAAGCACAACCCCACATGAATAATTTGCTCAGTTTTGTCTACAAAATAATTTGCTAAATTCAGTTACTCAGATGCCGTGGCTGATATTTTCAAGCACTACCCTGCTTTTACGTTCTTTTTGACTGGAAACAGTAAGACTATTTCCTACTGCAGCTTTGCTAATCATGTGAAAGTTATATGCACGGCTGAACAAGATAAAAAATGTATATCATTGTTAACTGCTACTGCTGCTCCTAATTTGATTTGCCAGAGCCGGAGCAAGGGGTTGTGACCCTGGGGGATGACAGGGACCCTGTGGAGAGAATGGAGGAAGCACTGCAGTGCCTCGCTCTGTATGACCCGTCCCGGCGTTTCGAATCGGCCAATGAGAAAAATCCCTTTCTCTACTGGAAGATCCTCGACTTTGCACATGCGTGCCGGTCCGGAATCACGACACCGTCAGTTGTGAGTAGCTCACTTGAATGTATTGTGAAGAACATTGCTTGCTCTCCTTGCATTTGTGGTGTTAACCTTGACTGTTGGGTAGGTAGCGGAGCATGTCATTGCGGGCGTGGAAGAGTGGAACAATAAGAAGCCACCGATGCCAATGTTGATCTATTTTGATGCTCATGACCTGACGAAGCAAGCTGATGCTTCCACAAAGAGATTTGAGCAAGGTTCACCCCAACCCAACTTTTCTTCTTTATTTCATCATTGTTCAAATGAACGGACATCAGGTGGAAACTCCATTTACCTCTATCCTGTTTTCTTGATATGTGTTGCTTCTTGTGCATAGGAAGCCTGATTTCTGTTTTGGATGGGATCTTTTTCGCCATTAAGGATGACATTGACTGCTTCCCGTATCCATCAAAGAGTTAGCTCACTCAGCTGAAGTAGCCATTTTTTTGCTGTGTCCGAGAAGCACATTCTATATTATGTTTCTCTTTTTGAATTCAGGTGCTACCACATTTTTCAACAAAATCCGCCTTGTGGAGAAAGACGCGGTCTTAGTTGCTCGTTTACGGAAATGTGGAGTGATTTTTATTGGGAAAGCAAATATGCATGAGGTAGGCATTGGGGTCACCGGAAACAATCCACACTACCACACAGGACTAATCCATGGTTTGGTTCACATCACCCTCTTTTCTTTTTATGCTCTGATCTTCAGAAATCCCGTCAAGATATGTTCTTGATCGCTGGAAAAGAGACATATTTTGAATGGTTTGATCTATCTGCATAAGCAGAATCTGCTGCACAGGTGAGTATTGGAATGCTCGTTCAAGTTATTTAATTTCTGCATTATATTTCTTACTAGCCATTGAGAGTCTGATTCTTGCTGGATTACCAGGGACATCTAATGTGCAAAGATTTAGTTTATATTGCAATTGAGACCCATATGACTCGGGGACGGGTCAGGGCTCAGGGGCAACCTCTAATTTGATTGTTAATTAGTACAAACGAAGTTCTCTACTTCTTGGCCATTTCCTCAGGTCTTTGTTCTCTATCCCGATTTTTCTGAGTCCACTGGGCCTGCTCATGAATTACAGAATCTAGGCTTACAGTAGGATGAACTTCCTTCAGAATCAACAATAGAAAGTTTGGTTAATAGCAATTTTTAACAGTCAACACCCTATATATTTTGTTTTTCAGATGTTTGGATCTTGGCATGCATTCTTTGTTTGCCTATATTCTCTGTTTGGAACCTTCTATTCTCTTTTTGTCATGGTCTGAATTAATGGATTACCTTTTTATCACTTTAGCAGATAGTTCTCATGTTACAAGGTGTGTGGGCAAACACTGCACTGTAGGCGATCAAGTCCTTGCAAGATAGAATGTGTTCTTTTATTCTGGGCTTACAATGGCGTGTAATCAACAGTGAGGAGCTTGAAGGTATGGACTTCGTATGAGAGGCTAAGATGGGCATGGCGACATGGATCATGGTAGTTGGTTTTGCTAGATTTCATGCTTCTATCTATCCATGCTATCTCCAGCAATGCATACTTTTTTCATGTATCTCCCAATTGGCTAGAGACTTGGAATAACCAAGGGAACTTTCTTCATTTTGTGTTTTCGCTCTTCTCAGATTTTAGGCTAGGTGCGTAGAGATGCGTGCCATACACTGAATTTAGATTTTAGTGGGAATAAATCATTGTGACATGTTCAGAATTAGAACTACACAGAAGAAGGAAATTTTGTTGTTAGGCTGCTGTGGTGTTTATTTTTAAATAAATGGCATGCTAACTTGTTGGTTTAATTTAGGTGTGAAGGATAATGTCTCCTCTCTGTTGCAATCAATAACTTTTCTCAGATTTGTGCAGTTGTTTGATACAGCTGAACCACAGAAGCAACCAATAGTTATTTTATATAACTATGATTGTTCTCAGCTGAACCACCCTGTACTAGCTGAACCAAGGAAGCAACTTATGATCAAATCTGATATGAGAGTGTCAAATGGTTCTGTTATTGTGTTTGTGTTTGAGACAAATTTAATCATCAACAACATGACCTTATTAATTATTTAATTTCATGTATGGCAATGTACAGAGTGCATTTTTATTATCCGTATTCTACTCTATACATCTATCTAAATTTATAAGCTATAGGTATTCAGCATATTGTGTAGCAAAGACTAGCCTTGCCCTTTTGTTTATTTCTATGGTGTCGATCCTAGACCTAGTGACCAGATCTTACGTCGCTGGTTGGCTGCAGCTTTACTGTTGCAATTGTTAGCGTTGTATGGAACAAAGGAGACTTCGTTGTGCGGTAGTTCATCATTAGAGTTGCAAAAGATGGCTATTGTTCTTAAAGAATGTGTTACCGAATCGACTTTGGTCACATGCCTATATCCGAAAATAGCAAGACTTGGGATTTTATAAGACTAAGCTTTTCCCAGCACATAAGCATCAATTCCTTCACTTTTGCAATCAAAGATCAATCTATACCTGTGGACTTAGTTGAGGGCAGTGTTAATACTAGAGTATTGTTTTTGTACCTTTTCTTTAACTGGTAATTTTGTTTCTTCCATGTAACTGAGAAAATCAAAAAGAACTTCAGTTTTCAAGAAAATTGTTGCTTCCTCTGGCCTGGGCTCATTAATTAACAGAAGAAAAACAAATATTTTGGTGCTTTCGTTGGATGACCATCCGAAAGGTTGCCTGCTGCTGTCATGTTTAGGGAAGAAAAGGCTTAGTTGAGGGCAGTGGCGTAGGCAGCCCAATGCGTCAGGGTGGTCCAGTAATACAAAATATTTACATATATCTATTTATTTTGAAGTAAATAGTTTTCTTTACTAGTAAATTATATATACAAGCTATGGGGAAATTTTAGGGTGTTTAATGCGAGCTTGCTGAGGTCTACCAGGATGCATCCGCCTAACTTGTTGTGGTGCAATTTCATTATCGACATGCTTCGCACAGGAACTCAAGTTCACTGGGATTGTGACAGAGAAGGAGTCGTCACTCAGGGTTGACACGGTCCGGGCCGGTCCGGTCCTGGTCCGAGCCGTCGTTTGGACCGGCCACCGGCGGTCCGGGCCGGACCGGACTGAGCAGCATGGCGGTCCTGATTTTAGGGACATGACCGGCAACGACGAAGCCCGGGCCAGACCGAGCGGACCGGCCAACGACCACCAACGGCGACTTGCACGGGTGTAGCGGCGAGATGTGCGACGATGCGTGGGTGCTGTGGCGAGGTGGGTGACATGCGGGAGCGCCGGCGGCAAGGTGGGCGACATGTGCGCTGGGGAAAAAATTATATAAAACCAGGTCTCACGGTTAGCATGTGAGACCCGCCTTGATGAATGACACGTGGCATTCACAAATCACAAAGCATCTACCCCACCCCCCACCTGAAATCAGGGGAGAGATTAGATGCTTTGTGATTTGTAAATGCCACGTGTCATCCATCAGGATGGGTCTCACCTGCTAATCCGTGAGACCTGGTCTCATAGAATTATTCATGAACCTATACATATATGTTCATTAGCAGTTTTTCCTATTGCATGAAAGTAATGTAGCACGTCTATGAGGCCACGATTTTCTGTGTGCGGGTCTTGCCGGGATGAGAGGATCAAATCTGAGGTGAAGTTCTTCCTCGAATGGCACCATAATTTTCGGATCAAGCCGTGTTTCTTTCGTATTTTTTGTTTTCTGCTCGACCGAATAAAAGGAAACAACAACATGATTATAGGAAGTGGGCGTTTCTCCCACGCACGATCAGAAAATACTCCTATTATATCTAGCGCCTTCCAAAAAATACTTGCCTGATTGGTTGGATGCGAAAATCACGGTTGAGCGTTTCTCCAACAATCAGAAAATCACGGCGGATCGAGTATTTCTTCCAGATGCTGGCCTGCCTTACGTGCGTGCTGTGCTGAAACGGCTGCCATTTCGGTGCTCTTCCAAGAAAACTGTATTTTCGGACGAAACTGAAGAAATCTTATTGTCCGACGAAACTGAATCTATAGTATCTAAATAGTTCATCCCCACTATTGTATTTCGCTTGACATGCAGCCCATCCACATCAGCAAGACTGCCACGTCATCATTTAGCTAGAGGATTACAGGCGGGGCCCACCACAACAGAAAACAACAGCGTTACTGCTTTTTTTACGGGAGCGTTACTGCTGGTAGGACCATAGAGGCTGCCCATGGACGCCTCTTTCCGTCATCCATCCCAACCCAGCGCCCCCACTTTCCTCTCGCTCCAGCGTCCAATTTAATTTGGAAGCTTGAACGCTAACCTTCTCCGCTTCATCTCCCTGATCGGCGCCTATTATACCTTCTCCCTTCCCCTTCCTTCTCCCCCTGTGGCTTTCCCAATCACAGGAAATCTTCTTCACTTCTATCGTCACCCCACTTCGTGTCTAGCGGTCCGGATGGGACTCGGATCCGGCTGCCCGGCCACATCTATCGTTCGAGTGCACTGGGTGAAACTCGAATCAAGTGCCAGCATCAAGCGGAGGAGAAGCCGTCGGATTGTGTACATGGCGCAAGAGGAAGCACGTACGTAATATGCATGCACCAAGTCGCGGCTTCGGCGATGTCAAGCGACGCCTCCTTCGAGGAGGAAGGACTCAACGGGGGGCTGCCGGACTCCATCAGATGGGAAAGGGCGGGAGCAGATGTGGGGGTGGCAGCGGCGGCCGCGCCGGGAGCTGAGGGTTGGCAGCGGAGGCATCGATGGAAGGTGCCGTGATCCAAAGTTCCAAACCCACCACTTTGTGCACATCCAACCCTCGCCTCGCTCGGTAGCTTCGTCCTTCGCATCCAGCCGCCACTGCCATGCTTTCACATGATCACATCTACAGGCATACATCAGGGCCGAATCGGCCGATGGCAAAGGTGCACGGCTGCAGGGCACCTACAAGGAGAGCCAGAGGTCGAGCTGTCGGGCTGCCGGCCGCACCGTGGCAGCGAGTAGCAACGCCGAGTAGTGCCGAGGGCCGGAGCAACCTATCCCCATGCTGCGGTCGCACGGTGTTGCCCCAGGCGGTAGCTAGAGTGACGATCCAGCATTCTGAATTCTGATTACTCGGTCTGTACCATTTTTCCTTTAGGCTGTATACAATAGCATTCTGAATAATAAATTCAATCCCATGTAGTATGGTTTGGAGTCTGAACTTTTCGTTCACTCTTTTGGCTGCCCGCCCAATTTTTTCTTCATACCTCAGCCGCAGGGGTTTGCTCGACCGTTGCTCTCCTCTGCTTCTCATGTTTCCAGAGTGCCCAGACTGACGAGGAGCTGTACGTGGATTTTGATATGGCATGTACACATAGGGACCTCATCGTAAAAGATAGTGATGGAGATTTTAGAGGGGTCGGCATCAAGGTACATGTATACAACCGGTGGACCTATGGTAGAGGAGCATGCCAGGTATGATAAGGAAGTAGCATTTGCAATGAACGCAAGAAAAATTGCTTTACTGCAGAAGTATATCTCTCTCTCGGTCTCATTTTTATTTTTCTGTTCAATCGTCTTCCATTATTTGATTACGTGATAGCTGTTATTGGTGCAAATCTTATATCTAAATTGAATTGATATTTTGAGATACCAAAACAAACTAAGATCACTTAAATTGAACTGACATATTTTTAGATAACGTGTTGGTCTCGCTCCATTTTCTTCTCTTAGGATTATTACAAACAGAATTGTTCTTTTCTGAATTTAGGCCCAGCAGAGCCTAATGAGCACAGGGCTTTCTACCCGTACCACTTTCATCGCCATTCCCACTCCCCAATTCAGCCAATTAAAATGCTCCACCATACATTAACCGTGCATTTTGCCCTTTCAATTTCTTTCAGGTTTTACTATTTCTGGCGCCATAGATCTTCCTCCTATATAGTGCTACGAATTCCCGCTGCAACGCGCGGGGAATCATCTAGTTCTAACAGCTTGTGGCTACAACTGACGAAACTGTATTTTTTGAAACTTCGACAGCATGCAGCTCTAAAGTGACATGGTCGACGACAGCCAAACGAGGAGGAGGTAGTCTACTACTGACAGGTGAAGACGGCGACGGTCCACGACGGCGGGCAGGTGCAGCGTTCCCTACACTGTTCCTCCACTACTCCTTTCCCCGCCTGCAGGTGCAGACGAGGAGGTGTTGGTCGACGAGACTTAAGTGGGAGACGAGATGGCGGAAAGAGGAGGAGGTGCAGGTGGTCGACGACGGCAACGACAGGTCGGCGGCCAATGGAGGCGGAGCTCCCTTCCACCTGCAGCTATGGCGGGCAGTGGATCGGGAATTGGGATCGGGGGGCTATGCCCTGGCAACGATGGACTGCAGTCCTGGGCTGGGCCAAAAGTCGCGGTCCGACCGAGCGGACCGAGGTTTTTTCGGTCTGACTGTCTTGGCCCAGACCGAACAATTTCTCCAGCGGGCCTGGACCATACGGTCCGGTCCTGAAGGGGCCACTAGCGGGCCTAAAAGCTTGCTCGTGCCGTCCACCCTGAGTCGTCACTGGGATTGGAGGTCTACCGGGGGGATGTCCTATACGCCGCATTTTGCGGCAAACAGTCCGTCGCTGCCTGGGCCGGCCCATGAAGAAAACGATCGAGAGCGAATCATACAGTAGCTAAAAAATTAAGCCGCTCTCACCAGGTATCGAACACGAGATCTCAACGAACAGACCGCGAAATACAACCAGCTGAGCTACTACGGGTTACATAAAGCTACGTAAACCTTTAAGAAGCAATATACGCCCAGATCCGACATATTATAAGAATTCCGAACACTTTTTTTGAAAAAACCCTGAATGTTTTATGAAACACAAGCACTTCTCAACTTTGTAAAAGAGTTTTGACAAATGAAAACATTTTCAAAAACAGGAACTTTTCTGAATTTCTGATTTTTTTTGGAAATTGGAACATCCCTGAAATTCCCAAACATATCATAATTTGTGAACAATTCTCGAAAAATGAACATTCATTGAATTGATGAACAAATTGGAAACAGGAACATTTTCTAAAATTCCCAGATTTTTTTAATCTGTGAACAAAATTGAAAAATGGTAAACTATTCCGAATTTGTATTGTGAGAACAGTTTTGAAAAATGCAAACGTCGGATCGGCCCGAGGAGCCAAAATAATATGAACGTCGGATCGGCCCGATCGAGGAGAGACGGAGCCTTGAGCTCTCACATCGGCAAAGGTTCTCTCGAAAAGCTAGCCAACAAAAAGCATACCCATGTGGCTTCAACCGCACAACATGTAGCCGCAGACCTCTTCGAAGGACCAGACCAACGAACGCCTCAAGCACGTGAATGGCCAAGGTTGCACGCAGCAGATATCAACCTTCGTTGTCAACAAAGGCGAGCTCATCACCTAGCATTAATCCACCAACTAGCATTGAAGATTTATTTTGGACCTGGCTAGCTGGAATCAATCTGCTTACTGCGTCTCGTATTCGGATTAGAATATGTACGATTCTTTGGACTATATGGAACTGCAGAAATGATATGATCTTAAACAGACAACATTCTCTAAGATTTTTTGCAGGTCATCTTTAGAGCTACTACTTGGATCCGTATGTGGTCCTTACTCACTCCTATGAAGTCCATGGAGCCTTTGATTACTCGGTGCACCCAATGGGAGATGGTAGCACGGGATATATTCAATCGGTTTGGATGGCGGTCTCTTAGTAGAATAGGCGTTTAGTGTTCTATTCTTTTACCCATGCCGGTTGTGGCTTTGCGTGATTTTTTTTATTTTTGCTCCTCTTGCGAGTTGTATGGAGATAAGACCCTATTTGTTTCGAACCTCGTTTTTAATAATATGGCCGCATGCATCCCTCGGATGCAGAGGCCCGGGGTAAGCCTCCTTTTCCAAAAAAAAGCAATATCCTCACGGGGACATCATGAAGGGGGAGATGGTGGTCTCTCGGGCGACTAGGAGTAATACTAAGGCACATGTCATGTCGGCTTCATGTAGTTACTTAACATAGATCAATATCCGAAAAGCGTAGGCATTGAAGCAGTGATGGATATTTGTGTTGGATAACATTCATCATGCCACAGTCACAACCTAGAGAGATACGCAATAGCTTCAATTCATCAATGTAACGTAGGCATGTATACCCACTAGTAGAAAAAGGGGTATTTGTCCCGGTTCATAAGGGCCTTTAGTCACGGTTCTGGAACCGGGACTAAATGGTCGTTACTAAAGCCCCCCCCTTTAGTCCCGGTTCTTACAAGAACCGGGACTAAAGGCCGTCCATGTGGCCGCTGCCTGGAGGTCCACCTTTAGTCCCGGTTGGTAACACCAACTGGTACTAAAGAAAATTTTATGATTTTTTTGAAATTTTTTTAAATTTTTTTATATTTTCAAATTTCTGAATTATTTTAACCTCTAATCTCTAATCACCCTCATCACTGCTCAATTTAACCTCTAATCTCTAATCACCCCTCATCATTCCAAATCATCTAACTTCCCGGACGGTCACCCATCTCACTACTCCAGCCTGAGCACGCTTAACTTCGAGGTTCTATTCTCCCTCATTTCCAAGTCTGCACTTGTTGTTTTCCTGACAATAGTAAGATGTCAATCATATTAACCCTCAGGAATTTAGCTTGAGCATGAAGTCACACATTTCACTGTTTGAGTTTGAAATTATTGTTCTGAAAACAATAATTATTTAGTAACACTAATATTTCTTGAATAAGTAGTTTGACCACAGTTTGACCACAGTTTGACCACAGTTTGACCAGATTTGACCAAAATTCAAAAACACGGAAATAATTATGTAGTAACACTAATATTTCTTGAATAAGTAGTTTGACCATAGTTTGACCACAGTTTGACCAGATTTGACCAAAATTCAAAAAAACTGAAATAATTATTTAGTAACACTAATATTCTTGAATAATTATTTAGTAACACTAATAGTTCTTGAATAAGTAGTTTGACCATAGTTTGACCAGATTTAACAAAAATTAAAAAAATTAAAAAACTGAAATTTGAGCATAACTTTTTTTCCTTTTAGAATTTGAGGATTCTAAAAATTTGCAAACATGCCATAGGCGGTCAAAATTGGATGCGGATTTTCGTGCTGAACATTTTGATATATTATACGTTTTTTTCTGATATAGTAGGCAAAAGTTATAGCCGTTTTACATTTTCCCTACTCTTTTTGCAAAACATGTCCAAATTTAAGTTTTTAAATTTTCCTAACTAGTAGATGTAGTAACATAACTACATCTCGAAGGATTTTAATTTTTGAAGTTTTTATCATTTTATTTTGCTTTTTACAGAACTGAAAAGGCGATCCACAGGGAGGGAGGGGGGTATAGTTTGAAAATGGGACCTTTAGTACCGGTTCATGCCACGAACCGGTACTAATGCCTCAAACCCCATTAGTACCGGTTCATGGCACCAACCGGGACTAAAGGTCCCATTTGAATCGGGACTAATGCCTTTGCCGCATGAACCGGGACCAATGCTCACATTAGTCCCGGTTCACGATTGAACCGGGACTAATGGGCTAACCCGTCCTGGACCAAAGCCCTGTTTTCTACTAGTAACCGTCTATAGTCATACGTGCTTATAATAAGAACTTGCATGACATCTTCTGTCCTACTCTGTCGTGCCAGCGGGGTCCATAAGGAAACTAAGAATTATTAAGGCCTCATTTTAATAGAGAACCAGAACAAATCATTAATACATGGTGAATACATGAACTCCATTACAGTCATCCCGGAAGATTATCCAAAAAATTGTCACAACAATCACAAGTGCATATAAATAGCAGGTAGGATCAATAACTCAAATATATTCATGAAAACATAGAAGGTTCATATATGAAATTATGGCACTCGAGCCCTAGTGACGAGCATTAAGCATAACAAAGTCATAGCAACATCAATCTGGAAACATAGTGGATACTAGGAATTAAGCCCTAACAAATTTACTAGATTACATGATAAATTTGATCCAACCCATCACCGTCTAGCAAGCCTATGAGAGAACTAGTCACTCCCGGTGATGAACATCATGGAATTGGCGTTGAAAAAGGGTTGATGATGATGCTGGCGACGAATCCCCGTCTATGTAGCCTTGAACGGACTCCAGATCAGCCCTCCCGATGAAGAACAGGAGGTGACAGCGATTCTATATTGTAAAACGCAATGGAACTTCTTCTTTTATTTTTTTCTCATGTAAATTGAATTTGAGCGTTGGAATTAGGGTCGGCGGAGCCTCATGGTCCCCACATGGTACCAGGGCTCGCCCGAGGGGTGGCCGCGCCCTGGTGCCTTGTGGGCAATTGGTGGGCCTCCTCTAGTGTATCTTTGCTCCAGTATTTTTATATTTCATAAAAAATCCTCAAAGTGTTTCGTCCAATTCCAAAGACTTGTCGCGGTTTCTTCTC
This sequence comes from Triticum timopheevii, assembly GCA_963921465.1. Classification (NCBI taxonomy): domain Eukaryota; kingdom Viridiplantae; phylum Streptophyta; class Magnoliopsida; order Poales; family Poaceae; genus Triticum; species Triticum timopheevii. The sequence goes on along the minus strand of OY997272.1, from coordinate 1,109,491 downwards.
TTCAGTAAATGTCACCCTAAATTTGAGGCGAAAAGGTTAAGCATTTTGGCCTATGCAAAAAAAAAAATGAACGCCAAATGTAACACACCAAAAATATCACCAAAAATTTGTTTTTTTCACCGATGAAATACAGCATGAAAATTGTCTTCCATGCTTGCAACACTAACACTAACATCCACAAAAAAATTCAGAATTTTTAAAAACATTTACTGTTTTTTAAAGTTAATGGTCACCCGAGAGCATGTAGCATGTGCTCCTGGGAACCAAAACGTGCATCGCGCGTTAAAATTTCTAAAAGGTCTTATATATTTGGAAACGGAGGGAGTATATAGGACGTTTATGCTAAAGGACTGCTGCATTGTATATGACCACCGGCCAACTTGATTGGAGCCAAAGCAGGCAAGCTTTGCAAATTCTATGGACGTACTTGATTGGAGCCAAAGCAGAACGATAGCAAGCGCAACGGCAAGAAACGAAACAATGAGGAAGACGTGCAAAGACGTGCAAAGACGTGCAAAGACCAACGGCAAAAATTTAATGATTTTGTAAAAGCCATCAGCAAGTTGCTTAACGAAGATGCCCTCGACGAGGCCAAGTCAAGTCCAGGTTCAGTGGTTGTATTTTCGAGGAAGACGGCAGATGCATGAATGGCATCTGGAGGACACTCCAGTCCACTTGCGTAACGGTGGAGCACAAGTGGAAGCGGTGTCATTCTTGAAGGAAAAAGGTGCAAGTGGTGTTGCTGCATGTGCCAAGGCCGACGACCCAAGTCTTCACATGAAGTCCAGTCCAAGTTCAGTGGTTGTATTTTCGTGCATGATTGGTATTTTCGAGGAAGTTCAGTGGTTGCTTAATGGACACCAGTCCACTTGCGTAACTCTGCAACACAAGTTGAAGTTGTCTTCCTGCATGTGCCAGGACCGACGACCCAATTCTTCTGTTAGTAGAAGATGATGCATGCATATAATAATCTCAATCATACAAATACAGCATCTCTTGTCTCTTGATTAGACAAGGCCTCACCGCGACCACTGGGCATTTAATATCTAAAGAACAACACCGCTGGACCACTCTCTTTTGAAAAAACATGTTGTTTGAAGCCAATAGTTTTGCATGGTTACATATTTGGTAAAAGTGAAGTGCTTTGACACATATGGTTACAAAACCTTAGAATCACAAGTACAAATGCAGCGTCCGAGCATTCGGCCACCATAGAAGCGCAGTTACAAATTTTTAACGGAACCAAAGGAGGGATTTGTCAAACATCTTAGACATTACGAGACCTACTCAGTTTGTGTAGCTGCTCAGCTACCTCCATCATCGTGGATCTTTGATCTACATCAAGGCTAAGGCATTGCACGGCAATACCTGCCAGACTATCAAGAATCTTTAAATCTTCTGCAATTGCAATTTCCTTGTCAACAAACTCCGTCGGTTTCTTCTGTTCCTTATGTGCTTCAAGGAAACACTTTACCAAGCTATTGTTATCAGAATGTATGGCTTTCCTCCTGCTAATAAGCTCCAGGATCACAACTCCAAAACTGTAGACATCACTTTTTTCGATGAGTAGGCCTTGTTGTAGATATACGGGATCCATATAATTCACGTCGCTGATGATTGATGCAGTGTGTTGTTTGTCTATTGCATGCAACCTAGATATGCCAAAGTCTGAAATTTTGGGTGAAAGTTCTCATCCAAGAGTATATTTGCTGGTTTGACATCACCGTGCAGAATTCTAGTGTTTGCTTGTGAGTGCATATAGGCTAGACCATCCGCTAACTGTGCAGCAATACTTAAACGTGAATCCAGGTTGAGAGCCACCTTGTTATTGTTGTTGTGAAGAATGTCATGGAGGCTACCTTGGGAGATAAACTAGTAGACCAACAGGGGGGCTTGAACTTCAAGGGAACAACCAATGAGCCTAACAATGTTGTTGTGGATGACTTGAGATTGGATGATGACTTCATTTGCAAATTGTTTATTCTCTCGCACGCTACCATTAATTGGCTTCTTTATTGCAACTTCTTTATTATTAAGAAGACCCTTGTAAACTTCACCAAATCCACCTTTTCCAATTATGTTGCTATTCTTTAGAATTGGCTTGAGCTCCCCCTTTTTGAAAATTTTAATGCCTGTTGCCTTCTCTAATAGAGGGCCGCCATTATTTTTGCAGAATTCCTTCATCTTCTTCTTCTCTTTGTAAAGAATAGTAAGGAACGCTATAATCGCCATGAGAAGAATACCCCCTATTGAACCTAGATGGGCAGAAGATAAACTCAATTTATATCATTAAATCCGTGGTTACAAATCTAGCAGAAATGTTAAGTATAAGAAGTAATATTCTCTTATTTTTCATCTACTCGAGGTAAAACAATTTATCGCTAGAATTAACAGGGCAAAAAAGAATCTTAATTAGCAGAGGTGAGGGATTCAAACTCCAAGGGAAGTGTGTAGAAGACAAAGAAAGCATATGCTCTCTCCTTGCTAAATTATAATGGATATAACTTTGTCCTACTTTAACTTTTTATAACCTTTGCCAGTAGATTATAGGGAAAAAATCTAACATCTACAATACCAGTAGATTCAACATGAAATATATCTGCATATGATATAATATTTGGTATTGTAAATATTTATATATTTTTCAATAAATTTGGAAAAAATTTAAAGTTTGAGTAGCTCATAAATTACAGATAGGTCATTTATAGAATTTAAGTAGTACGCAGTTTTTTTTTTTTGGAAAAGGAGTACGCAATTGACTGACTAAATTCTATTGAAACAATTATATATGCGTGTTATATTGATTAAGAGATGTGCAAGCAATGGCTATGCCATACTCCCTCCAATCAAAAACACATGAAGTTCCAGGATTGTCCTAAATCAAATTTCTATAAGTTTGATCAAATATGTAGAAACATCTGCCACACCCTCTTATCTTTATCAAACCTAAGGAAATATGACTTAGAAAAAACTTTTAACTTGAAGTATTTTGGAATGGAGACGTAGATGTGTTAGTGTGTTCATGATTTAGATTGGCAATTGGAGAATACATATATCTTAATTACTGCTTCATCCGTTTCTAAATATACCAATGTATATAGACAAATTTTAAAGTATAGGTTCACTCATTTTGCTGAATATGTACATAGTATATATTGTTTTGTCTAAAAAAGCTTATATTTATGAACGAACGGACTAGCACAGTAGATTAGTAGCTTACCCACAGCCGCCTTTGCTGCTGGAGGGAATACATCTGTGCAAGTCCCCCCTTTGCCGTCGTCTCTCATACCGAATGTGCATGGACAATCATAACCATCCAGCCTGTTTTTGCAGATCCCGCCATTTGGGCAGGGATTTTCAAGGAGCTTGCACTCATCAATGTCTGAAGAATGACCATTAAAAAAAAGGACTGAAGAATCAACACTCCGGGTAGTAAACGAATTGGTAATGACAATTGCTTGTATATAGGATTATATATATATATATATGTATGTACTATGTACGTACCTTGGCATCCGTTGGGGATGTAAGGGTTGCCGTCGTAGTGTTCCCAGCACTTGCAGACATAGCCACGAGTAATTGTTGTTCTTGTTTTCGGAAAATCACGAGTACGTGTTGTTGCGTTGGCACAAGAGCTGTTGCCGCTGACGCAGGCGTAGTCCGAAGGCAGCCGTCCTTCCACTGGACACGAAGTGTTTCCGGCGACAAAATAAGGCATGAAGGTCCTTCGCTGTCCTTCCACTGGACACGGCCGTCCTTCGCTGTCTTATGTCGTGCACTACACAGCGATGACACTTATAGCTTAGGAGCTATTGTCGCACATCGCCTTCACCTTAACAGGTCCAAGGCTAAAATTCATGACGATATTTATATTACTCGCTTAGCAAGTCACTTTAACATTTAGATACGTCAACATGATTATCCCATGCCCAAGGTTAATTAGATCGCCAGGCTATGGCACACCATCACTTTATTGATGGCGAGCACATTACTATAGATATTCCCTATAATCTGGTTTTCAGTGAGAACACCCGTGATATTATTTCGTTGTCTGCACCTGCATTATTTGATTCTATTGCTAGGGGCGGATATAGGATCATGCGTAAGGATATTGTCTCCTACCGGAACAACCAGGTAGCAGCAGAGGAGGAGCCTCCAGGATGCTCAGGTGCCTGCTCCACAGCACTTCAACGTGGGACCTGACGGCTACTTCGGGTGGTGATTACCAAGCTAGACCAAAAGCCTAAGCCTGGGGAGTACGTATTTTCACCGACATTACATTCATGTTCACACATTTTCATCCTAGTTGTCGGTTTTCACACTTTTTCATTGTATCATCCATGCTAAATTTATTTTTCTCACTTTCTTCTTGTGTGTTTGAAAAACTTTGAGAAAACCCAAAAATATGTCTTCTTCTTTCCGGTTTTACTTTCTTGCTTAGTTGTAGTATTAAATGAAAACCCAAAAATATTTTCTTATTCTTCTTATGCTTGTTGGGAGCTTTCCCATGTAAATAGTTTTCTCATTTTTTTTTGTTTTTTTCTCTTTAATTTGCTTTCTTCAAGAAAACTAAAAACTCCAAAAAAATCAGTGTGTTTCTCTGAAATTCTTTTCCTTTATTGAGTCATACCAAGCAGAAGGTCACTGAGGGAGTCCCGGACTAGGGGGTATCCGGACAGCCGGACTATCATCGTCCGCCGGACTCCAAGACTGCGAAGATACAAGATTGAAGACTCCGTCCCGTGTCCGGATAGGACTTTCCTTGGCGTGGAAGGCAAGCTTGGCAGTACGGATATGTAGATCTCCTACCATTGTAACCGACTCTGTGTAACCCTAGCCTCCTCCGGTGTCTATATAAACCAGAGGGCTTTAGTCCGTATGACACAACATACATTACAACTATCATACCATAGGCTAGCTTCTAGGGTTTAGCCTCCTTGATCTCGTGGTAGATCTACTCTTGTACTACCCATATCATCAATATTAATCAAGTAGGACGTAGGGTTTTACCTCCATCAAGAGGGCCCGAACCTGGGTAAAACATCGTGTCCCTTGTCTCCTGTTACCATCCGCCTAGACGCACAGTTCGGGACCCCCTACCCGAGATCCGCCGGTTTTGACACCGACATTGGTGCTTTCATTGAGAGTTCCTCTGTGTCGTCACCGATAGGCTTGATGGCATCTTCAACCAACAACGCTGTCCAGGATGAGACTTTTCTCCCCGGACAGATCTTCGTATTCGGCGGCTTCGCACTGCGGGCTAATTCGCTTGGCCATCTGGAGCAGATCGAAAGCTACGCCCCTGGCCGTCAGGTCAAATTCGGAAGCCTAAACTTCAGGGCCGACGTCCGCGGAGAATTGATCTTCGACGGACTCGAGCCGCAGCCGAGCGTGCCATACCGTTACGATGGACATGATCTAGCTCTGCCGCCGAACAGTGCCTTGGTGGCCGCACATGAATCCGCTTCGGCCATTAGTCCGGAGCCGATCGCCCAGATCAAGGATTGGTGGATAGACGCCACCTTGGGGGCTTCAACACCCACGGCGATGGAGCCGAACACTGATCCCGTCCCCTGCGAAACTCGTGATTCCGAGGTTCCGGACTCCTTGCCGGACTCCAGACCTCCCGCGCCCCTACCAATCGATTCGGATTGGGCGCCGGTTATGGAATTCGCCGCCGCGGACATCTTCCAACACTCGCCCTTCGGCGACATCTTAAATTCGCTAAAGCACCTCTCGTTATCAGGAGAGTCCTGGCCGGACCATGGCCAAGTTGGTTGGGGTACGGACGACGAAGAAATTCAGAGCCCACCCACCACCCACTTTGTAGCCACTGTCGACGATCTAACCGACATGCTAGACTACGACTCCGAAGACATCGACAGACTAGACGACGATGCCGGAGACGAACAAGAAGCAGCGCCTATAAGGCACGGGAGGACCACCTCTTCATACGACATATACATGGTGGATACCCCAAGGGAGAGCGATAACGAGGACCAACGGGCCGCGGCAGAAGATAACCCCGCCGATAACATCCGAAACGGCGACGCAGACGCCTCCCTAAGTCCCGCCTCGACGACAACAACGCTCCCAAGGAGCCCGTAATACAGCAGGGCTCACAAGTGGACGACAAATATGCAGATAAGCAACCGTCCGAACATGACGAGTCAGATAATCAGTCCAGGCCCGGCGAAAACGACAGTCCAGACGATCTCATGCCGGACACGCCGCCGGAGAGTAAAAACCTCCGGAAAAGACTCGTCAACACTGCAAGAAGCCCGAAGAAGGAAAAGCGGAAGCTCAGAACAGCGGAAAACACAGTCAGAATGAGATGGAGCAAAGTGCTCAAAACCATGGATAAATACGGCAATGGCCACCAGTCAAAAAGCTACCCGAAGCGCAAGCTGCTACCAGAATTCGACGAGGAGGCCATAGGGCCTCCACCGTCAAAAAATAAAGAGGCTGCCTGGTTGGATAGACGGCCGGATGATAGGCCAAATTCTGGAAGCGGCACCGCACATAAACCAACTAATGAACCTGGAAAAACAGATGGCCCAGCCAGGTCCATCTACGGACCAAAGAGGAAGACCCCAGGAAGCAAGGCAACACGTCAAGTGTCCGAAGATAGTGGCACACCCAAATACAGGGGCGCCGCACACCCAGTATGTTTCACCGATGAGGTGCTGGAACATGAATTCCCAGCAGGATTTAAACCCATAAACATAGAGGCCTATGATGGAACAACAGACCCTGGAGTCTGGATAGAAGATTATATACTACATATACACATGGCAAGAGGAGATGATCTCCACGCCATAAAGTACCTACCCCTCAAGCTCAAAGGGCCAGCCCGTTATTGGCTTAAAAGCCTCCCAGAAAACACTGTGGGAAGTTGGGAAGAGCTCGAGGATGCGTTTAGAGCAAATTTTCAAGGGACTTATGTCCGCCCTCCGGACGCAGATGATCTAAGTCATATAACTCAACAGCCCGGAGAGTCAGCGCGGAAATTCTGGAACAGGTTTCTCACCAAAAAGAACCAAATAGTCGACTGTCCGGACGCCAAAGCCTTAGCAGATTTTAAGCACAATGTCCGAGACGAATGGCTTGCCAGGCACCTCGGTCAAGAGAAACCGAGGACAATGTCCGCACTAACAAGCCTCATGACCCGCTTCTGTGCGGGAGAGGACAGCTGGCTAGCAAGATGCAGCACCAGCGACCCAAGTACATCCGAGATAAGGGATGGAAACGGAAAATCGCGGCGCAGAAAAGAACAGCGCCGGAATAAAGAGAAAAGCCCAAAGAGCACGGCAGTCAACGCCGGATTCAAACGCTCGCGGCCAAACAACAAAACAACGCCTCTTAAGGATGACAGCGACGATCTGTCCAACTTAAATAAGATTCTGGGTCGGATATGTCAAATCCACAGTACCCCCGGAAGGCCTGCAAACCATACCCATCGGGATTGTTGGGTTTTTAAACAGTCCGGCCGACTAAACGCCGAACACAGGGGGCTCGACGCGTCAAGCGAAGACGATAAACCCCACCAGCAGAGCACCGGAAAACAAAAGACTTTCCCACAAGGGGTCAAAGCAGTAAACTCACTTCATGTGATAATACGGAAAAATAGTGCGGCACTTTCTAAAAAGAGTTTCGCGCGGTCCAACCCAGCAGACCATAGAGATTGGATATCAAAACCAATCACTTTCGACCACCTGGACTATTCCAGAAGCGTTCGAAACGCGGGACGGACTCCCCTGATATTGAATCCCATAATAGACGGACTACAATTTACTAACGTCCTAATGGACGGAGGCAGCGACTTAAACCTGCTGTATTCAAACACAATCCGTAGGATGGGGATAGACCCTACCAAAATTCGACACAGCCGCACTTCCTTCAAAGGAGTGACGCCAGGCCCTTACGCCAAGTGCACAGGCTCCATATTACTAGAAGTCGTGTTCGGATCACCGAACAATTTTCGACGCGAAAAATTAATTTTTCACATTGTCCCATTTAAAAGTGGATATCAAGCACTCTTGGGACGAAAGGCTTTTGTCCGCTTTAACGCTATACCGCATAACGCGTCTCTTGCACTCAAGATGCCCAGTCCGCGTGGCGTCATTTCAGTGCGAGGGTCACTTAAAGACCCCGGACTCGGATAGACGAATCCGGCTTCAGCAGGCTAGGGGCTCCCTAGCCGCATACCTCCTCACAGGGGGCTGCGCGCACAAACAACCGCGGGTTCATACAAATCCCGCTTTACTTATTCATATTCCTTCTTTTACATATATTTTCCGCACGAATTGTTTTCAAACTAAGCGTTCCTCTCTTTTTACAGATGAACAACGTGCATACCCGTCCAGGATAACGGCGCAACGGAGACACAGGCGCAGACGTGCAGTAGGGACCCGTTGTGAGGACTCTTTTCAGATTAAGACCCTGCGTAAACCTTTTTTACTGTCTCTTGTTGTTATTCTCCCTTGGTTTCTTCCTATAGCCAAAGCGGAGCCTGACGTTTTGGCATCGGCCACGTCAGAAGATCATGCCCGTACCTGGACACTAGGGGCTTAGGGCATTGTTCTGCCCATTACTACAAAGACCGAACACCTTAGGGAGTGTTCGGCGTCTCGAGTTAGGCATTATATGCATCAGCTCCGAATCATGTCTTTGGTCAAATGTTGGGTTTGCCCAGCTCCTGTGTTTTGTTGCCTTACGTTCCGTATCATCGGCTAATGCGGCACCAGGAGAACTACTGCGATTGTGCCCCAGTTCGGCTGGGCGAGCACCTCAGTAGAGAAAGCCGAAAACTAACTGTCATGATATAGCGAGAGTCTGGTCAACCACTCGATTGAATACCGGAATGTTTAGAATTCCCCGCTTTGACGAATGACCGTTTCCCGGTCAGGCACACACGCGCCCCGAACTCGGAGAAGTGCGGTGCCCCAAGGGGGCTATATCGTAGCCCCACCCTCGAACTCCACTGGCTAAGTGAAAGTGATAAAGCATTATAGTCCGGATTGGCTCGTTTGCTACGCTACCACCTCCTTAAACAGGACCGAGACGTCGGATTAAGTGTGAAAACGCACTATTTTTGCGAACACCCCCGCACCTTGTGCGTGGGGGCTGAAGCCGAAGACTGCAATCTTTCAAGTTATACAAATGTATACGTAAACGGCCGCACAGGAGAAGTTTTACTACTTGGGACGCACAAGTATAAAAAGCAGTTATAGCATAATCATCGTTTTACAAGCTAAAACGTTCATTTGAACGTGACATTTTTCGAGCACTGCGACTCTATTACATGAGCGCCACGCATAACTTCCCCGAAATAGTGCTCGGCGGGGAGCCGGCTTTCATCCGAACCCTGGGCGGCAACAGCGGTGGCATCCATCTCCGGACAATGTGCCTTCACACGGGCAAGAGCCATCCGCGCGCCCTCGATGCAGGCCGACCGCTTCATCTCCTTTATATGCGGCACCGCTCCAAGGAATTGCTGTAGTAAGCCGAAGTAGCTCGTCGCCTTGGGCCTCTCTGGCCAGACATGGGCCACGATGTCAGTCATGGCAAGTCCAGACAATCTATTTAGCTCGGCCCATTCGGCCAACCGGTCTGTCAACGAAAGTGAGCGATCCGGACTATGGAATTGAGACCAATATAGCTCTTCCGTCTTGTGATCCTTCTGGCTCTGGAAGTGCTCAACGGCATCAGCCACACTTGCCGCTAAGTCCATATACGGATCCTCCAGACTCCACAGCCGCTCAAATTGAGCATACTTTTGATCCATAAACCGGCGAGGCAGCAGAAAAGGCTTGCCAGCCACGATATCTCCGGCCTGGCGCAGTTCCTCCTTCATGGCCCGCATTGCAGAGCGGGCATCCTTGGCTTCGGCGGTGGCCTTCTTCAGGTCTTCCCGCTCCGATAAGCGCTCCTTTTCAAGAGCCTCATTGCGGTCGGCATCATCTTTCACTTTCATGGCCAATTCGGCCACCTCTGCCCTGCTTAGGCAGTGCGCAACCCTTTCGGCTTTCAACTCCTCGGCCGCCCTCGAGGCAGCCGCGTCACTCCTTCGGGCTTGCTCCTTAGCTCGAGCAAGTTCGGCCCGAAGACTCTCCACAGCAGCAGCACCGTCTGTACAACAGCATAAAATTTATCAGAGGAGGGCTTCGACCCCCTTAATAAAGCGACTGCGGAGAACTCATTTACCTTGCGACTCGTCAAGTCGCCGGTTGACAAGTGCGATGTCCGCATCCGCCACGTCAAGTTGCCGATTTAACTCGGCAAACCCACTAGTCCGGCTAGCCCTCGGACTATCCGCCACCTGCATAGGAACGGCGGCATTCATTACTTTCGATTTCGATCCTCGGCACGCTGTCGTTTTCGACAACCTACCGAGTCTCAGGGGCTACTATCTATACAGGGCGCATTTTCATGTGCAAGACTGTCAATAGACAAAGAGATGCGTCATTCTTGCGTACCTCAAACCCCGCCAGAAAACTCATAGCGGCATTGCGCAATCCGCTTTCGGCGGACGAAATCCTTCCAATCACCATACGCATCAACGCACGGTGATCTTCTGAGATGGACGCCCTCTCAAACAGATTCTTCAGTTCTCCCGGCCGGATACTAGCGGGTGCCGAACTCTCTGGCCCCTCCGGACTCGGGGATACCCTCCATGACGATACTTCAGGCTCGCCTGCCTTATCTGACGGCGCGGCAGACAGAGGCGTTTCGCTCTCCATCATCTCCGGAAGAAGGTCCCCCGAAGATGAACTCATCTGAGAAGGCTGCAGATCCGAACTGCAAGATAAATATTTCGGTTACCCACAGAAGCACAAATGGAGGTATTTCCTTACTAATTAACTCCCCATTTCATATTCACGGCTCGCTGGAGGGCTGATCCTTTGGCGATGATTGTGCGTCTGGATTCTCTCCGGACGCCGGACCCCCCGGTGAAGATCTCTTCCCACGCTTAGGGGCTTTGGCCTCCGGGTCTTCAGAGGCGGTCCTCTTCTCCCCCTGGAAGGAGGGGTTTTTGATTCCCCTCTCTTCGGATGCCCGTTTGGGCGAAATAATAGCTCCTCTACTTTCCCCATTGCTCCCTTCCATGGGCGCGACCTCCAACATTCTGACCAGCACGGGCTCCAGTGCGTTCTCTGGGTGGGGGGCCGGACACCTTATCAGCCTCGAATGTGCTACCCACTCCTGTGAAGAGTAATGTGTCAGGAGGCAAACTCTAGAAAAGAAGATAAACAGAGCGTCCGGACTTTGAGCTATTTACCTGAGTATCCGGGCGATTGCGGCTTAGGCCTGCGTCCTCGTCCAATTCCGGACACGCCACCTGCGGTCCGAAGAACAACTTGTACATCTCCACGGGTGTCGCACCCATGAAGTGTTGGAGAATCCGAGGTCCCTCCGGGTTGAACTCCCACAGACGGAGAGGACGACGTTTGCAGGGCAGAAGATGCCTGATTAGCATAACCTGCATCACCACAATCAGATTGATCTCCCTCGCCTGGAGGTCTCGAATCCGGCCTTGCAATAAGGGCATGTCTTCGGACGGCCCCCAAATGAGCCCTTGGTTGACCCATGACATCAGTCGGCATGGAGGTCCCGGGCGGAAGGAAGGCGGCGGCTTTTGCTTGCTGCCCTTCGGAGCAGTGATATAGAACCACTCCTGTTGCCACAGTCCGAGTTCCTCTTGGAAGGAACCCTCGGGCCATGGGGCATCGGCCTTTTTGCTTATGGCCGCCCCGCCGCACTCCGCTTGATGCCCCCCGATCATCTTCGGCTCCACATTGAAGGTCTTCAGCCACAGGCCGAAGTGGGGGGTGACACGGAGGAAGGCTTCGCAGACGATAATGAATGCGGAGATAGGGAGGATGGACTCCAGAGCCAAATCGTGGAAATCTAGCCCGTAGTAGAACATGAGCCCCCTCACGAAGGGGTCCATCGGGAAGCCTAAACCCCGACGGAGGTGGGATACAAAGACAACAAACTCACCGGGCTCGGGGGCGGGCACGGCCTGCCCTTGGGCAGGCAACCTGGTGCGAAACCTCATAGGCCAGGTACTTGGCCTCACGTAACTTCAATATGTCCTCCTCCGTGACGGGGGAGGGCATCCACTGGCCCTGGAGGTCGGAGCCGGACATGGTTGAGAATCCGAAGCGCTCGAATCTGAGGCTCTGGGTGTTGGAACTGGGAGCGAGGAGGAGATTCGATGCGAGATTGAAGAACAAGGACGAGCCTTGGTCCTCTTATAAAGGGGGAAAAAATACCAAGAGCCGTCTCCGGGACCGTTTGGGATTCACCTTCGATAGAGGAGGCGTGGCGATGGGAACGGTTGGGTTACCCACGCACGTATTGATGAGAATCCCGGAATAAGGGGAACACGATCTCTGCTTCGACAAGACGTGCCAAGGAAACCGCTTTGCTAAACGTGCTGAGGTGGTATAAAGTAAAAAACGATTCAAACAATGGCTTGGTAGCGGTGTGATGTCACGCCGCATAATACGTCAGCAGAATGGACTAGTGTACATTTTATTCTCTCTACGGTGGAATGTGGAATTTATTTTGCAGAGCCGGACACTATCCTGGTGTTCATGATCTTCTCTGGATTATTCAAGGGAGGAACCCGCCTTGCAATGCCGAAACATTATGCGCGCTGGACTTATCGTCATTGAAGCCTGGTTCAGGGGCTACTGAGGGAGTCCTGGACTAGGGGGTATCCGGACAGCCGGACTATCATCGTCCGCCGGACTCCAAGACTACGAAGATACAAGATTGAAGACTCCGTCCCGTGTCCGGATGGGACTTTCCTTGGCGTGGAAGGCAAGCTTGGCAGTACGGATATGTAGATCTCCTACCATTGTAACCGACTCTGTGTAACCCTAGCCTCCTCCGGTGTCTATATAAACCGGAGGGCTTTAGTCCGTAGGACACAACATACATTACAACAATCATACCATAGGCTAGCTTCTAGGGTTTAGCCTCCTTGATCTCGTGGTAGATCTACTCTTGTACTACCCATATCATCAATATTAATCAAGCAGGACGTAGGGTTTTACCTCCATCAAGAAGGCCCAAACCTGGGTAAACATCGTGTCCCTTGTCTCCTGTTACCATCCGCCTAGACGCACAGTTCGGGACCCCCTACCCGAGATCCGCCGGTTTTGACACCGACAGTCACGATGAAAATATTGAGTGGCTCTCATATGAATTATCATTGATCTAATAGAGAGCTTGAATTACCTTGTCTTCTCCTTTGAATAAAAATGTTTGTAGATTCCAGCTTAGTCCATGGAACTTTTGCACTATTATCATTTTCATATCATTCGGTTATGCAAGTGAAAGTCAATAATGATGATATTTGGTGAACTCGCAATGGCAGAGAGAAACGGGTATGAACTCAACTTGTTCTGTTTTTGTAAATATGTTTGACCCAGTATCCATTGTTCAGCCTGTTATGATCAAACATACTCGCAATGACAATTAGAGATTGTAGTTTCTAATGCCATGCTTAAGTAGCTAGGAGTGGATAATGATTTATCTTGAATGTCAACATGCATTAAAATGATCGCGATGTAGTATGATATGGTATCCTCCTCTGAATGTTTGAGTGGCTTAGCTTGACTTGGCACATGTTCATGCATGTAGTTGAATCAAAACAAACAAAGCTTCTACGATATTTATGTTCATGGTGTTCATATCCTACTCAAGCTAGTATATAATGTTACTTATGCATAATGCATGTTCATGACCGCATTCTCTCTCTAGCTGGCCGCTTCTCAACATACATGCTAACCATCACCTGTACTAAGCAGGAGTACTATTGTGCATCAAAATTCTAAAACCCAAGTTATTCCAGATGAGTCCACCATAGCTACCAATATGCGGTATTACTGTGCCACTCTAAGTAAATTTGCATGTGCCACCTCTACAAAATTCAAATAAACATCCGTTTTTTGTGTGCCTAAATTGTTCATAGAGTGACGGGAGGTAGTCAGTATCTTCCATGCTAAGCGGGTTATTCTCACCTTGAGTGTTTATTCACTCGTCATAGCACGAGAGGGGCGGTAATAGGGATTCCCAGTCCCGAACTAAAAAATTGCAAATAATTAAACAAAACTCCCCCAGAATTAATGTTGGTATGGACGGCACCTGTGGATTCGGTTATCCGTAGAGTGTGTTTGTTGGTGGAGGGGGAGTGAGGGAGTCCTGGACTAGGGGGTGTCCGGACAGCCGGACTATCATTATCCGCCGGACTCCCAGACTACGAAGATAGAAGATTGAAGACTCCGGCTCGTGTCCGGAAGGTACTTTCCTTGGCGTGGAAGGCAAGCTTGGCGATACGGATATGAAGATCTCCTACCATTGTAACCGACTCTGTGTAACCCTAGCCTCTCCGGTGTCTATATAAACCGGAGGGCCTTAGTCCGTAGGACGAACATACATCTCAACAATCATACCATAGGCTAGCTTCTAGGGTTTAGCCTCCTTAATCTCGTGGTAGATCTACTCTTGTACTACCCATATCATCAATATTAATCAAGCAGGACGTAGGGTTTTACCTCCATCGAGGGGGCCTGAACCTGGGTAAAAACATTGTGTCCCTCATCTCTTGTTACCATCCGCCTAGACGCATAGTTCGGGACCCCCTACCCGAGATCCGCCGGTTTTGACACCGACATTGGTGCTTTCATTGAGAGTTCCTCTGTGTCGTCGCCGACAGAGCGGATGCCTCCACCCGCCTTCAAAGACGGTGTTTTCGCCGGAGGGGCCTTGGCCGCCGGTCAAACTATCCGGCTTGGTGGTTTTCTCATGACTGCCTGTCCGGCCGCAGCTTCGGCAATGACTTCTCAAGTCGTCGGAAGCAATCTTCACGTCAGCCCTAAAGCTGCCGAACAGTTAGATCCAATCGAGCTCTCGTCTGTTAATGAGCTCTTGGATCGCATCGCCGCCCTGGGAGTCGCTACGGACTATAACCAGATCGGGCTTAAAACCGATCTGAGAGAGATCAACTCTCCCCAGGCCACCCACCACATCTCTGTGGTGGAGGAACAATACGGCAACTCTTTGCCAATGTTGAAGACAATTCATGTCCGGATTCCCGAACCCTCCATGCCGGATCCCCGCGGAGGGACCGACGTCAATCGAGCATTGAACTTAAAATCATGCATCGCCCCGGACTCGCTGGACTGCGTCCAGCAAGCCAAATTTCCGAATTTGGAAACTCCCTGGCCTTTGAGCCTCGAGATGGGCAGGGATCCGGATTCCGTTCCACCCACCCGCCCAGACATATGCGATCTATCTCTAATACGAAAAGAGCCCACCGAAACAGTACATCACTACTGGTCCAGATTCCTCCTGGTCATGGACAGGATAAAGGACTGCCGAGAGGAAAACGCAATATCAATCTTCTGCAATAACTGCACGGACAAGGGAATACTAAACGCCATTGATCGTCGCAAAATTACGCGCTTCACCGATCTAGCATCCATTGTGCGAAAGTATTGCGCGATGGTGAGTTTCCGGAAGACCGAAAATCAATTTTGGGATAACCCGGCCCCAAACCCAGTCCGCAGTAAAAGGGCGCCTTACAATCAGGCCCCGGATGCAAAAACCAAAAAACAAAAACCCAATAAGGGAAACGGAACCGTACTGGAGGGATGGCTCAATGGACCTTGTAAACTTCATAATACAGAGGGAGCCGTCCCAACACATAGCCTTCGAGCATGTTGGATACTACGGCAGGTGGCCAAAAGTGGCGAAGAGCTTCTAGCTCCGGAAAACCACTCCAACAATACCAGCACGGTATCGTCAGTCTTCGAGACTTTCGCATCAAATAATATGCGAAAACGAACAGTCCGCGAACTCGCCGAAGTCTACCAAGTAGCAACAGCAAATCCATGGAGTGACACAGCTATTACCTTCAATGCCAGCGACGAGCCCACGTCTCGAACAACCAGAGCCCCAGCCGCACTGGTACTCAGTCCCATAGTGGACGGCTTTCGACTGACAAAAGTCCTCATGGATGGCGGCAGCGGACTAAACCTCATTTACGAGGAAACTCTGCGAAAAATGGAAATCAATTGGAGCCGTATTGAGCGAAGCAGCACAACCTTTAGAGGAATAATCCCTAGCCGGGAAGCGCGCTGCACCAGAAAAATCACACTCGATGTGGTGTTCGGCTCTCCGGACAATTACAGATCCGAAGAGGTCACGTTCCAGGTGGCCCCGTTCAGCAGTGGCTATCACGCCATATTAGGACGAGAGGCATTCACAATGTTTCAAGCAATACCCCATTACGGGTACATGAAGCTCAAAATGCCTGGGCCCAGTGGAGTAATCACTCTCGCTAGTGATCCGGACATAGCACTCCGCACCGAAAATAAGACAGCCGCACTAGCCCTCGAGGCACTATCCGAAGCCCTAGCGGCAGAGGAACTCACCGCGCTGCGCTCTACGGTGAACAGGGACGATGTGATACTTGATAAAAGATCCAAGTCCACCTCCTTCAAACCAGCAGATGAGATAATAAAATTTCAGGTCCAGCCAACGGACCTAACAAAAACGGCCTCCATCGGGGCACAGTTGAACCCTGAAGTTGACGCCGCACTGCGCGAATTCCTTTGGGAAAATTGGGATATCTTCGCCTGGCACCCCTCGGACATGCCCGGAATCCCTCACAGGTTGGCAGAACACAGCCTAAACATCCTAAAAGGATTTAAGCCAGTCAAACAGGCTCTTCGGAGATTTTCCGAGCCCAAAAGACAGGCGATGGGAGAAGAGCTAGCCAAGTTATTGGAAGCCGGATTCATCAGAGATATCAAACATCCGGACTGGCTAGCAAATCTGGTGATGGTACCAAAGAAGGATAAATCCTGGCACCTCTGTGTCGACTTTAAAGACCTCAATAAGGCCTGCCCAAAGGATCCCTTCCCTCTCCCCCGCATCGATCAAATTATTGATGCCACAGCAGGGCACGATTCATTGTGCTTCCTGGACGCATACTCTGGCTATCATCAAATCAAGATTGCGGAAGCAGATCAAGCCGCAACGGCATTCATCACTCCATATGGACCATTCTGCTTCAATACGATGCCCTTCGGACTAAAAAATGCCGGCGCAACATATCAGCGCATGATTCAAACATGTCTGGCCACCCAGATCGGCAAAACAGTCGAGGCATACGTAGACGACGTAGTCATCAAAACAAAACACGTCGAAACTTTAGTAGACGATTTGAGGCTCACATTCGACAACCTCAGAGCATATAACATCAAGTTGAATCCGGAAAAATGCGTTTTCGGCGTTCCAGCCGGAAAGCTGCTGGGCTTCATCGTATCCGGTAGAGGAATTGAAGCAAATCCGGCCAAAATCCGGGCTCTGTCACAGTTGGATATTCTAAAAGACCTCAAGCAAATACAAAAATTAACAGGATGCGTGGCAGCGTTAAGCCGCTTCATCTCCCGTTTAGGAGAAAAGGCGTTGCCCCTCTATCGCCTCCTAAGGCGCACCGAACACTTCGAGTGGACGGATGCCGCCACTGCCGTACTCGAAGAAATAAAGGCCATATTGGCAACAAATCCGGTCCTGGCTGCGCCCACCCTGGGCGAACCAATGTTGTTATACATCGCAGCAACGCATCAAGTTGTTAGCGCGGTCCTCGTCGTCGAACGCGCGACAGAAGGGTATAAATTCCCTCTTCAAAAACCAGTGTATTATGTATCCACTGTGTTAACCCCCTACAAATCCCGTTACCCGCACTATCAGAAGATAGCATATGCGGTGTTCATGGCGTCTCGGAAGCTTCGGCACTACTTTCAAGAGTGTTCGATAACAGTGGCCTCAGAAGTACCACTCAATTACATTATAAATAACCGCGACGCAACGGGCAGGATCGCAAAATGGGCAATTGAGCTCTTGCCATTCGACATCACTTACAAACCTCGACGAGCCATAAAGTCACAAGTTTTGGCTGACTTCGTCGCCGAATGGACTGAAGCCGAACTCCCTAAAGAGTACGGCGCATACTCCAATTGGACTATGCACTTCGACGGCTCCAAAATGTTGGCCGGACTGGGGGCTGGTGTCGTACTGACGTCCCCCACCGGAGATACAGTCCAGTATGTACATCAAATAATGTACACGGACTCCAACAATGCAGCCGAATACGAGGCCCTATTACATGGTCTCCGGATGGTGGTCTCCATGGGCATCCAATGCCTAGAGGTGCGTGGGGACTCAAACCTCGCAATATCCCAAATAAATGGAGATTTCGACGCCAAGGATCCGAAAATGGCAGCATATCGTAACGCTGTCCTAAAGATGTCAACTCGGTTTGAAGGACTCGAATTCCATCACATAGCCCGAGATAATAACCAAGCGGCCGACATCCTGGCACGCATCGGTGCGAAACGTGATGCTGTCCCTTTAAATATCTTCCTGGAACGACTTTTCAAGCCATCCGTACTATGGGAAGAGGAGCCCGGCAGCGACAAACCGGAGAAAACCGCACCAATCGGTGATTCGACAGATGACATAGCACCCTCTGCCCATGACATAATGGCAGTAATCGCCGCGTGGACAGAACCTTTCCTAGCCTACTTACTTAGGCAGGAACTTCCCGAAGACCAAAATGCGGCCCGCTGCATAGTGCGGCGATCGAAGGCCTACAAGGTCCATGAGGGAGAACTTTATAAGAAAAGTACTACCGGAGTCCTTCAAAGGTGTATCTCCGAAGAAGAGGGGCGAAACCTCCTGGCTGAAATCCATGCCGGACTAGGCGGACACCACGCAGCAGCCCGGGCCCTGGTAGGAAAGGCATTCCGTACAGGATTTTATTGGCCGACGGCTCGGGCAGACGCACAAGACTTGGTCCAGCGATTCGTTGGTTGTCAGCTCTTTGCTAATCAGAGCCATATGCCACCCACCGCCCTCAAAACCATACCCATTACCTGGCCGTTCGCGGTCTGGGGGCTTGACATGGTTGGACCCCTTAAAGGGGGAACCCACAAGAAAAAGTACCTATTGGTCATGGTGGATAAATTAACCAAATGGATAGAGGCCAAACCGGTCAAAACGGCAGAGTCCGGACCATTGATAGACTTTATATCAGAGGTGGTACACCGCTACGGAGTCCCCCACAGCATCATCACCGACAACGGCATGAATTTCACGGCCGACGAGGTTAAGTCATGGTGCAAAAATATGGGCATCAAGCTCGACTATGCTTCAGTCTATCACCCTCAAACCAACGGTCAAGTGGAAAGAGCAAATGGTCTAATAATGAGCGGCATTAAACCCAGACTAGTGAGGTCACTCACTAAATCCGACACCCAATGGGTCGAGGAGCTCGAATCCGTACTCTGGGGGCTGCGGACAACGCCTAACCGTACCACCGGATTCACACCATTCTTTATGGTATACGGCGCAGAGGCAGTCTTGCCCTGCGACATTATTCATGACTCACCTCGAGTGCGCATGTATGAGGAAAGAGAAGCCGAGCTGGATCGGCAGGACAGCTTGGACACATTGGAGGAAGAACGTGACGTCGCGAAGGCTCGTTCCGCATTCTATCAGCAGCAGGCCCGAAGATATCAAAGCAGAGAAGTACGGGCCAGGACTTACAACGTTGGCGAACTAGTTCTACGCCTGCCGGACAAGAAAAAGGACAAGCTCAAGCCCAGATGGGAAGGCCCCTTCATTATTGATCAAGTATTGACCGGCGGAGCATACCGTCTACGAAATGCGTCGGACAACCGACTCGAGCCGAACCCATGGAACGCAGCCCGACTACGACGATTCTATGCCTAGCGCCGGACCAAGAGTTCGTCCCCTTCCCCCGTCCAACCTTGTATACTTCGGCTGTCTATTGTTTCTCTTTTTATCTTTTTAACTAAAACGCCCTTCGGGGCCCATTTTCGCGTTCTTTGAATACGCATGATGTGCCATCCGCACTCATTATTCCTGGGGGCTTCTTTTACAGAAGCTCAATTATACGGGCTTCATACCCAACACATGTGTCAAGCTTCCACATGTACCTTTTACTCGCCATTATATGCATCGATATGACTTAAGTTTTGGCCAAGCTGGGTTGCCTGGCTCCTATGCTTACCCCTACGTTCCGATTGTTCGACTAGGAGGTAAAGGGAGCACCTCTGCGATTGTTACTGCCGGGTCAGCCGGATGTGTACCTCAGACTGGGTGAAGCCGAAAGCTAGCGTTCGTAAGGGAATGTTCGGTCGGTGATTTAAAAGATGACTTTTTACCTATTTTTTCCATCTGCCCCCAGATGTTTTACTGCTTTCTTTGCAGTCCGGCAATGCACTTTAGGGCATGCCTCCCCAGCGAAAGGAACCCTTAACGGAACTATTCTCCCTGGAAGATGTTTCTTACTAACCATGTAATATAACATAACTAGTTGGGCACTTGTCTGATAAAGCACTAATGACCCCTACGCCTGGTCTCCACGCATACCACGGTTGTTTCTTAACCAAAAAGGTATTCGGACACACTCCGGACTCTAGGGTCCCGAGGTCGAAGCGAAAAGGTCGGCAAAGACAAACAATCTACAATCCGGCTAGAAGACATTTCACATGTCATTTTAAAGGATAACATACATTGTCAAATTTATTGATTGTATTCCTCCTCAATCCCGTCTAACAGGCTGTCTAGTTTACAGTCCCGTTGGGAAAACTTAGCAGCCAACTCTACTTGGCTGTACACTAAACTCACAGGGATCTCCTTCCCATCGGGCCCCACCGGTCCAACTTCGGCCAGGTGGTTGGGGTCCGCCTTCTTGTACCGCGTCTTCACCATGGCCCAAGCCTCCCTGGCACCTTGACGGCAAGCTGATATCTTCCACAACCGGAAGCGCTGCCGCACTCCCTGCAGCTTCTCCGCAAGCTCCCCGAGAACCTCGAGCAGGGTGAGGGCTGGCCATAAAGCATGAACGACGCCGCCCATTGCCTGCCGAACTCGTTCGAGTAGCTGCAACAGTTCGGGTAGCTGATCACCCATTGATATGGGCATCTCCTCTGCAGGGCGACCTGTGAGTATACCTACAAGACATATCATGTCAGATTACTTCCTCGCCGATCTCTTCTTTTCAAAAGAGTTCGCTCGAGCACTTACTATATATGCCGCGACGAAGTCGTTGATTCTCCTTGACGGAGCCGGACAGCTCGGCCTGTGCGCCTTTCAGCTCTTCCCCGAGCTTGGCGTTGGCATCTTGGAGCTTGTTCCTTTCCTGCTGAACCCTATTTAGCACACCCTCGCCAGCCTTTAGCTGGCGCAGCAATGTTTGCCTGTCTGGATCTTGTCCGGCGGTACCTGCAACATTCTTATCAGACTCACGCGCACGCCGCACAACGCTTATATTAATTTATACAAATGTGTTACCAGGAGGGGTCTTTTCGTCTCCTCCTGCGGCAGCAAGTGCGGCCTCCAGTTGAGCCTTGCAATCTTGCAGCTCCCGAGACAGCCGGGCATTCTTCTCGTTGAGTGCCTGAAATTTCAAATGATCCTTAAATCAGTTAGCATAACTAATTTAAGTCTCGGGGGCTACTGGTATATACAACCATTAAAATTCCCTTACCCGTATATCTTTCACATACTGCTCCGTGGCTCTGGTAAAACCATTTTGAGCAGCACGGAGATGCGCGTCCCCTGCGTTAAAGGCATCCAATGCCTCAGGGGAAAAGCACGCTTCTTGAAATACTGTCCGGCGGTGCCTATGATTCATAGCGCTTTCCACCTCAGACTTGGTGGCGGACAGTCTGTCGGTATCCTCCATTGGAGCAGGATCCGGTTCGCGTCTTGCGCTTGCCTCCCCCTCTAGTCAGGGCGCTGGAGCCTGACTGGTGTTGGTTGGATCGGCAATTCCTGCGCTCGCAGTCCGGCGAGCGCTCTTTCTCCTACAAAGATCATGAGCACTTAGACGTTTCCTCATAACGTTGCTCTAAAAAGTTCAAACACGAGCTATACCTCCGTGGCG
The DNA here is from genome assembly GCA_963921465.1 of Triticum timopheevii. Lineage (NCBI taxonomy): Eukaryota > Viridiplantae > Streptophyta > Magnoliopsida > Poales > Poaceae > Triticum > Triticum timopheevii. The sequence goes on along the minus strand of OY997272.1, from coordinate 1,087,491 downwards.
ACGTTTCTGTCCGCATGGCGCTCCTTTTTCTCCTGCTAGTTCAGACTAACCTCTGTAGGTCGGCCGCTGCAGGCTCGGCTTCCCGCCGTAATGGCGCTTCCTGCAAAATACCATCGTTCGCGAAGGTTAGGAATATGCAAGGATAAGACGATGGTGTCCGGACTTCGGTTGTGGTCACCTGGGAAGCCGAACTTAGCCCGGGGTAGTCCGCCGTAATGGCGACCAAAGCATTGTCTATGCTGAGCTGGTGGTACACCCCGTCGATCAGCTCCACCTCGACGTCCGGATCCTCTTCGGAGGCCGGACCCAAGGATCCTTCTGGATCCTCGGGTTGTGGAGCTGGACTCACCATGTCCTCCACAGTCCGGCGTAGACCCTGCGCCGAAGACATAATGTAAGAAGCTTAAACTTCGAAAGCACGGGTGGAACCCTTCGAGGTGTTCGCTTACCCATCCTCTAGGGTTGATCATGGAAAACCCATCTAAAGGGTTCGGGCGAAGGAAGTCCTCCTTCTCCCCCTTGTACAGGCCGGACAGGATCTTCACCAGATCCTCGGTCGAACCCGGCCCTTTGCGGCCGTGCCGGGTAGCGTCGTCTTCCCCGTTGAAATCCCACATGGGGTGGCCTCTGTATTGCAGCGGCTGCACCCCCCGCTTGATGCACGTCGCCATGACTCCGATCATGGTCAGGCCGGAATGAGCCATCAATCTTATCCGGCCCATCAGGTAATGGACGCTCTTGTCTTCCTCCAAACGGGGGCTCCGCAGGCGCCAGCTGAGGCGTTTCTTCAAGGGAGCAGCATCAAACTCCGGGAGGCCGATCCGGACTGGGTCGGGCAACGGAGCGTCTACTATATAAAACCACTCCGAGGGCCAGTCTTCGGACGCCTTCTTGGGAGTGCCGGATAGGTATCCGGTCCCGGCGATGCGCCATATTTCGGCGCCGCCCACTTGATATATGGACCCCTGGTGAGAACGGGGTACGAGGCAAAACAGCCTCTTCCACAATGCGAAATGGGGCTCGATGCCCAGGAATAGCTCGCAGAGAGCTACGTACCCCGCGATATGCAGCAAAGAGGCGGGCGTGAGGTGGTGGAGCTGGAGTCCGTAGAACTTCAGGAGCCCGCGGAGGAACAGATGTATTGGAAATCCGAGCCCCCTTATCAGATAGGGGATGAAGCACACTCGCTCCCCCTTGTTAGGGCTTGGAATGTCCTCCGCCTGCCTCCCACCTCGATAAGTAGCCAGTCCGGCTCGGACTGGGACCATGAAGGCCGGAGGAAGAAACCCCTCCGTTTGGAGCTTCACTAGCTCATTGTGCGAAATAGAGCACCTCCTCCAATTCCCGGGTGATGGGCTGGGAGCGCGTGAGGAAGAGCCGCGTTGACGATCCATGGTGGAATGGATTTCTAGGTCAGAGGCGCTTCGATGGAGTATACGCGGGAGGAAGGCGGTGCGGTTTGGATCTGGATCCTTGCCTCTTTTATAGGCGGATGACTCGCACAATTAGGGGGTAAAATGTAAAGGACACCCTGGCTTTCCGCATTCGTGCGACGCGTGGAAGAGGGCCATAATTTGGCGTAGAAGCCGAGGAACACAGTATTCAAGATGAAGCCGAGCACTATTCAGATGGTACATGGAATTTGAAGGGAGAACCCGCCTTGCAACGCCGAAGACTATAAACGCGCTGGACTTGTCGTCATTGAAGCCTGGTTCGGGGGCTACTGAGGGAATCCTGGACTAGGGGGTGTCCGGACAGCCGGACTATCATTATCCGCCGGACTCCCAGACTACGAAGATAGAAGATTGAAGACTCCGGCTCGTGTCCGGAAGGTACTTTCCTTGGCGTGGAAGGCAAGCTTGGCGATACGGATATGAAGATCTCCTACCATTGTAACCAACTCTGTGTAACCCTAGCCTCTCCGGTGTCTATATAAACCGGAGGGCCTTAGTCCGTAGGACGAACATACATCTCAACAATCATACCATAGGCTAGCTTCTAGGGTTTAGCCTCCTTGATCTCGTGGTAGATCTACTCTTGTACTACCCATATCATCAATATTATTCAAGCAGGACGTAGGGTTTTACCTCCATCGAGAGGGCCTGAACCTGGGTAAAAAAATTGTGTCCCTCGTCTCTTGTTACCATCCGCCTAGACGCACAGTTCGGGACCCCCTACCCGAGATCCGCCGGTTTTGACATCGACAGGGAGTAAATCTTTACATTTATTGCTTGGGAACCGCCACTAATGTGTTTAGCATGAAAGATACCGATAACTGACGGTCGCGAAGTAAACCGGAAGGGTGCATTTCTTAAAATTTCAATTACTTCTGTTTTTAAAAATCTGAGCGATGGCATCGCTGCAAATCACTGCTCCCCCTGCGAAGGGACTATCTATTTAATTTTTTTGGGTCATCACCTTCTCAAATAAGCGCCAGACCTGACAGCACTATTGTCATCCTCATGCATTGTGTGTAGGTAATGTTGGGTGCATCATGACTGGATCTTTTCTACTATGAATTGCAATGTTTAGTTGCTGCTTGAACTTTGGAGCTCTGCATTTATGTTTCGCAGTCTCATAAAGGGCTAGCGAGATACCACTATTGTCATGCCATATTATGGTTGTTTTGACAAAGTGTTGTTGTTTGAGATATCTTATTACTTGCTCGCTAGTTGCTTACGCCGTTGATATGAGTTAATATAATTTTTAAGAGTTATTGTTGACATGGTTAGTTATAACCTTGGCCAAAAACTTGGGTTCTACTTAAGCTTATTTGTGTAAACAAGAACAAAAGAGTTCGAAAAGTTTTCTTTTTCACTATCTGTTTATCAACTGAATTGCTTGAGGACAAGCAAAGGTTTAAGCTTGGGCGAGTCGATACGTCTCCGTCGTATATACTTTTCCTAACGCTTTTCCTTTTGTTTTTGACTCTAATTTGCATGATGTTAATAAAACTAACCCAGACTGACACTGTTTTTGGCACAACTACCATGGTGTTGTTTTTGTGAAGAAATAAAAGTTCTCGGACTGGAACGAAACTTTGCGAGGATTTTTTATACAATAAAAGAGAACTACTAGAGCCAAGAACCACCAGAGGGGCGCCGAGGTTGGTTGTCCCCACCTGCTGGCCCCGCAGACCCCGATTCCAACGCTATAAATTCACATTGTCGGAAAAAAATCAAAGAGAAAGAATTAACGTGTTGCACAAGACGAGGCCGCCACCACCTCCTGTTCTTCGTCGAGAGGCCAGATCTGGAGTCTGTTTGAGGCTTGGAGAGGGGGATCTTCGATCTTCGTCATCACCAACCCTTCTCCATCGTCAATTCCATGAAGCTCCCCATAGGGAGTGAGTAATTCCTTCGTCGACTCGCTGGTCGGTGAGGGAGTTGGATGAGATTCATCATCTAATCGTGTTAGTTTTGTTAGGGCTTGATCCCTAGTATCCATTAGGTTCTGAGATTGATATTGCTATGACTTTGCTATGCTTAATGCTTGTCACTTTGGACCCGGGTGCCATGATTCTAGAGCTAAACTGTATATGTTATCACTACTAGATCCATGTTCTAGATATGATCTTGCAGGTTATAGTCACCTACTACGTGTTATGATCCGGCAACCCCGGGGTGACAGTAGCCAGGACACTTCCCAGTGATGACTGTAGTTTGAGGAGTTCATGTATTCTCTATGTGTTAATGCTTTGTTCCAGTTCTTTATTAAAAGGAGGCCTTAATATCCCTTAGTTTCCAATTGGACCCCACTGCCACGGGAGGATAGGACAAAAGATATCATGCAAGTTCTTTCCATAAGCACATATGTCTATTTATGAAATACATGCTTACATTATATTTATTTACCAGAGCTAGTGTCGTTATATGATGAATATCATCCAACAAAGTCACTGATCCAATGCCTACGAGTTTTTTCACATTGTTCTTTTTAAGTTACTATTGACATTGCTATTGTTACACTTACTATAGAATCATTGCTATCACTGTTACCGTTACTACTTTCAAAACTATCATACTACTGTGCTACTGACCATATTGTTGCAGGTAATTAATCTCTAGGTGTGGTTGAATTGACAACTCAACTGCTAATACTTGCAAATATTCTTTGGCTCTCCCCATGTCGAATCTATAAATTTGGGTTGAATACTTTATCCTCAAAAACTGTTGCGATCCCCTATACTTGTGGGTTATCACCCCGAAGCACTCGGGCCAGACCAAACGCTCAACTCACTCATTGTGCGAAACCTCAGCCGATTCGGGGGCTAATGACGGTGTCACCTACCACTTGTAGGGTCAAGGACCTAACATCCAAGGCTCACCTAGGGTCCCACATCATCATTGGAAGGTCCTTGGACCGTAGGTGCATTCGGATGCGCACAACATGAAATCCACTCGGATACCTTGAAGCACTCGGACATCTTCCCTCTAGTTGGGCCAACCATCATCACTCGGAATGAGAAGGCATAGTGGTGATGTGGGAGCAGCAATGTCAAGTAGCTTTGATGTCAGACTTCAAGTGTGGTTATGACTTCCGTTACCTATAACTGTCGTACTCATGGCTGTCTTAACCTGTAACTATCATAGATGTAATCCTTTAATCCCCTTGTAACGTGGCAGTTATGAGGCCGAGGCGCATTCTATATAAGCCTCCCTCTAGCTCCATGACAAGGGTTCAGCACTCCCTGAAGTCATACATCCGAAGAGAAAACAAGCCACAGGGCACGAGACGTAGAGCTGTTACCAACTTGTAAAAACCGAGTGATACACTTGCGCCGTAGGTAGGCTCGGCCCCTCATTTGTACCCCTAGTATTCATTGTCAGGTTAGTAACCACGACATGGGGCCCGGCCCTCGCTGAGGGAGTCCTGGACTAGGGGGTGTCCGGACAGCGGGACTATCATCGTCCGCCGGACTCCAAGACTACGAAGATACAAGATTGAAGACTCCGTCCCGTGTCCGGATGGGACTTTCCTTGGCGTGGAAGGCAAGCTTGGCGATACGGATATGTAGATCTCCTACCATTGTAACCGACTCTGTGTAACACTAGCCTCCTCCGGTGTCTATATAAACTGGAGGGCTTTAGTCCGTAGGACACAACATACATTACAACAATCATACCATAGGCTAGCTTTAGGGTTTAGCCTCCTTGATCTCGTGGTAGATCCACTCTTGTACTACCCATATCATAAATATTAATCAAGCAGGACGTAGGGTTTTACCTCCATCAAGAGGGCCCGAACCTGGGTAAAAACATCGTGTCCCTCGTCTCCTGTTACCATCCGCCTAGACGCACAGTTCGGGACCCACTACCCGAGATCCGCCAGTTTTGACACCGACATTGATGCTTTCATTGAGAGTTCCTCTGTGTCGTCACCGATAGGCTCGATGGCACCTTCAACCAACAACGCTGCCCAGGGTGAGACTTTTCTCCCCGGACAGATCTTCATATTTGGCGGCTTCACTCTGCGGGCTAATTCGCTTGGCCATCTGGAGCAGATCAAAAGCTACGCCCCTGGCCGTCAGGTCAGATTCGGAAGTATAAACTTCACGGCCGACGTCCGCGGAGACTTGATCTTCAACGGGCTCGAGCCACAGCCAAGCGAGCTGCGCTGTAACGATGGGCATGATCTAGCTCTGCCGCCGAACAGTGCCTTGGTAGCCGCACATGAATCTTCTTCGGCCATTAGTCCGGAGCCGATCGCCTAGACCGAGGATCGGTGGATGGACACCGCCTTGGGGGCTTCAACTTCCACGGCGATGGAGCCGAACACTAATCTTGTCCCTCGCGAAACTCGTGATTCCGAGGTGCCGGACTCTTCGCCGGACTCCAGCCCTCCCACGCCCCCACCAATCAAGTCGGATTGGGCGCCGGTTATGGAATTCACCGCCACGGACATCTTCCAATACTCGCCTTTTGGCGACATCCTGAATTCGCTAAAGCATCTCTCGTTATCGGGAGAGTCCTGGCCGGACTATGGCCAGGATGGTTGGGATACGGACAGCGAAGAAATTCAGAGCCCACCCACCACCCACTTTGTAGCCACTGTCGACGATCTAACCGACAAACTAGACTACGACTCCGAAGACATCGACGCTATGGACGACGATGCCGGAGACAAACAGGAACCAGCGCCTACAGGGCACTGGAAGACCACCTCGTCATACGACATATATATGGTGGACACCCCAAAAGACGGGGACGGCAAAGAAATAGCGGAGGGAGATTCTTTAAAGAAACAGCCCAAGCGCCGGCGTCAGCGGTGCCGCTCTAAATCCCGGCACAGTAAGAATGGAGATTCCGGCACAGGAGATAATAATACCCCAGAAAGTGCCGGAGACAACCCCCTGCAGCAGGACTCAGCGCAGGAGGATGCAGAAGCAAGCCCTCACGAGAGGGCGGTAGACGAGAAGGTTGAGGATTATAACTATATGCCTCCCTCCGAAGACGAGGCAAGCCTCAACGACGATGAATTCGTCGTGCCAGAGGATCCCGTCGAACAAGAGCGTTTTAAACGCAGGCTTATCGCCACGGCAAACAGCCTAAAGAAAAAGCAGCAGCAGCTTCAAGCTGACCAGGACCTGCTGGCCGATCGATGGACCGAGGTCCTCGCGGCCGAAGAGTATAAACTCGAACGCCCCTCCAAAAGCTATCCAAGACGCAAGCTGCTCCCCCGATTAGAGGAGGAACCATACATACCTCCATCACCAGCGCACGATACGGCTGACCGACCACCCCGTGGTCGTGACAGAGAGGCATCCAGGCCCCCAACCAAGACCGTACCCCGGCATCGCTCCAAAAGTACGAAGCCAAGAGGGAACGCGCCAGACTTGCGAGATATATTGGAGGACAAAGCAAGGCAATCCAGATCCATCTACGGATCACGTGGGCACCCCACGACCCATGACGAATACCGTCGCGCCGGATACAATAACCCCGGCCGGGCCGAACACAGCAGGCAGCGCTCTCTCGAGCTGCGTCGTGATATTGCTCAATATAGAGGCGCCGCACACCCGCTGTGCTTCACTGACGAAGTAATGGATCACCAAATCCCTGAAGGGTTTAAAGCCGTAAACATCGAATCCTACGATGGCACAACAGACCCCGCGGTTTGGATTGAAGATTATCTTCTCCACATCCATATGGCCCGCGGTGACGATCTCCATGCCATCAAGTATCTCCCACTCAAGCTTAAAGGACCAGCTCGGCATTGGCTAAACAGCTTGCCCGCAGAATCAATTGGGTGCTGGGAAGACCTGGAAGCCGTATTCCTCGACAACTTCCAGGGCACGTGTGTGCGACCACCAGACGCCGATGACCTAAGCCACATCATTCAACAGCCAGACGAATCGGCCAGACAATTCTGGACACGGTTCTTGACAAAGAAAAACCAAATCGTCGACTGTCCGGATGCAGAGGCCCTTGCAGCCTTCAGGCATAACATCCACGACGAATAGCTAGCCCGGCACCTGGGACATGAAAAGCCGAAATCTATGGCAGCCCTCACATCATTAATGACCCGCTTCTGCGCGGGAGAGGATAGCTGGCTAGCTCGCAGAAACAATCTCCGTAAAATTCTGGCAGTCCGGATACTAAGGGCAATAACGGCAGGTCACGTCGAAACAAAAACAAACGCCGCATTAACGGCGACGATAAGCAGGATACGACAGTCAACGCCGGATTCCGAGGCTCTAAACCCGGTCAACGGAAGAAGCCATTCAAAAGAACCACTCCGGGTTCGTCCAATTTGGACCGAATACTCGACCGCTTATGCCAGATACATGGCACCCCTGAAAAGCCAGCAAATCACAATAATAGAGATTGCTGGGTGTTCAAGCAGGCAGGTAAGTTAATTGCCAAAAACAATGACAAGGGGCTAAACAGCGACGACGAGGAGGAGACCCGACCGCCGAACAATAGAGGACAGAAGGGTTTTCCCCCACAAGTGCGGACGGTGAACATGATTTACGCGACCCATATACCCAAGAGGGAGAGGAAGCGCGCACTAAGGGATGTCTATGCGATGGAGCCAGTCGCCCCGAAGTTCAATCCATGGTCCTCTTGTCCGATCACTTTCAATCGAAGAGACCATCTGACCAGCATACGCCATGGCGGATTCGCCACATTGGTTTTAGACCCAATCGTCGATGGGTTTCACCTCACGAGAGTCCTGATGGACGGCGGTAGTAGCCTGAACCTGCTTTATCAGGATACAATGCGCAAAATGGGCATAGACCCCTCAAGGATTAAACCTACAAAGACAACCTTTAAAGGTGTCATACCAGGTGTGGAAGCCAACTGTACAGGCTCAGTCACACTGGAAGTGGTCTTCGGATCCCTGGACAATTTCCGGAGCGAGGAGTTAATCTTCGACATAGTCCCGTTTCGCAGCGGCTATCACGCTCTGCTCGGACGAACCGCGTTTGCAAAATTCAACGCGGTGCCGCATTATGCATACCTCAAGCTCAAGATGCCAGGCCCTCGTGGAGTCATCACGGTCAACAGGAATACGGAACACTCCCTCCGAACGGAGGAACATACAGCTCTCGCGGCAGAAGTACAGAGCAGCCTCTTAAGGCAATTCTCGAGTCCGGCCGTTAAACGGCCGGATACAGCAAAACGCGCCCGAAGCAATACCAACCAAGACCACCTGGCGCGATCAGAGCACGCGTAGCAATGCGGCCCCAACCCCCGCCCGCGCGTGATTGCAAGAATAACCCTCAGCGTACATCACTACGCTTTGGAGATACCATGGGCACAGGGGAAGGGGCACGATCGCAATGGACCCAGAGTGCGGTTCGACCACACCAGGGGCTCGCAAGTGTGCCCCCCTTTTTTCTCTTTTATTATTATTTTCCTTCTTTGTGTACACAGGACTCCGTTAGCCAGAGGCCCTGTCCGGCGGTGAACCTGCCGAACTCATGATGCAACAACCAGGGAAGAAAGAAGGCTGCGACCAACACTCAGGTGGTCTCAATTACGAGCATTAAATTCGATTATATACACCAAAGTCCGCAGCTCACCCCTGGAGGGGGACGTGTCTAATTAGTCCAAATCCCTTGCTTACCGCACTATTTGTATCAGTCCGCACTCATAGCAGACTTTCTTTCATAAATAATGCAGCACCTTTTTGACTGCAATTACATTACCTTTTACATATATATGCTCATTACATGACATCTTGCACCCGTATATTTTGGTACGGCCTAATACACCAGGGGCTTATGTTCCCCACATTATGGTGTGATAAGTCCGAACACTTTCATAAGTGCGGCACCCCGAACTTATAGCATTATATGAATCGGCTCCGAATCATGTCTTGTGTCAATAGTTGGGTTTGCCCGGCTCCCAGGTTTTGGTGCCTTACGTTCCATTCTGTCGGCTAAGGTGGCACTGGGAGAACCACTGCGATTGCGCCCCAGTTGAGCCGGGCGAGCGCCTCAGTGGAGAAAGCTAAAACTGACCGGCATGATAAGGCGAGAGACTGGTCGCTGTTCGAGAGGTTTTTTCGGGTCCTTAAAGACTCACGCCGCTTCGAGCGAAGTTCCGGACAATGTCCAACGAAGGCGTGGATAGCGCCCCGGATTCGGCCTTCCGAGTACCAGGGGCTTCACCGAAATTTAAAATTATAGAATTCTATGGCTAAGTGAGAGTGTTCAAGCATTATAAGTCCGGTCGCCTTGTTCGTTGTGTTGAGCGCCTCCCTAGATGAACTTAAAAATGGGAACAAGAGTGCTCAAGTTTATCCCGAACACCCCAGCACTCGTGGCTCGGGGGCTGAAGCCAATGACTTGCCATCTCTCAGATTTTGTAAACGGCCGCACAGAAGGTAATATTTTAAATCAAAACAATCGTTGCTCATGGCGCATATGAACGAAGTTCTCAGCGCACAGGATAATACATACTGAGTTCACTCAAAGATTACATTTCTAGGGCACTCTTCCGCAATATCGCGTGCTCCCTTCAGGACAGTTTTATAATACATTTCAGGCGTGCGATACTCCTTGCCCGGCGGCGGTGGGTCCGTGAGAAGCTTCTCCGCATCCAACCTGCCCCAATGCACCTTTGTGCGGGAAAGGGCCCGACGAGCACCTTCAATACAGGCGGAGCGCTTGATGACCTCCACCCAGGGGCATGCATCCACCAGCCGCCGCACGAGGCCGAAGTAGCTACCAGGCATGACCTGTTCAGGCCACAACCGGATTATAAGGCCCTTCATGGCCTCTTCAGCTACCTTGTGGAGTTCGACCAGCTGCTTCAGCTGGTCGCTTGGAGGCACCGGATGGCCGGCCTCAGCGTACTGAGACCAGAAGACCTTCTCCGTCGAGCTCCCCTCCTCGCCACGATAGAATGCGGCGGCATCGGACGCACTACGCGGCAGATCTGCAAACACCCCTGGAGAGCTCCGAATGCGGGTAAGTGTCAGGTAGTTTACATTAACATGCTTGCTTTGCATGAAAAAATGCCTTACCCGCCGCTATCTTCTTTACATCTTCAACCTCCTGAAGGGCCTTACGGGCCTCGGCCTTGGCACTTTCGAGAGCCGAGGCAAGCTCGAACTCTCGAGTCTTGGAGTCACGCTCCAAACTCTCATGCTTCTCCATGAGAGCCTGGAGCTCTTGCCGCACTTCCGCCACCCGTGCCTCCTGCTTTTCTCGCTCCGCCTGTTCCGCGGCCGCACTATGTTCGGCCGCGGACACAGCCTCCTTCAGGGCTGCCACCTCGTTCGTGGCCCCTGCAATACCCATATTATCCTTGTTAATTTTATTGCAACCAAAATCATTTTCTGTAAGGTGACTATTCAAAGCGGTGTTACTCACCTTCTTTGTCCTCGAGCTGCTTCTTGGCATGGCCGAGCTCTTGCTCGGACCGCTCGAGATCCTGCTTCAACACATCGACCTCCGCCGTTAGTGCGGCAGAGGTCAGCAGCGCAGCCTGCAAACCCATATTGACATATTTTAAGCAACCCTGCGTATATCTTGTTAGATCCTCAGTCCGGATTTTCTTTCCGAACACCGAACTGAGCATCAGGGGCTACTGTCTATGCGGTATTACACTACATAATTTTAACTTCTTACCTCAAAGCCTGTTAGAAGGCTGCTGCAGGCTTCGGTCAGCCCGCTCTTGGCGAGCTGAACCTTTTGAATCACCGCACTCATGACAGTGCGATGTTCTTCCTTGATGGAAGCGCCTTTAAGCGCCTCCAACAAGTTATCCGGCGCCTCCGATTGGACGGAGGTCGCCGGTGTCACGGTCTTGCCCTTCTTTCGAAGGGGCCGCCCGCCGGACTCTGGAACCACTGCGGGTTCCGATGTAGAGTCCGGCACAAAGTCCGGGAGGCGGCCTGACGGCGCCTCCGGAGCCTCCTCCTGATGGGTCCCTCTCTGGGATCCCACCTCAGCGTCCTCGTCGGCGCGGGGGGTAGAGGCGGTCGGAAGTGAATCCACATCCGACGGGGCCAACGACCCGCTCGATGAAGCGGGGAGATCATCATCGGCCAGACTACGGACAGAACGCGGCATTAGAAGGACACTACGCGACACGAAAGAAATTGCATATCAAGGATCCAGATACTTACGATCTTGCCGGACGCCTGGCCCTTGGAGGCCATTCATCCTCGCCAACGGTGGTGTTGGCGAAACTGTCCGGGGGGATAGTCCTCCCCCTCTTGGACCCTTCGGCCTCCCCTATTGGGGAAGCCTTCCTCTTCTTCTCTCCCTCCTCCGGGAGAGAGTCCTCCTCCTCCTCGTCTTCGGGGGAGGAGTCCGCCTCGTCGTCGGACGCCTGATTGCGGGAACTCTTTCGAGTCCCCGCGGCCACCTTCTTGGCCTTCTTCTCCGGCACCACGTGCGGTGCCGGAACCAGCAGCCCTGCTAAACGGACGTTCTCTGGGTCTTCTGGCATGGGAGCCGGGCTGACGAGATGCTTGGCCTTCTCCATCCATTCATGTCAAAGGAAAAGAGAGATTGAAACCCTCTTAGAATCAGTTTAATTACCACAAGTGTCCCGTAACGGGGTTGAATCACTTACCTCGTCAGCCGGATGCTGCGAGCGAAATCCGCGATCTTCCGTCGCGGATGCGGGGGCTTCGGCGCCCTTAAACAGCACCCTCCAGGCGCCTTCGTATGTCGTATCGAAGAGCCCGCTCAGCGCCTTGTGCTGTTCCGGATTGAACTCCCACAGATTGAATGCCCGTTCTTGGCATGGGAGAATCCGGCGGATGAGCATGACTTGGACCACGTCGACGAGCCTGAGCTTATTGCTCACCAGCTTCTGGATGTAGGCTCGGAGTCCCGTCACCTCTTTCGGATTGCCCCACAACAAGCCCTTCTCTTTCCAAGAGGTGAGCTGCGTGGGGACGCCAGATCTAAACTCGGGGGCCGCCGCCCATGTGGGCTTGCGCGGCTCGGTGATGTAGAACCACCCCGATTTCCACCCCTTGACGGAGTCCATGAAGGCCCCTTCGAGCAAAAGGACGTTGGGCAACTTACCCAACATGGCGCCTCCGCATTCCGCTTGCGTGCCCTTCACAACCTTCGGCTTGACGTTGAAGGTCTTGAGCCACAGGCCGAAGTGGGGCCGGATGCAGAGGAAGGCCTCGCACACGACGATAAACGCTGAGATGTTGAGGATGAGGTTCGGCGCCAGATCGTGGAAATCCAGGCCGTAGTAAAACATGATCCCCCGGACGAATGGGTGGAGTAGAAAGCCCAGTCCGCGGAGGAAGTGGGGAAGGAAGACGACCCTCTCATGGGGCCTAGGGGTAGGGATGAGCTGCCCCTCGTCGGGCAGCCGATGCGCGATATCGCCGGAAAGGTATCCGGCGCTGTGCAGCTTGGCGATGTGCTCCTCCTTAACGGTGGAGGCCAACCATTTGCCTCCCGCTCCGGACATATTCGGAGAAGGTCGGGCGAGATGCGCGAGCTTGGGCGTTGGAGCTTGAGTGCGCGGAGATGGATAAGCAAAGGAGGAAGAAGGCGTGGGTGAGAAGGTAAATCCTTATCCCTTATATATAGGCGGACAAAAACTATGCGTCCCCACCGGCCTGATAAAACTCGCTTATCTCCCAAGCGCCACCATCAATGGCGCGGTTGGGTTACCCACGTCCGTATTGATGGGAATCCCGGAATAAGGGGAACACGATCTCTGCTTCGACAAGACGTGCCAAGGAAACCGCTTCGCTAAACGTGCTGAGGTGGTATAGTAAAAAACGATTCAAACAAAGGCTTGGTAGCGGTGTGATGTCACGCCGCATAATACGTCAGCAGATTGGACTGGTGTACATTTTATTCTCTCTACGGTGGAATGTGGAATTTATTTTGTAGAGTCGGACACTATCCTGGTGTTCACGATCTTCTCTGGATTATTCAAGGGAGGAACCCACCTTGCAATGCCGAACATTATGCGCGCCGGACTTATCGACATTGAAGCCTGGTTCAGGGGCTACTGAGGGAGTCCTGGACTAGGGGGTGTCCGGACAGCCGGACTATCATCGTCCGCCGGACTCCAAGACTACGAAGATACAAGATTGAAGACTCCGTCCCGTGTCCGGATGGGACTTTCCTTGGCGTGGAAGGCAAGCTTGGCGATACGGATATGTAGATCTCCCACCATTGTAACCGACTCTGTGTAACCCTAGCCTCCTCCGGTGTCTATATAAACCTGAGGGCTTTAGTCCGTAGGACACAACATACATTACAACAATCATACCATAGGCTAGCTTTAGGGTTTAGCCTCCTTGATCTCGTGGTAGATCCACTCTTGTACTACCCATATCATCAATATTAATCAAGCAGGACGTAGGGTTTTACCTCCATCAAGAGGGCCCAAACCTGGGTAAAAACATCGTGTCCCTCGTCTCCTGTTACCATCCGCCTAGACGCACAGTTCGGGACCCCCTACCCGAGATCTGCCGGTTTTGACACCGACACTCGCCCTTAGTCTTCATCTTTATACTATTTAAAAAGAACGTAAGGTTCTCATTTCAAGTTTCTTTCCATCACCCCTTCGTCTAACCTTCCTTGCGGATAAATCAACTTAATTTACTTACCTTCTGAACCAGTTTCACTTTAGTTTACTCACCAATGTTCGATCAAAATATAAGGTAATTCATGGGAAAAAAATGATGATCATTTATTTATAGAATCGCATTATTATAGACGGATAAATCATAAGCCGACGTACTAGAAGATTTATATCCCATTGCATCGCATTGTGCGCCCGACGGCGTAAGGTTCTCATTCCACCTTTCTTCCCACAACCCCTTTGTCCAGCCTTCTTTGTATCATAATAGATCAATTTAATTTACTTAATTACCTTCTAAAACAGTTCCACTTTAATTTAAATGCCATACTTTGGATCAAAATATAAGGTAATTCATTGGCTGTAATTGACGATCTTTTATTTACAGAACCGCATTATTATAGACAAATAAATCACAAGCCAACGTACTAGAAGATTTATATCCCATTGCAATGCAATGTGCGCCGGACGGCGTAAGGTTCTCATTTCAACTTCCTTCCCACCACACCTTCATCTAACCTTCCTTGTATGATAATAAATCAACTTAATTTACTAACCTTCTGAACTAGTTTCACTTTAGTTTACATGCAAAACTTCATATAGATAATTCATTGGCTGAAATTGACGATCTTTTATTTACAAAACCGCATTATTATAGACAAATAAATCACAAGCCGACGTACTAGAAAATTTATATCCCATTGCAATGCAATGTGCGCCCGACGGCGTAAGGTTCTCATTTCAACTTTCTTCCCACCACACCTTCATCTAACCTTCCTTGTATGATAATAAATCAACTTAATTTACTAACTTTCTGAACCAGTTTCACTTTAGTTTACATGCAAACTTTATATAAAAAAAGGTAATTCATTGGCTGAAATTGACGATCTTTTATTTACAGAACCGCATTATTGTAGACAAATAAATCACAAGCCGACGTACTAGAAGATTTTTATCCCATTACAATGCAATGTGCGCCCGACGGTGTAAGGTTCTCATTTCAACTTTCTTCCCACCACACCTTCATCTAACCTTCCTTGTATGATAATAAATCAACTTAATTTACTAACCTTCTGAACCAGTTTCACTTTAGTTTACATGCCAAACTTCGGATAAAAAAAAGGTAATTCATTGGCTGAAATTGACGATCTTTTATTTACAGAAGCGCATTATTATAGACAAATAAATCACAAGCCGACGTACTAGAAGATTTATATACCATTGCAATGCAATGTGCGCCCGACGGCGTAAGGTTCTCATTTCAACTTTCTTCCCACCACACCTTCATCTAACCTTCCTTGTATGTTAATAAATCAACTTAATTTACTAACCTTCTGAACCAGTTTCACTTTAGTTTACATGCCAACCTTTATATAAAAAAGGTAATTCATTGGCTGAAATTGACGATCTTTTATTTACAGAACCGCATTATTATAGACAAATAAATCACAAGCCGACGTACTAGAAGATTTATATCCCATTGCAATGCAATGTGCGCCCGACGGCGTAAGGTTCTCATTTCGCCTTTCTTCCCACCACACCTTCATCTAACCTTCCTTGTATGATAATAAATCAACTTAATTTACTATCCTTCTGAACCAGTTTCACTTTAGTTTACATGCAAACTTTATATAAAAAAGGTAATTCATTGGCTGAAATTGATGATCTTTCATTTACAGAACCAAATTATTATAGACAAATAAATCACAAGCCGACGTACTAGAAGATTTTTATCCCATTGCAATGCAATGTGCGCCCGACGGCGTAAGGTTCTCATTTCAACTTTCTTCCCACCACACCTTCATCTAACCTTCCTTGTATGATAATAAATCAACTTAATTTACTAACCTTCTGAACCAGTTTCACTTTAGTTTACATGCCAAACTTCGGATAAAAAAAAGGTAATTCGTTGGCTGAAATTGACGATCTTTTATTTACAGAAGCGCATTATTATAGACAAATAAAATCACAAGCCAACGTACTAGAAGATTTATATCCCATTGCAATGCAATGTGCGCCCGATGGCGTAAGGTTCTCATTTCGCCTTTCTTCCCACCACACCTTCATCTAACCTTCATTGTATGATAATAAATCAACTTAATTTACATGCCAAACTTCGGATAAAAAACAGGTAGTTCATGGGAAAAAATTGATGATTATTTATTTACAGAATTGCATTATTGTAGACGGATAAATCACAGGCCGACGTACTAGAAAATTTATATCCCATTGCATCGCACTGTGTGCCCGACGGCGTAAGGTTCTCATTTCGCCTTTCTTCCCGGAATCCCTTTGTCCAACCTTCTTTGTATGATAATAAATCAACTTAATTTACTTACCTTCTGAAACAGTTCCACTTTAATTTACTTACATGGCAAACTCATCTTCGTAAAATCTCAAGACGATATGCCGGCTCCGTCTCTCGAAGGTGCTTATAGAGGCAGGATGTGTGTATGCATTCATAGGGATGAGTGTATGTCCGTATGTATGAGCGCTTGTGTCTGTACTATGTTATAAAACAGATACCTGCACGTTGTAACGCCATATAGATGAAAGTAATAAAATTACGAAGGCTCGGCACGAGCCGTTTGACATTTTGGCGTATTGTCTCGCAAACAACGGAGTTGATCGATCGGCAGGCGGTGTAGCGCTGACTAGTAAGTACAAAGCTAGTTACGTGAGTTCTTCAGAAAGCATATACTAGGCTGTCTGCTTGCTAGCTTGTCAATTTTTTGAATGATCCCGACCCATCCCTGCCCACCCTTGCAACCAACGAAGCGGTAATCGGACAGGTCTTACACGCGTATAGTGGGAAGGTGCTCGGCAGCGTCGTGGTCTGGGACAACATTGCGAGCGGGGGTGCGCGTCTTCCTCCTCGTTTCGTTTCTTTGGCCGGTAGTCGCTGGTCACATGCAGCAGTCCATCCAAGGAGCGTCAAGTGGGCTGGCATGTTGATTCCTTTGGCGTCCAATCATTCCTCCATCGCTAGCTTGCTCCATATTAAGTAGCCCATCGAGGTAGTAAGTAGAGAGCACCATGGCGACCAAGCCCAGCTACCAGGCACGGCCGTTGCTGCTGCCAGCAACCCTATTAGTCATCCTTGCCGCCGCGGCTGAAGCGCAAGCGGGTTGCCGCCACAAGTGCGGCCACATCGACATCCCTTTCCCGTTCGGCATCGGCGTCAGCCCCGGCTGCTTCCGCGATGGATTCGAGGTATTGTGCGACGACGCCTACAATCCCCCTCGCGCCTTCCTTCCTGGCGAAAGAATCAAACGCGTGGCCAACTACTCCACGGTTCTGGACATGTATCAGAATTCGTGGTCGCTGGTCGAGCTCAAGAGCATATCAGTCGCCACGGGCGAGGTGCAAGCATACGTCCCCGTCTCGTTCCGGTGCAGCACAGATTCCAACGGGAGCTACTTCTCGGAGCAGCAGACGATGGATTTCTCCTACTCGGTGTTCGCCGTGTCTGCGACGCGTAACATCCTCATCGGTGTGGGCGTCAACGTCGAGACTGTACTGTCTCGCGAGCCACGGGGCGGCTCAACCTTTACTGAATTGTCTTGCAGTGCAAGAGTCCTTCTCCAAAGCCCGACCGCGAGGAATGGGTCGTGCAGGGGCCGGGGCTGCTGCGAGGAGCCACTCCCGCCTGACGACTTCCTCGGCAGGCAGTACAGCTTGGACGTCCGGGGCAAGCGCTACAAAACCGAGTTGCAAGCCTACCCATGCTCTTATGGCATGCTTGTGGAGAAGTCATGGTACAACTTCTCTACGCTGGACATGCGCGGCGACAGGGAGCTGCTAAAAATGAACCCTCGGGGCGTCCCCCTTGTGCTTGATTTCACCGTCGGGAGCACTTTGTGTTCGGCGGCAGGACAAGTCCTTCAGCCGACGCGGGACTATGCCTGTGTTAGCGACAACAGCTCTTGTGCCAACACATCATTTTCTGGTACCAACTACATCTGCAAGTGCTCCGAGCATTACACTGGCAACCCTTACATCCCTGACGGATGCCAAGGTACATACTCCCACAGACAATAATTTTCATCATACATTCTCCTACATACATACGCAAGAAATTGGCATTAATTGCCAATTCGTTAAGCCCCCAAGTGTTTATTCTTCAGACATTGATGAGTGCAAACTCCCCGAACTCTACAACTGCACAAGTGGCGGGGTCTGCAAAAACAGGCTGGGAGGCTATGACTGTCCATGTGCATTCGGAATGAAAGGAGACGGCAAACTGGGAACCTGCACAGATATATTCCCCCTACAAGCAAAGGCGGTTGTGGGTAAGTGCTACTCTTGATGTATCCTCCACTTACATAGATTATAATCTATGATTGCTACATAGGCCAAAATAAAGTTGACCCTCGACAACACAAGTCATACAACTACGCACGCATAGAACAAAAATTCGTCGTATTGTCGGTGAAATATAATTATCCAAATTAGCATCCAAATGTCCTACAAGCACTACTGGAATTTCCCTCTTTGTCGAGTGCATTATGACAGACACTCGGCAATAGTATCTTTGTTGAGTGCTACACTCGGCAAAAAAGTGAAATTCGGCAAACAGATACTTTGCCGAGTGTCCTGGACAAAACGTTCGGTAAACAATAAAACTCCGCAAACAGGTCTTTACCGAGTGACACACTCGGCAAAAGGGGGTCTTCGCTGTGCTGCATGGTCATTGCTGTGGAAGTTGCATACGACCTCGTATGATGATGGTCCAAAAATAAAAGTTTTTTATTTTGATGAGACGGATAATTTTCATGTTGACAACTTTTTCATTTGAGGCCATATTAATTACATTTTTGCCATGTAAAAAATTTGACCTCAAATGACTAAGGTGAGTATCATATTCGTTGCACAGATTATAGTGTGCCCCAATTAGACACATGCGTGCATCTTGCCATTAAAACAATGTTACCAAATAGAGTTTCCAACTTTTTTGTACAAAAAAATCATATTTCATTTTCTAAGTGTAAAAAATGGGTATTTTTGTGAAGCAAGTAAAATAAATAGGCTGCAAAATGGCGCCACTTCAATTTTCACAGTAAGTATACCATATTTAATGTACAATGCCCAAGTATCAAGGATTTCCTAGATTTCTAGCTACTTTCACATATTTAAATGACTTTATGTCGATTTCCTGAAAGTAATTCAAATTTGAACTCAAAGTGTATGATACAAATTTAATATACTTTCGCATGTTAAATTACTTTATGCAATCCTTTTGCATGGAGTCCTTCTATGTCTACTAGTTGCAAGAAAAAATAAAAAACTTTCAATATGACAAGTGAGAAAAAAAATTCCTTCACAAAACGGGCTATCGTGTATGAACATTCTTGGCTTTCATGTCAAACGAGCAAGTTGATGGTCATATTCATTACATACTTTATTATAATGTTCCAAAATGAGACACATGGTTGCAGCTTAACATTACAAACAATGTTGCCAAATAAAGTTTTCAAGTTTGTTGTACAAAAAAAATATTTTTCATTTTCTAAGTGTAGAAAATCGGTATTTTTTTTGTTAAGCAAGTCAATAAAATAGGGTGCAAAATCCACCACTTCAATTTTCACAATAATTAGACCTTATTTTGTGCACAATGCCCAAGTTTCAAGGATTTATCGATTTCTAGCTACTTTCGCACATTTAAATGACTTTTTATGTTGATTTCTAGAAAGTAATTCAAATTTGTACCGCAAGTGTGTCATAGCTCTGTCCTAAAATTTAGCAAAAAAAAATTAGGTACACATGTAGTCATTATATGGGAGAACCACTTAGAGTTTTGAGAAATTCAAGAATAATCATGTCGATCATTTTGACATTGTTTTGGAAAAATGAAAGAAAATGAATACAAGTTCAAAAAATGCATTTCTTTTGCATGGAGTTCTTTAATGTGTACTATATTTTAGGGAAAATACCAAACTTGAACTTTAGGGACAAATTAATTTATAAAATATCTAAGAAGGATGAAGAAGAAAGCACACAAAGAAGCACACATGCATTGCTTCCTTCCTATTGGCTGAACACCCAAGCACATGCATTGCTTCATTCCTATTGGCTGGTCTCCACTTATGTCTCTCTCTCGTTTCTCTCTCTCTTATCTCTCGTTCCTTTCTCTCTTCTGTTGGTTGGGAAGGACTGAAGGAGCCGGCGTGGTCGAGATCTCTCGTTCCCAGGCTAGCTCATATTGTACTCCCTCCGTCCCACAATATAAGAACATTTTTTATACTAGTGTAGTGCCAAAAACGTTCTTATATTATGGGACAAAGGAAGTACTACAACTCTTGATGGATACAAACTGCATCTCTAATTGTCTTAAAGGGCTTAATTTTTATGAATGACTTGAATTAATGTAAAATACCGCATATTCCTTTCGTTTCCAGATATAAGCCTTTTTAGAGATATTAATACAAACTACATACGGATATACATAGACAATTTAGAGTGTGGATTCACTCGTTTTGCTCCGTATGTAGTCTGTATTGGAATATAAAAAAAGCATTATATTTTGGAACGGGGAGAGTACATGATTTCCATGTCTTTTTTTGTCTACTAATTTACCTGTTTTGTGCGCATTTAATTTCAATGGAGTATCAACGTGTTGAACGCCCTGATTTGTATACTTTTCCTTCTCATGAAGATCTAGTGGTAGTTTATTTTAGATTCCGTTTTCAAGGACAAACGATTTTTCTTACATCTTATACTAACCATTACTACTATATCTGCAATTATGAATCTAGTGACACAGACTAAGTTTGATTCTTGTCCGTCTAGGTGTAATATGTGGTATTCTTCTCATGGCACTTCTATCGTTTCTTGTTATTCTTCACCAAGAGAAAAAGAAGACGAAGGAATTCTACAAGAAAAATGGCGGCCCTATACTAGAGCAGGCAAATACCATTAAGCTTTTCAAAAAGGGGGAACTAAGGCCACTGTTGAAGAATAGCAACTTAATTGGAAAAGGTTGCTTCGGTGAACACTACTAGGAAAAGGGCTATAGATAGGATTGATTCTAATGGCGCACCGTGGGTGCAGTGCGCCACTACTATATACTAATGGCGCACCTGTTCCTCATACGCCATTAGAGTGGAAGACACTAATGGCGCACGGCGGACAGAGTGCGCCATTAGTATGAATTTCTTTTTTTTTCCATTTTCCCATACATACTAATGGCGCATGAATCAACCAATGCGCCATTACTATATATAACTTCTAATGGCGCACCGGCCTGGATGTGCGCCATTACTGTATCCCCCTCCATCTCGATCTCGATCCCCCTCCATCTCGATCTCGATCCCCCTCCATCTCGATCTCGATCCCCCTCCATCTCGATCGCACCCGCACCCTCCCCCGCTAGCTCTACCCATCGCAACCCTCCCCCGCTCCACCGCCGGAGCACCGGCCCGGCCCCCCGCGCGCACCCGCACATTTTGAACATATTTTTATTTATTTTTACTATTTTTATAAAAAATATTACACTGTTATAATTTAAACAAGTTTGATAAACACAAATAAATATAAAAAATAGCATTTAAAATGCATAAAAAATATTACTGTTATGATTTAAACAAGTTTGAACATATTTAAACACAAGTTTGAACATATTTAAAATGCATATTACTGTATCCCCCTCCATCTCGATCTCGATCCCCCCATCTCGATCTCGATCCCCCTCCATCTCGATCGCACCCGCACCCTCCCCCGCTAGCTCTACCCATCGCAACCCTCCCCCGCTCCACCGCCGGAGCACCGGCCCGGCCCCCCGCGCGCACCCGCACATTTTGAACATATTTTTATTTTTTTTACTATTTTTATAAAAAATATTACACTGTTATAATTTAAACAAGTTTGATAAACACAAATAAATATAAAAAACAGCATTTAAAATGCATAAAAAATATTACTGTTATGATTTAAACAAGTTTGAACATATTTAAACACAAATAAATATCAAACATCATTTTAAATGCATAAATACAAAAAATGGGGAGCCTGGGAATCGAATCCAGGACCTCCTCGTGTGTGTGCTGCGTGCTGACCAGTCGGGCTATAGTGGGCTTGTTCTGATGGAGTGGGGGTTATGTGGTATATAACCTGACCAATCGGGCTAGTAAATTCTAATGGCGCACCGGGGCGGGGTGCGCCATTAGAGTGGTTGTACTTATGGCGCACTAGGGTTGCGTGCGCCATTAGATCCCTCTCCCCAGTTCACCTGTTCCCCTCTCACTGTTGCCTCCCTCCCTCCCTCGCCAGATCCACTCGACCCCGCTCACTGTTGCGTACGCCGCTGCTCCCTTGCTCCGCCCCCTCCGTCCGTCGCGCCTGCACGCCGTCGGTGCCGCCGCCGCCGCTGCCGCTGTGGTCTTGCGCTGCCCCGACGCCGCCGCCCTGACCCCCGCAGGAGTCCACCCCCGCCGCCCCCGCGCCCCCCGAACGGGATCGGCCGAGCGCGCGCCGCCCGCTCCTCTCCTCTCCTCCTCCCTCCGACGAGCGAGGGCCTCCTCCGGCCCCTACAGCAGACGGCGAGCGCGGCCCCGAGGTGCCCACCCGGCCTGCCCCTGCCATCCTCCGCCACCGGCCCCTGCTCTCCTTCGACCGCGGTGAGCGAGGACCCGGACGAGCTCGGACCCCGACCCCGACCCCTTCGCCGACCCTGACTCCGACCCCTCCGGCGACCAGGTACCTCTCCTCCTTCCTCCTTCCTCTCTCTCTCCACCATTCCCCATTCCTTCCAACCGATGCTCCAAAAGGAATTTCAAGACAGAAAGCACATGCTCCAAAAGTTAGGGTTCACGATTCAAATTGCACTGCATTTTTGTACTGCATTTTTTGTAACTATATAGGAGAATCAGAGTTCCTGCTACTTTTATTTGTTTTCTTTTTGAAACTGTGCTATCTTTTCATTAGAGATGGGATGTTTCTACTTTCTAGCGGTGAACATGAGAAGGTTGTGTTAGTTGCTCAGCCTGGGATAGGAAAATAGACCGTGAACTTTCTGAGATGGTAAAATAGATGAGGGCATTGTTCTCCAGGGAAGGTGCAATGGATGTGACTGAAGATTCAGTTCGGTTGTTCCATTAATGATGTCTAGGCAGAATGCTTAATAAGTTTCATCTTGCGGCAAACAACAAGAACTGCAGGACTGCCCTGTTACTAGGTAGTAGTAGAGTACATGCGCTTGCAAGTTCCAACTAGTTGCTTCAGGGATTGAGTTAATTCATAGATGTTGACCTTCATCCAGTGGCATATAGATTGGAACAACTAAGTTCTGTTTCTTGTTATTTTAGATTGTACTGTGGATTTGATTTATTATCTGCAAAGTGATAAATTTTGAATTTGAACTAATTCAGATTCTCCTATGAAGAAGGCCAGGCCTCGGAAATTGGTTAGTTTGAAGGCCAGGCCCCTTATAATGATGCTTTTCTCTAGAAAAAATGATCCTGGATTTTTTTATGTAATTCTTTGTGGTATTAAGATGGAAACCTGGGATACTATTTCTGTTAGGAGATGGTGTTATATTAAGATGCATATATTGTTATGTTATGCAAATTGTATCATCTTGCCACTTAAGTCAGCCTTCCCGTTAAGCAGAAAATTCAGTTAGGAGCTACTGTTAGGAGATACTGTCAAAAACTTGAGCTACTGTCAAAAAATTCAGTTATGGCATCTAGAATTATGTCAGTTTTGTTTTGTAACTAGAAGACCAAAGTGTTAGGAATTCTGTCCAAACTGTAGTTTTCAGTATTCTGTCCAAACTGAAAACTGTTAAAAAGCATGATGTTTCTTGGATTTCTGTAATGATGATGATGATGGAACACATGGTCTTGGATTTCTGTAATGATGATGGAACATTATAAAGCATTGTACTCCAGTGTGTATGAAGGATACAAAAAATTTAGCAACTTCTTTGATTTTATAAAGTTGTTCTTATATGGGTGAAACTTCACTTGTTTTTAGGCTAGTGCAGGGTGTTGCTTTATTGTGATGCCTCTAAATTACTTGTGATCACATAGAGAAAGACTTGCTAGTTTGTTGGGTTTTGTCTCCGACCATTGTATCGTGATGAACTTGCAGGTACCCCGAGAGGCCCTTGAGTTTGCCGGAATGTCGATTAACTTCCGTTCCGGCAAATTCGGGCACTCCATATGTCCTATTTTCAGCAAAGGTCATGCTGAAATTTTCCGTGAATTTTAGCATGACTTTGCTAAAAATAGGACATATGGGGTACTTGCGACTAATGCATGTTTTATGATCTGTTGTAAGGGTACTAATTGGTCTCTTCTGCTGCTTATCAGAGATGGCGGGAAGCAGCCACCGCCGATCTGCGACACCGCAGTACAAGTTGGATGATTCCGAGTTCTTCACTATCATACTTGAGGCTTCAGTTAGATCCATGACGCTGGTATATAAAACGAGAGAGATCTCCCCTTCTCCCATCTCATTATGATATCTGTTGTTTGCTACATCACTCATTTTCCCAAACTGCAGAGGCTGCCTGACAGGTTTATGAACATGCTGATGGGTGAAGATCCGCCAAATAAT
Source organism: Triticum timopheevii (assembly GCA_963921465.1). Classification (NCBI taxonomy): domain Eukaryota; kingdom Viridiplantae; phylum Streptophyta; class Magnoliopsida; order Poales; family Poaceae; genus Triticum; species Triticum timopheevii. The sequence goes on along the minus strand of OY997272.1, from coordinate 1,062,907 downwards.
GTGAAGCTGCGACAGGCCGGCAGCGGGTTTCGCAGGCAGTGGGATGTGCAGTTGGCGATCAAGAAGGGCCACATGTACTTGTCTCGTGGGTGGGAGAACTTCTACCGTGCCTACGACCTGCAGCTGGGGTACTTCCTTGTCTTCAGGTACGACGACGACGCCAACATGCTCATCGTGAAGGTGTACAACAAGACTATGTGTCGCATGCGATACGCTGCCGATGATGATGCCGGTACGTTCTGCCTCTTCTTATTCCTCTACATTTGGCTTTGTCTCACATCGATTGTTAACGGTCATTGTTGCATTTTGGACAGGTAGGAGCAGCAACAACGATACTGGCTACAGCCAAAGCAGCAGCGACTATGGCTGTAGCGAAAGCAGCAGCGATTCTGGCTGTAGCGACAGCAGCAGCGATTCTGGCACCAGCATAGACAACAAGAAGGATGATCCGGACTGGAGTGCGGGAGAAGAGGAGCAGAGTGAGGATGAGGAGCTACATCATGACGATGGGCATCAGGCTGAGGATGACCTAGCGCTGGTGGTGGCTGACCAAGGGCAAGAGATGGTGGTGGCTGACCATGGGCAAGAGATGGAGGTGGCTGAGGCTGACCTAGCGATGGTCGTGCCTGAAGGTGGCCTCGCGATGGTGGTGGTGCCTGACAATGACCACGCACCGGTGGTGGCGCCGGCGATCCCACAGCTGGGCAACATGACCACGCCAATTGTGGTAGAAGACTACATCCCACTACCTCCACTGCCTCCACCGCCTCGCCACTCTAGGCGCATCAGGGAGATGAAGGAGAAGAAGGAGAAGAACTGCCTACTTTGTCAGGTATGTCAGATCTCCTATAGGTTAGCTATCCAAAATGATATATATATACTTAGTTACCTATGTTATCTCTAATATGCTTAGTTTCCTATAGGTTAGCTTCATTTTACCTAAGTTGGCTCTAATATACTAACTTAGAGCTTATATGCTTAGTTTCCTATAGGTTAGCTCCAAAATAACTTATGTTAGCACAAAATGATCAAGTTTACATAATAAGCTTATAGTCTTTTTCTTAATCTTCTTCTTTTCCAAAACTCTTCTTATTCTTCTTCTAGTGTTCTTCCTCTTCTAGTATTCTTCTAGTCTTCTTCTTTTTCTTCTTCTAACTTCTTGTTTATCATTTTGCAGATTTGATTTAATTGACGGAAGCTTGCGTGGATGGGGTGCTTCTTTTCCATTTGTGTTTTTATTTTGTATGAATGTGAAACTTTTGTGAATTGATGGATAACGGTGTTGGATGAACAATGTGAAACTTTTGTAACGACGGAACTATGTGTTGGCTATGTACGTATGTATATATGATGAAACTTGTGTGTTGGATATGATTGCTATATGGATGCTTGTTGTATATATATATGTGTTGAATATCTCATATGTGAAATAGTGACATGAGATTAAGAAGAAAAGAATTTAAAAAGTTGTTACTAATGGCGCACTACAATGTGCTGCGCTGTAAGTATAGCAGATAATAGTGGCGCACTGTGAGCAGTACTAATGGCGCACTGCCAGGTGCCCCATTAGAATACCAGATTCTAATGGCGCACATGTGGTGCGCCATTAGAAAGAAATTCTAATGGCGTGATGCCAGTGGCGCACCAGCCATGCGCCATTAGAAGGCAAAACTGGTGCGCCACTAGCATGCCTTTTCCTAGTAGTGGAAGTTTACAAGGGCCTTCTTGACGACAAGGAAGTTGCAATAAAAAAGCCAATCAATGGTAGTGTTCTAGAGAGTGAACAATTTGCAAATGAAGTCATCATCCAATCTCGAGTCATCCACAAGAACATTGTTAGACTTATTGGTTGTTGTCTTGAAGTTGATGCCCCCATGCTGATTTTTGAGTTTATCTCCCAAGGTAGCCTTGATGATATTCTTCACAACAACAATAATAACAAGGTGGCTCTCAACTTGGATGCACGTCTAAATATTGCTGCTCAATCAGCGGATGGTCTAGCTTATATGCACTCACAAGCAAACACTAGAATTCTACATGTTGATGTTAAACCAGCAAATATACTCTTGGATGATAACTTTGCACCTAAAATATCAGACTTCGGCATATCTAGATTGTTGGGGAGAGACAAGGAACACACCGCATCCGTCATCGGAGACAAGAATTATATGGATCCGGTATATCTACAAGAAGGCCTGCTCACCGAAAAAAGTGATGTCTACAGTTTTGGAGTTGTGATCCTGGAGCTTATTAGCAGCAGGAGGGCCATACATTCTGAGAGTAATGGATTGGTAAAGAGCTTTCTTGATGCCCATAAGAAACAAGAGAAAGAGACTGAGCATTTTGACAAGGAAATTGCAATAGCAGAAGATTTCGAGCTTCTTGGTAGTCTAGCAGGTATGGCCATGGAGTGCCTTAGCCTTGATGTGGATAAACGACTGACGATGATGGAGGTAGCTCAGCGACTACACATACTGAGTCGATCTCATAAGGTGCAAGATGTTTGTCACTAAGTATTTTTTGACAAAATTAAGTCTAAAAACATGACCAATGCATGTCTCCTTCGGTTAGGAGAATATTTGTTCCTGTGTTCTTAGGTGACTGAATGTTTCTGATCTGCATTTGAAACCATGTTTTTAAGGTGGCAGTACGTTTGTATGCCACATTTCTATCCGTGTGTCATAGTACTACATTTTTTTTACCAAATAGGTAACCATGTTGCAGATAATATGTCATGTTTGCCTGCTTCTGCAGCGCTTCAATGTGTTTTGTATAAAAAACAATCATTGACTGGTATATATTAGTACTCCTTCATGGTTATTAAGCCATCGATTCATCTTGTACATGCAGAGCAACCAAATCAATTTCATATATATCTTGTACAGGGTAAGCGGTGGACGTGCCGCGTTCTCGTCCAGGAAGGGGCTAGCTACACCGTATTCGGGTTCTGCGACACAGGATAACTCTTGGTGTTAATATCAGGGCCGGTCCTGATATTTCAGGGGCCCAGGGTGAAATTACAACCCGGGGCCCCTACTATAAAGATCAAAATAATAATCTCGTTTCTTTTTAGATTCATTCCTTTACCTAATTTATTATTGTCTATTGTTTCAAAATAAAACGAAAATTGTAAATAGTGTATTCCTTTACTTAATTAGACAAACGGGGGATATGATGCAGTACAATTGTAAATTTTTTACAGTAGCACCATATGAACAAACGGGCTATTGTAAACACTATCTACAATTTTGTACTGCTGACTGCTGCAGCATCATATGCGAGACCTTCTAATATCTGACCAACTAGAAAGAGAAGGTTAGGGATGACCTTATAAGTGGGGTGGCTTGGTCTTGCACATGAGAGGCATCTCACGAATGGGGGATAACACAACGGGACCGGGGACCCAGAGGAAGACCAGCTGGCTGCATGGCGGAGAGCGATTTACATCGGCGTCGCGACTCGCGATCGGGGCCCTCGGGGGAATAGGATCATCGCGAAGCGGCGAACTCGCGATGGGAAGAAGGAAAACAGGGATTTCTCCATGCGTCTAGGTCGATGCCTCCTCATGGGCTCCTTGCGAACCCTGGAGGGCCCCCCTAGATTTCGGGGGCCCTGGGCGGCCGCCCCCCTGCCACCCCCTCAGGGCCGGCCCTGGTTAATGTGCGCCCCAGCATTGCACTTGTTCCATCAGATTAAGATCAGTAATAAAAGAAAGGTTGAAAGGATGGATGGAGAAGCAACCATCTATTGGGGGTAAGGAAATACTTATTAAATTTGTAGCTCAAGCAATCCCTGTTTTTGCCATGTCAGTATTCAGCTTACCTAAGGGAATTTGCAAGGAGATTACTGATTTGATAGCTCAATTTTGGTGGGGCGATGATGAGATCACAGAAGAATGCATTGGTACACTTGGTGGAAATTGTGTTATCCGAAGAGTGAAGGAGGAATGGGCTTCAGAGATCTATATTCTTTCAATTTGGCTATGCTCTCGAAGCAATGTTGGCGTCTCATTACCAACCCAGAGTCGTTATGTGCTCGGGTGCTGAAAGCAAAGTACTTCCCGAATGGAAGTTTACTTCAAGAATCATTCAAAAGTGGAGCTTCCTTCACTTGGTAGATTATAATGAAGGGATTAGAGACATATAAATAGTGTTATATTTGGCGAATAGGAATAGGCGAGAATGTCAAGATATGGACTGACCCCTGGGTACCATTGAGTCCTAACAGGAGGGTAATCTCGAGCAGAGGTCTGTCTATTCTCTCTACGGTTAGTGATCTAATTGATCCGTACACTGGTGCATGGGATGAACCACTAATCTGCTCTATATTCAACCCTGTTGATGTCCGAAGGAACTTACAAATTCCTTTGAATACTGCAGAATTTGAGGACTTTATTGTGTGGAACCCCGATCGGAGAGGGGTGTTTTCGGTGCGATCGGCTTACCACATACAATGGTTTGAATACCGTCAGCATACAGATGTCTTGGCACGTCCGTCAGGTTCAGGATCAGCGGAAATCTGGAGTAAAGTCCGGAAACTGCAAGTCCCACGTAAGGTGCAGATTTTTGGTTGGTGCGCTCTCCGCGGAATAATTCCCTTGAAGTCAATACTTGCAAACAGACATGTAGGCTCTAATGGGTCTTGTCCGATATGCCATCAGGCTGCGGAAGATGCGCGCCACCTGTTCTTTGAATGTACACATGCGCATGAGCTCTGGCAAAGACTAGGCATTGGTCATATCATTGAAGAAGCTATGACAGTGGACCGGTCGGGGTCGTCTATCATCTTAGGACATCTTCTGTTGGCAGCGGGCATGCCACTTCCTCTCAAACCTAGTCTTGATGTGAAGCAGGTGTTGGCTGTCGGATCCTGGTACTTATGGTGGGTTCGGCATGAGCTAACGCATGGAGGAGCTCCCCCTGCTTCATTGAGATGGCCCCTCTCTGTCCTAGCTATAGCTAATAATTTTCAGCAGATGAATCCCAAGAAGCGTGATATACAGGAGCATAGATGGAGAAAACCATTGGCCAATTTTGTAAAAATTAATGCTGATGCGTCTTTTAATCTGGACGAGGGAACTGGAGGTACGGTGGCGGTCATCAGAGATCCTAAAGGAAATTTCATGGCTGCACAATGTCGCTATATTCCTTTTGCAGCAGATGTGGTGACTACAGAAGCATTGGCTATGCGTGATAGGTTAGTGTTTGCTAATACCCTGGGTTTTTATCGAGTTGAAGCAGAGTCTGATTCACTCATGGTGATTAATTACTGCTCTTGGGAAACAAGATGGTGGGACGCTGCTGCGGCAATGTTCGCGGAGTGTGTGGATGCGGCTACCTCTATTGGAAAGGTAATTTTTAATCATTGCTCTCGGTCATGTAATGATGCGGCACATATGCTAGCTAAA